>OY970827.1:78407233-79007233 GCA_963853835.1 Calendula officinalis | reverse complement strand
AGTATATGAAAAATCCATTGAGACACAAAGGTAGAAGTTAGGTGTGTATTAAATAGATGGTTTAGCTTATATGATGATATTGTAAAATTAGTAAAAAATGTTTTGTAGAAAATAGTTGCAAGGATATGATTAAATTCACATGAAGGGTTCAAATGTAAAACATTTGATTTTCTTAGATTTTTATTTTTTTAAACGACAAATACTCGTACTTCCTAATCTATAAGCCCTTTGATATTTTCTTAGATACGCATTGAAACAAAAGCTTTTAAAATTACTCTAAAGTGTTTTAAATAATACTCCCTCCGTCCCTTAATAAAGTTCCCATTTGTGTTGGGCACAACATTTTAGGAGATAGTTAGTGGTGGGGTATTTGGTATTACTTTTGATTAAAATATAAGGTTTGATTGGAGAGAGAAAGTATTTTAAGAGATAGTTAGTGGTGAAAGTATTGGTAATAATATTATTATATTAAGTGGACCCCTTATGTTTGAGAAATGAGAACTTTATTTAGGGACAAAATTTGAAGGCAAAATGAGAACTTTATTTAGGGACGGAGGGAGTATCATAAATACAAGCTTTTAACACTATCCAAATAACCAACATGAATTTATTAAACTAAAGTAAGCTAATAAACCTCATAAAAAAGCCATTCTAAACACCCCTGAAATAATAGAAGTTTTCTCTCGAAATCTTGGAGTGATGCTTTACAGAAGATAGTATGCCTTTAGTGTGTAATATCTTTAACATCGCACAAGTAACTTTTACATTAATTAATTTAAAATATTTCAAAGCTTTAAAAACAAAAGTAAATTTCACATTGCATAAACGGTTGAGTTAATGGAAATCCTATCGACTCTAACATCATAGCCAATGTTGAATGTAGATAACTCCGCTGTTTTACATTTAACCCAACTGATGTACTAGCGGTAAATCTATGTGATCCCAATATTCTAATCACTCAGGATTCGTTTTCAGAGATTTCACGCTTAATGATAATACTCATAATTCTACTTATAGTACAAATGTTATACTGATTTACTGTTCATTGACACCTAATTGGTTGGACTGAAAATTAATTGGAGCTGATTGATTGGAGCATCATGTGTAATAAAGTAATAGAGCCATAGATATTTAAAATGAGATTGAATTTTTCAAAAAACCCCTTAAAACAGGGCGTAATTGTAAAATTTAGTGGTCTCACATGCACGGGATTGAATTTTAAACAATTCCCTTAAAATAGGGTGTGTTTTGTAAATATTTATTAAAATTTTTATTCCTCACCCTAAACTATTTCTTATTTACAAAACATTATTACTTATCATTTTTATTTGATGTTTTGCTTATACGAAATAAAATATTTATGCTTTAAAAAGTCTAAAATTAAAAAGATTATTGAAATGCGATAACAACGAGTATAATATTAAAGTACTTACGATACGGAGTATATATTATTTATAAAACATAGTTATATTCTTTCTATAAAATAGGTATATCGATGGACAGTATATACACGTCCACTAATAAAATATATATACATTTATGATACAAAGTTATTGTTCACAAGATTGTGATTGGTTGGAATTTTTGTTTATTTTATATATATACCAACTCTATGCATTTAAAAATAGTAATCAAATCGTTAAAGTTAATGTTATTGTTATAACATATGATCTTAAAAAATTTTGTTCATAATAAAAAAAATGTTCGATATAAATCAAATCTTAATTATTACGTAATAAAAGAATATGCTTTAAATTCCCGCTATAACGTGCGGGACCTTTATTATTTTTTTTATTTTTTATCATTTTCCACATCATATCTTCAAATTCCAAGAACAAATATGATTTGATTGCTATGATCAACACAACGCCGATGGTTTACATGCATCTGTTGTGATATAAGATGAAAAAAAGATCAATTTTGTGAACGAAGCTTTTCGGAGATGTACTTTCAAGAAGAAAGGAAACTGACCAATTTCAACATCCGGAGATTCTTGAATATCAAATGGTAATGTTGATTCTGACTCTACGTTTCAAAAGATTTTTTTATAATTCAACTCATTTTTAATAAGGGGCACCTTCGTATTATTCTCTCCATCCCACAAAAAACTTCCCATTTAAAAGGTTCTCATTTCTTAAATTTGAGGGGTCCACTTAATAAAAAAAATAGTATTACTTATGAATCCACCAATAAAACTCTTTCTCTCTCCAATATAACCTTATATTTTAATCAAAAGTATTACCAAAGACCCCACCACTAATAATCTCCTAAAAACTTGTGTTCATGATAAATGAGAATTTTTTTATGGGACGGAGGGTACTTAGATTGAAGATTTAAGTGGGGGGAGAATTATTAAAAAAATAAAAATTCAAGCGTTAAAAAAATTACTCACATTATCAATAGAGTCACTTGTGAGATGAAAATAAAAGATATTTGTAATATTTGTTATCTAGCAAGTTTGGTGAAAGTAGCAAGAAAAGGGAAACATTTATACGTACGTCACATCCCGTCAAAATGGACAACACGTAAGAATAGGCTTACCGCTTACGACTTACATTAATAATTACAATGATAAGTAGCAAAACAACCCAATCAAGACGAATTACCGGTAATAACATTTACAAATCCCCAAGTAAATAGTTTTAACGATTGGACTCATATGGGGAACGTCCATCTTGCGGGGCATATTAAGTGATTACCTGGGGCATATTAAGTGATTACCTCAAATCAGGTTCTCTAAATTTATTATTTTCATTGTAATTTATTTCTTTGTGCTAGTTATATGGAATTATGGCATTGAAAATACTTATGTATATACTTCTATCACTACTAGAAAACAGGGGTGTTCCTAGGAGGTATTTCCTAGAAAATCCCTCGGAAACGAGTGTTACCGAGGGATTTCCGAGGAATCCTTTTTCAAACACTTTTTTTTCGAATTCCCTCGGAACTTACGAGGGATTTCCGAGGAATCTTTTTTCAAACGCCATTTTTTGAGTTCCCTAGGAAAAATCCCTCAGAATTTCCGAGGGGATTCCGAGAAAGTTTATTTATTCGAATTGCCTAGGAAATCCTTCGAAAATGTGTAGGAATATCCGAGGGAAATTACCCCTAGGAAAAAATTTGTAAGAACAGGGATCTTTTTCTATTAGTGTATTGTATTGAAAATGTGTAGTACAATTCATTCAACCTATTCTTTGTTCTTTCACCGTGTCTCTTTCTTTATAACTGGTGTTATATTAATATCACATCAACTTTTTTCTAAACCAAACACATAGAATGTTTGAATAGTATATACTTCCTCCATTTCAAAATAAGTGATACACCTTATATTTTGAGGTGTTTTAAAATAAGGGGCTGTTTGATAGGAACACAATGATTAAGCGCTGAATGATTCAACGGTCTGAATGATTAAGAGGATATGTATAAAACTTGTTTTGAATATGAGAAACGTTTTGATAAGTATTCTGACTGCTTAATGATTCAGCATATCCTTTAAGGTTGAATGATTCAGCACTTTTTTGCTGTCCCATTCAGCATAATCTTCATTCAGAGGCGCTAAACAAACGCACTGAATGCTGAATGCTGAATCATTGAGCGCTGAATGGCTCCATTAAGCTGCAAACAAACAACACCTAAGTGATACATTTTGAAAACTTACCTTATTTGGTAAAAGGTAATGAGACTCACACTCACTAACTATCTCATTTAATATAGTACAATTACTCATTTACCCTTACTTTTATTTTTAAACATTATTATCATCACTTTTTCCAAATTTGTGGGACCTATCCTCCACTAATTATCCAATTTAATATAATTAACCTTTATTATGATATTTCGCATAAAATGTGAAAGCTAAAGTATGTTGAAACGGAGGAAGTATAAAGCTTTGACATGTTTGACATAGTTGTTGGTCGAAATCGAATGAAATCATAAGAGCATTTAAATTGCCCAATGTTAGAGTTTTTAAATAGCTTAATGGTAGTAAAAGTTAATACAAAAAAGAAACGTATATACAGATACTTTTCATCATATGGTCGCAGTACGTAGAACATAATTTGGTTTGTGGGAGACTGAGTCGTTGAAATTTTTGTGGTAATCATAAATTAAACTGCATTAAGGCCTTTGCCAACAGTGGCGCGTCACTAAACCCGTCAGTAACGTCACGTCATCACATCCTTACCGACACGCTACTGATACGGCCGTACCAACCATAACCCATCACTAACCCATCACTAAACTCATCCTTTCCACGTCATCATTTTTAATTTAAATTAAATAATTATAAAAAAACTAATATATTTGTATTATTAAAACAAATATATATAAAAAAAACTAAATTTAAAAAAAACAGAAAAAAACTATTTTTTATAAAAAAACATGACATGTACAACTTTTTCAGCCTAATATACAAGTCCCCAAAGCACCCCACCCCCTCTCTTTCTTCCTTCCCCTTTCCTCTCTCTCCCCTCTCTTTCTTCTTCCGCCAGACGACGCCACCTCCAATCCGTCTTCCTCCCGACGTCCGCTTCACGACGCCCCCCACGACGGCTCGGTGCCAACGCCGTCGTGGGTCGACGGCCCTCGACGCCCTCCCCCGACGTGCCGTTGGCACAGGTCTAACTGGTCATTTACAAAGACGTGTTACATCATGGGGCCTGATTGTGAGAGTACCAATTGGGGAAGTAGACTTTGGGTTAGCTGAGACGACTTCTACATTTCAAGTCAAGCAATAAATTAAGGCTAATTGCACCTTTTTGTTATGCTAAGCGAGATTAATTGTAATTTTTATTATGATAAACCGCAAATTCTACCATACCGAAGTCGTTTAAACAACACACAAGATCTAAGTGAATATATTATGTTTAATATGCTTATATTTAAAGCAACTAGACAACCGAAAAGGTTTCTTCGACCTTTTTAGGTTGTTTCTTGATTTTGGACAGAACTGAACCGCTTGGAATCGAATTCCAAATCGAGAATCGTTTTGCATGAAAATTTGAGCCAAGAAATGAACTGATGTAGCTCAGTTTAGTTCAATCTAATTTAATTTCGCATGTTCTAGATCTAGTTTGCATATGTCTACTCGCATTCTACCTTATATACAAAGGTGATACAATTTTACTTTTCATTGGTATTCTATTGGTGGTTGAAAAGTAATTAATTAAAAAAATATGTTTGAAATTTGCCAATTGATGCCACATGCATCATTCCGTGTGTCTGGCATGTCTAGAAAGAATCATTAAAAGAAACAGGGTTTTAAAAAAAAATTCAAAAGCACCCCCCCTAAAATAGGCTGATTTTATAAATATTTAGTTTTTATCTTCAACTAATTTTTAACAGTTAACAAATAAAAATTATAATTACTATATTAGTTAACATCTATTCATAAAAAATAAAACATTATGGTATTGCTTCTTATCATTTGTTCATACTTATCACTAAAGGGCTATTAGCCAAACAGTAAAGGTTTTTACCCCCAACCTTAAGATTGAGGTTCAAATCTCATAATGGACATAAGTAGATAATATTTTTCTCACTTATCTTCCTACTTATTAACTCAAAATATGAGTCAAAATAAACGGATAATATTATGAGAGATAATTAGTGGATTACACATCTTTATCTAATCAAATTGGTACGAAAATTAATAGAATCAAATGATAGGAATAAATATCATTTTTCTTTTCTAAATTATAATTGTCATTAAAATTCTTATCAAAATATGATTATAATGAACCTAATATTACAATACTTAATACTATGAATTTCACACTAATTTTACTTTTAAAATTACAAGAAACTACCCATAATAGCTATTGTTAATGTTGTAACTACAATATATTTATTTTCTTCATGGATACAAAAGAAAATATTAAATCCAATCAACGTCGAATTTTAAGTTGGACGTACAATATGTATATTTGAAAACCCGCAACAACGTGCTGTTCATATTGCTTGTTTGTTACAAGTTGCAACTTGGGATGAGATATTTTGCAACTTGGCATCTCTTTAATGACTGAACGTGCGTTTGTGTCTATTTATTTATTATCTACTTGACCAGCAAATTAATTAATGCCAAACTGTATCTGCGTACAAGTTACTAATACTTCAATTCCTTGATGCTACTCTACACATTACTACGATAATTGTACATAACAAAACACACACAAAAAAAAGTGTTACACCACAAAAAAGAGGGAATTGTTTCAACGTAGAAAAATTATGTTTCTTCATTTCATCCTTTGTCTTTTTACATATCCTCTAACAATGGCGGATGGAAGCTTATTTCAAGGTACCACGAACAACAACAACATAGCAAAGCCAGGCTGTCAAACCACGTGCGGTAACGTGACGGTTCCATACCCTTTTGGCATCGGTGAAGACACCAATTGCGCCATGGAAAACCACTTTTTCTTGACTTGCAACTCATCAAAGTTGTTCCTTCAAACAAGCACGATCCAAATCTATGACATATCCGAATCCGAGGTTCGTATCTCCACCGGGGTGTCGTTTAGATGCTACAAAGAATCTGGAGATGTAGAAGTTGAGTACAATTGGTGGACTACTTTACCATGGACCTTAACTTTCTCAAAAAAGAACATATTTACCGTTATCGGATGTGATGATTATGCTTTGATCACGGGTGTAGATGGAGGTGACTTTTCTAGTAGTTGTTTTGGATATTGTACCCACCCAACGAACATACTTGCCGGTGAGTGTTCGGGAAAAGGTTGTTGTCAAACGTCTATAACCAAAGGTCTACAAAAGTATAATTTCACATTAAACACGTTACGGAACCACACGGATGTTTGGTACAACAACAATTGTGGATGTTCGTTTCTTGGTGAAGAAGGCACTTTTCGGTTTAATGGTTCGAGTGATTTAGCTAGTACTCAAACGGTAATAGATAGGGTAACATCGAGTGTACCGGTTGTGCTAGATTGGGTAATTGCACCCAATAGAAGTTGTTCTTTCACTACAAGAAAAAGTACCTATGCCGACCACAATAAAATGGCCTATAGCGACGAAATGTCGTCGCCATAGGCTATCCCGACCACTTGTGGTCGGGAAAATTTCGTCGCCACAGCCTCGTCGAGATAGGGTAAACTTTTCATCGGCATTGAGTTCGTCGCCATAGCTCCTCTGTCCCGACGACAAATAGTCCCTAGAAAACTCGTCGGTAGTTATTTTCCCATTTAAAAGAAATGTTTTATTCAAATCTATCCCGACGACAAATGGTCGGGATAGAGAGGTCTGAATTGTTTTCCGGCAAGACGTGTACCGACGACATGTAGTCGGTAAAAGTTGACTAAATTTTTTTCCGGCAAGACCTGTACCGACGATTTGTCGTCGCGACTGAGAAAGGTCAAAGTCAAAATTTACCTCTGTCGCGACCAAATGTCGTCGCTATAGGGCGAGTTAAAGTCAAAATCGATGACCTATAGCGACGACATGTCGTCGCTATAGGTGGACAAAAGGCTGCCCAGTTTCTGCAGTTTCTGTTTCATTCCAGATTTTACCAATTGCAGAATTTCCAGTAACGCAGAATCAAAAAACCAAAACAAATACCATAAAAACATTCAAATATCAAACAAAGTACAAATCGTTGATTACAAATCCAAACGTTTTCAAATACCAAAATGTTCTTGCAAACTAATTTGACGAATCATATTCACCTTGAGCGTCATCACTCTCTTCGTTCCCACCCTCCTCATCGCCTTCAACATTAATGGGAGCACTTGGATTAACTTGAGTATGCCCCGGATCTTCATTTAAAAAATAATCAAAATTTGGAGGATCCGGTGGAACATAATCCGAAAATCGGCTCGCCAAATATGCATTTTGAGTTTGAAGGTTGTTATACAAATAATCGGCCATTCGGTCAACTTTAGCCTCCGCTCGGTTAATTCTAATTTGAGCTTGAGCGAGGTCTTGAGATGACGATGATGAACTTGCTTTGCCTTTGCCTTTGCCTTTATTAATAAAGGATTGATCAACCGGGGGATTTCTTCCAATTCCACGTGCGTGCCCGCGTGTTTCACCGAGGGCACGTCTTATGCACTCTTGTTCATCAACATCTTGACCCGGCCCAAGCTCTTGTCTCATTCTAGCAAGTTCATCTTGTATCAAACCCTAAAAAAATATAACAAACAAATAAGTTAATAATTTTTCAACAATAATAGAAATAATTTGTAACATATTAAATTTTATTTACTTACCCAATCGTGTTCGGCACGGGGGTTTTCAAACCCTTTTTCCCGGGAGTAATGCATTTGCCGCCACCCCTCAATATCTTTTCGTCTTTTATCCCCTTCTTGAGTCTATAATAAGCCAAAATGCATCAATTTTATAGAATTGTTAATAATATGTTTATATAATCTAATTATGTTTTATTACCTCTTTGTACCGCCTTTGGGCATATGATTGACTTCCATGAGAAGAATTATATGGAAGTTTTGCCCGGTTAGCCTTATAGACCCGTGATCGTTTCATGTAAGCATCGGTCAAAAAGAGGTTATTGATGGCATTGAGCCACCTATCCATAGGGGTATCGGGCGGAGGATTCATTCTAGCATAATCGGGATTTTCATAACCACCGATCTCTTGAAAATGCTTACTCAAGTAGTTTTTCCGGTCCTTGTACGCTCTAGCTTCGTCGTGTTTAATCCCGGTTTTAACCCCTTCCCAGTGCACGGTGTCGCGGAAAGCCTCAACCGCAAAATAGTGCTTCAAAAACATAATTGATTCATTAAAATAAATAATTAAATTGGTTAAAAATTAAAAAGTATTGTACACTTACGCATAAACCTTGATACAAGTCTTCTTTTAGATTGTCGGGAACGTTTTGCCAACTTGGATAATGCAATGGCACATGTTCGTTGATCCAATTTGATATGTATCGCACAAATAAAGAGTAGTATGGGCCAACGAATTTATAAGTTTTCCCGGTTTCATCTAACAAAAGCTCTAGTGGTTGGTCATTATTATTTTCAAACTCCTCAAATAAGTTGAGATTTTTTCCTTTGCCTCGCCGTTTCTTCGAACCTTCTGCATTGGCAAATAAATTTTAGAAAATTAGCAATATAAAATTATATATAATACTAAATGAATTCATGTAAAACTTACCAATCTCACAACTCCTGGCTATCCGATGTGGATCCTCGTGTGGGGGTCTATCCCCGCCATCACCTCCGTGTCCCCGCGCCACGTGTGCAGACATCTGTTAGAATAATATAACAAGTTAGAAATTACATAAACATATACACAATAATTAAATAACAATTAAACAACAATTAAAACCACAAACATAAACACAATTAAACTATTAACCTGTCACAAACATATACCTTTAATCATAATCATCACTAGAACAACACACTTCTACATGATCATCCTCATCATTTTCACTTTCGGTTACTAATTCTTCTTCATTATCTGAAGAGTAGTTATCAGGATCATCATCGATGTCATTAATGAAATTTGTCTCATTTATGAGAGGTGCCACACTTGATTCACCAACTTCACCTATCGTTGTCTGCATAGGCAAGGGGCCTAAGTCAATAACGAAGCTAAAATCAGTTGATCGAGTGTCGTTTACGACATCTCTCTCATCGACATCATTCTCAACACCAATACTTGGATGATCCCAATTTTTTCGATGATGAACCTCTTCCACAACTTTCCATCCCGTATTCCGACAAGGATCTTGGAGATAAAATACTTGTTTTGCTTGTGTTGCTAAGATGTATTGTTTAGTATCAAACCATGTTTGGCCGACATACCACTCATGGTTGGTGTCAATAACAAGAGTATTGCCTTGTTTTACACTTCCCTTACCAGTTGTCTTAAACCATTTACAACGAAAGAGTACGACTGAGCAACCATTTAAATAGTGCAACTCTATGATATCCTCCAGTTGACCATAGAATGGTGTACCATCTTCTCCTACTGAAACGACACCACTATTTTGAATAGTACGTCGGAGATCACGACTATTCACAACAAATCTAACACCGTGCACTGAGCATGCTGTCAAAGAATATGCATGCAATGGACCATATGCCAACGTATTTAATTCGCTGGTTCGCATATCTTTACGTTCAAGAGAGATCTGGAAGTAATAAGATTAGACATTTAAGTAATAATTTAATTAATTTTAGCAATATATTTATATAATGTATTACCTTTCGATTGAACCATGAAGGGAAGACCGTTTTCAGGTCACTTTCTGGTTTTTCTGATTGGAAATCGCTAGATGTTGGACAAAAAAATAAAATTAGTTTAAGGAGATCATAAAGTTATCTGAAGAGTATTTAAAAGTTGACAGGAACAAAACTTACGAAATGTAGCCTTTAATCTCATCACAGTTGTCTAGTACAAACCATTGCAATGAACTTTTGGCCTCTGTAGTAAGTTCGATGATTTTCTTATTGGAGATTGCTCGGCATTGTGATGAGAACACGGAAAATTGTCTCTTGGGAAGGTCGGGGCCGTCATTTCTATCTACACGGTTGAATTTGGTTTGCACACCCTCAAGATACATAGAGCAGAATGTCAAGGCTTCATCTGCAATATACCCCTCAGCTATTGAACCTTCTGGTCTGGCTTGGTTTCTGACATAACTTTTAAGTTTTTTCATGTATCTTTCAAAGGGATACATCCATCTCATGTGCACAGGCCCTCCGAGGATGGCCTCTTCAGGTAAATGAAGAACTAGATGTATCATTATGTAGAAAAAAGCTGGTGGATATATCAGCTCAAGATTGCACAATACTTTCACCAGTTCTTGTTGTGACTTTCTAATGTCATTAATATCCAATGACCTTGCACAAATTTTTTTGAAAAAAGTACATAAATCAATGATTGTTTTGGCAACATCTGGTGCCAGGAAACGAACCCCTATTGGTAGCAATTTTTGCATGAGGATGTGACAATCGTGAGACTTTAGCCCAACAAGATTTGATTCATTATCAGCAATTTTTTTCTTAAAGTTCGATCCAAAACCATCGGGTAGTCTCACGCCTTTAATGAATTTACAGAAAAGTTTTTGATCAGCAGGTTTGAAAGAGTAAGGAGCATGTGGTAGTTTTTCTTTCTTGTCGTTTTTGTCTTTTATCCATTGATCTTCCCGGATTCTCATGTCTTTCAAGTCTTCTCTTGCTCCCTTTGTGTCTTTCGTTTTTTCGTTCATCAATAAAGTATTCAACAAGCTCTCGCACACATTTTTCTCCACATGCATAACATCTAGATTGTGCTTTAAGTCGAGGGAAGACCAATAATCAAGCTCGAAGAAGATACTTCGTTTCGTCCAATTCGAACATGGATCTCTTTTTCTTTTTGTACCCCCCCATGCTCGGGATGTTTACCCGGAATACAAACAGGGAGACGATCTAGTTGCTTTAATATATGTGCCTTAGTGAATTGTCTTGGGCGGGGTCTATTCTCAGGTGCACCGTTAAACAATAAACTTTGCCTCCACTGATGGTTCTTAGGCAAGAATCGCCTGTGACCAACATAGGATATCTTATTTGTTACACGAATGGAGGATGTGTCTTCGTTACAAGTAGGGCATGCTAAATAACCTTGACCACTCCATCCAGACAAACTGCTACGTGCTGGAAAATCATTAATAGTCCATAACAATACCGCACGCATCTTGAATATATGGTCGGTATATGCATCTCTCATTTGGACTCCTGGGCCCCACAACGTTTTCAACTCATCCACCAAAGGCCTCATGAAAACATCAATGTCCTTTGCGGGTGATTTAGGGCCAGGTATCAGCAAAGTCAACAATAAAGATGATTCTTTCATACATATCCATGGAGGTGTATTGTAGGTAGTCAATACAACCGGCCAAGCACTATAAGTACTATTAAAGTTACCGAATGGATTAAAGCCATCGGCAGCCAAACCTAAACGAACATTTCTAGGTTCTATGGCAAACTCGGGATTTCTCTGGTCAAAATCTTGCCATGCCTTCCCGTCAACCGGATGGCGCATCATACCATCCGTTGAACGTCCCGTACTATGCCAAATCATATCTTTTGCTGTGAATCTAGAACTATACATTCGTCGAATCCTAGGAGTCAAAGGAAAGTATCGCAACACTTTTTGTGGTACCTTCTTCCCCTTTGTGGCTGTGTCCACCCATCTACTCTCCTTGCAAATCGGGCAATTTGGCAAGGAAATGTTCTCTTTCCAGAACAAAGCACAATCATTTTTGCAAACGTGAATCGATTGGTATCCTAACCCTATCTTTCTCAACTTCTTCTTAGCATCATAGTGTGAGGTTGGAATCTTGCTCTTTCGGAAGGTAAACCTGAGTAACTCTAGAAGTTGGTCAAACGAAGCATTGGGCCATTTATAGAGCACTTTAATATGCAACAACTTTGCTAGGAAGTTCAGGGAAGACATCCAAGTACAATCGGGGTATAACTCGGTTTTGAGCTCCTCAAACAACGCATCAAATTCCGGGTCTAAACCTGTGTCTTCCTCGTCACTATTTTCTTCGTTTGCATTTTGTTCAGCAATAACATCATCAAGTAGATCAAACATCTCATTACTTTCTGCACGTGGAGGTGAATTGAAGCGTGATTTGGTAACAGGAAATTTCTCACCGTGGTAAGTCCACACGGTGTACGAGCTTAGAAACCCACGGTCATGTAAGTGAGCATAAACCGTATTGATATCATGTTGATACGCATTCACACAGTCTCTACACGGGCAACGCACAAGGCCATTCGCATTGACATGTTGCCTAGCGATCTCCATAAAGTTCTTAAGACCTTCGACAAATTGCGTAGACCTACGGTTACGGTCTTTAATCCAACTTCTATCAATCGTCATAATTGTACCTTTTATATATTAACAATTTATACATAGATACATTGATTCATATATGGATACAAGGATAAAGTATTCACAAGGGTAGGCTTCTACACCCACTTTTTGAATACGTTACCTCATATGTGATTGCATATTGCAGGAATATTTATCTGAGAAAAATTCAGCAGCATTTCCCCTTAGCTCCCAAGTATATACAAATATATACCCAAGGAGCAAAGAAGAAACGACACCAAATATTTCTCAAACAAATAATCATGCAATATGCATTCACAACCTAAATAAGATAATGTATTCAAAAAGCAGTCCCAAAATGGGGACAACCCGAAATTAATTACTAAATTAATATCGGGCGGGTATTTCTAAGTTAATTATAAACCTAAACCTATATCAAATCGGTTACACCACCGGTCAACCACCACCCACCACCGGGCAGCCACCTTCCGTCACCAGGCTGCAACCAACAGCCACACCAACCCCCACCACAAACCACCAAAAGCCACCACAAACCACCAAAAGCCACCACAAACCACCAAAACCCACCACCAATTGCCACCACCAACCACCAACTGCCACCACCTCCCACCAACAGCCACCACCAACCAGCAGCATCCACCGCCAACCGCCAACAGCCACCACCAGCCACCAACTGCCGCCACCAACCACCAAGTGCCACCAACAGCCAACACCCACACCGGCCATCCCCAACCCACACCAACCACCCCCGACCCAAACCCATTACCCACCACCGCCGGCGGCGGCATTCCAGCCGGAAAACAGATCCGACAACCACAAACAACAATAAAGTGAGAAAAGCATACCTTTTGGCAAAAAAAATCGTTAGCCGGAAGGGAAGGGAGCTCGCCGGAGTTATAAAATCACAATGGGGGATGAAATCAACTTCAATCGGTCGGAAATCGGAAGAAATCGCCGGAAATCGCCGCTGGAACGAGAGAGCTTCGTTTTGGGGGTAAAAAGTTGCGTCTGCGACGAGCCTGCAATATGTATTCTGTTTTTGACCTGTCCCGACGACATGTCGTCGCCACAGGGTAACCAAAACGACGTCGTTTCACTTTTTGCTGCCAAATAATTAATTAAAATAATATTAATATTAATTATTAATAAAAAATAATTATTTAACACCTGCCCCGACGACATGTCGTCGCCACAAGTAACCCAAAACGACGTCGTTTCGCTTTTTCTGCCAAATAATCAATTAAAATATTATTAATATTAATTATTAATAAAAAATAGTTGTTTTTGACCTGTACCGACGACATGTGGTCGGGAAAAGGTCCAAAAAAAATTTCAATCCCCGCGTAACCATTTTCATCAACCCGCCAAAAATTTCGTCTCCCGCCTTGACCGGTCAAAGTTTTACCGACTACTTGTCGTCGCTATAGATCTTTTTTAGGGTTTTCGAATACATTTTATGGTAACGGTCTACTGTTGATGTACGTATCATTTGTGTATATTGTATGAATGTGGGCATCATTGTATTACATGTATGTATGTATATATATATATATATATATATATATATATATATATATATATATATATATATATATATATATATATATATATATATGTAAACTGGAATACATACCTAATACGCATTAATGCAGGTATACACGTACGAGATATATAAATGGACTCCTAATTAATACATTGATATGAGTACATGCACTGATACATCCATTGATAGTATACATTGGCATATACACGGATATAAACATACATTGATACATACATAAAGCGATACATACACATTGATACGAATACATGTAGTGATACATCTATTGAAACGGGTATACATACACACGAGATATATATGCATGTAATACACACGAGATATACATGGATTCATACATACATTGATACGAGTACATGCAATAATACATCCATTGACCTTATACAGTGATATATACATTCATAGAGTTATACATACACATTAAACCCTAAACGCTAAATACACACATCAACCCTAGACCCTAACTCCTAATCCCTAAAATGCCTATAGCGACGATATGTGGTCGGGACAGGTCAAACGACGTCGTTCCATATTTTCTGGCAAATAATTAATTAAAATATTATTAGTATTAATACCTGTCCCGACGACATGTCGTCGCAATAGAGTCCAACCAAACGACATCGTTTTTTCCTCCGGCGACATTTACAAAAGAAAATTAAAAATTATTGAAATGTAATCTATACCGACCATATGTCGTCGGGATAGGGTGTCGTCATTTCTATCTCCGTCACCGATATTTAAAGAAAATCAAAAATAAAAAATATTTTTCCTGTCCCGACCACTTGTCGTCGCAATAGGTGTCCGCAAAAAGACAAAAATGTTATTTTCGCAAAACTTAATTTAAGAATATGAAAATTAATTTATTTTACATGTGTCCCGACCAAATGTCGTCGATATAGGTATTATTCAAAGTCTAGATTTCGTTTTCTCCGTTTGCCGACGATTTGTCGTCGCCAGAACTATAGTCAATGGGTAGCCCCGGTCAAAGTTTTTTTAGCCTGTCCCGACTACTTGTCGTCGCCATAGCCTGACCTATAGCGACGACATTTGTCGTCGCTATAGGTTTCGTCGCTATAGGTGGTTTTTCTTGTAGTGTTTGGGGGATACCGAGTGCAAAGGAAATAGTTTTTGTAATGATATTGATGGTGGTGGGTATCGTTGTGTATGCAACGAAGGTTTTGAGAGTAACCCGTATCTTAACCCGGGCTGCCAAGGTCAGGTTTCGGTTTAGATTTCACTTTTTTGTATTTTATGATCTTTCCAACACTTTTTTTGTCTTGGCTCCAAAAACTTTGGATCTTGTGTTATGTACGGAAATTTTATTTTTTTGTTTTCTTCAATTTCTAGACATTGACGAGTGCAAGGATCAATTAAAGTACCCTTGCTATGGTGCTTGCGTTAATATTCCAGGGAGTTACAACTGTACATGTCCACTAGGAACCACCGGTGATGCAAATAGAACAAATGGTTGTGAACCTGTTGCTAAAGGTTCAAAATTTTCTGCGACCCTATTGATCCCTATAGGTAATTCGGTTTTTCAAGTACTATTGTAGTTAGGGGTGTACAAAACCAGGTATCCGGATTTTCGGATACCTGAATTTCGGGTATCCGGTTTTTCGGATAGTGATTTTTGCTATCCGAAATCCGGGTATCTGGGTTTCGGATGTCCAGTATCCGAAAAAATAAAATATTCGCATACTTGTGATATATTTCGGGTGTTTCAGATATTTCAGTTATTTTTCGGATTTTCGTATATTTTCGGATATTTTATATATTTCAGATAATTTTTCGGATACCGGGTATCCGAAAATCTTGAAAACACTATCCGGATCCGGAATTCAGAAATCTGAATTTTTAGATACTCAGATTTTCGGATACCCAGATTCAGATATCGGATACTTTTTCAGATACCTGGTTTTTTATATATTTTTGAACACCCATAAATGTAGTATTTCTATGGCCACTAATTATCATTCTTTTACTTTGATATTCACATGTAGTTATGGGATCGGTCTTGTTGGCAATGTTATTCGGAATAACGGGCATTTGCTTTGGCATTAAGAGGAGGAAGCTAACAAGACTCCGAGAAAAGTTCTTCGAGCAAAACGGTGGTGTGCTGCTAAAACAAAAGATGAACACACAAGGATCTCATGAGGCCATGACTTTGTTTACCTCACAACAGCTCCAAAAAGCGACCAACAATTATTCTCAGGACAAAATTGTCGGCCGAGGTGGCTACGGGGTAGTCTATAAGGGCGTTTTGCCCGACAAACGTGTAGTCGCGATAAAAAAGTCAAAACTAGTTGACCAAAGCCAAGCAGAACAGTTCATCAATGAAGTAATGATCCTTACACAAGTTATCCATCGAAACGTGGTAAAGCTTTTGGGTTGTTGTTTGGAAGAGGAAGTCCCGGTGCTCGTTTATGAATTCGTCTCCAATAACACGCTTTTTCATCACATTCATCACAAAATGAGTTGGTTATCGTGGGAGAATCGGTTGCGAGTCGCCGCCGAAACCGCAAGCGCGCTTGGGTACCTTCATTCTGACACAGTCATGCCAATCATACACCGAGATGTGAAATCGAGTAACATATTGTTAGACGATAATTACACAACAAAAATTTCAGATTTTGGTGCTTCGCGGTTAGTCCCGTTAGACCACACCCAAATAAGTACCCTAATTATGGGGACATTAGGGTATTTGGATCCGGAGTACTTTCAAACAAGTCAACTGACTGAAAAAAGTGATGTCTATAGTTTCGGGGTGGTTCTTGCCGAGCTTATGACCGGGAAAAAACCTATTGGTGATGGCGTAACCAACGAAGAAAAATGTTTAGCAACGTTATTTGTTAAGGCGATGAAAGAAAACCGATTATTTGAAATCGTTGAACCCCGATTGTTACGTGAAGGTGCTCTCGATAAGTTGCAAACGGTCGGCGGGATTGTAAAGCGATGCCTTAGTTTACAAGGTTGTGAAAGGCCTACAATGAGAGAAGTGGCAATGGAGTTAGAGGGCTTGAGGAAATTCACTAATCATCCTTGGGTTAATAATCAAGAAAAAAGTGAAGATACTAGAAGCTTAATTCTTGAAGTTGAGCAATCGGATCTCTACGAAGTCCCGTTAGTCTCGTTAAGCACTAACGAATGGGAATCGTACTCGGGTAGTACTGATTTGGGGTTTCAAGAAAATAAACCACGTTAACCGTTTTAATTCTTGTTGATTGTTTTGTCGAATGTATTAATTCCTGTTGATTGTTTTGTCGAATGTATGATCACGCCATGTTTTCACCATAATTGTTAATAGGCTTATAGTAGTCGTCGTAGGGTGTGTTTTTTTATATGTTTTATTTCGTCTTTACTGTTTTCCGTCTCAGGAGTTCTTTGTTTGTCATTTTAGTACACATTATTGGCCTTTTGTTTATAAATTCACCATTCACGTGTACTTGTTCATAATTTGGTTGGAGTTCAAGACCTTTTTCTATCATGAAACACCGGTGCACTAGCAAGAACATAGAGGCAAAAAGGAACAATTATACTTCTTCCGTTTCAATTAAAATAAGTGTTACGCTTTTCATTTTTGTCAGTTACAAAATAAGTGATACAGTTTGATACTTTACATTATTTGATAAAAGGTAGTGGAGCCTACACCCACTAACTATAATTAGGGTTACATTAGATAGTTAGTACACAATGGGTCTATTTTAACGCCATTTTGTCTAATACATTTGCGGTCGTTACAATAGATATATTATAACGCCTCTGTAACGGTTGCAGAGTTATTGTAACGCCTTTGTAACACTATTTTGTCCACCAAATGTGTCGTTACAATAAGGTTTTTACCATTACAATATGTCTATTGTAACAGTAGTGTCAGACGTAACACCCAATCACCTATTGTAATGTCATTGGCAAATTCTGCCTATTTTAACATCATTGGCAATTATAACACACATTTCCTAATCTGCTTATTGAAACCGAAAACATGTAATCAGTTCTTTCATGAAACCAAATTCTGCATAAGTATGAACATTTGGGCTGAAAAAACTAAACCGAACCGAAACCAAAAACATATGTTTGGTTTTCGGTATTGAAAATTCATCATTGTCGGTTTCGCCATTTCGGTCCTATCGGTTTCGATGCGGTTCAGTTTCTGGACTGCGCTCGCCCCTATTTTAAGCGTCACTAGGTGAAATGGGTTTAAAGTCGCCAAAAGTGTAAATTACTACACAGTTTAAAAGAAACATCAAAAGATTTATGTAATTCAGTTAAAAAAAACAGAGTTCCATTTACATGTAAACTGGTGTTTCTGTTGAAAAAAACAATTCGGCCCGATCAATAAAACTTGCAGGAAATCTCGAATAAAGCATCAAATTCGAGCTACTTTCTGAACTCGATTCACAAACCCTAATTGATGTCCCACCATCTTTCTGATTCCGAATCTTCACACTTTTATTATTATTATAATTATTATTATTATTCCCACTTTTAATCGACTGAACACGTGCCATTCTTCGGTTCGACCGTTCACCTTGAAGTTTTCTTGACTCGGTAATTGACTGAGTTGACTCGGTCAACTCATCAACCGGGCCCGATTGTAATGTTGGTGGGCCCGTTTTGCAGGATTTGAGTAGAGAAATAAGCATTTCTATGCTTAGTTCTTGTTGGACTACACCTTTATTTTGCTCACTACTGAAACAAGCGGCTACTAATGTTCCAGCTAAAATGGGCATTAATTCCGGGTCACTGAAGAAAACAAATGGTAGATCACATACCTGAAAAAACCAAATCACACGTTAAAATTGTGGGCCCGTTTTGATATTCAGAATAAAAAACTGCATAAAAAGCAAAAAGGTACTGAACTTTCTGAAATTTTTCATTTGAGGTACTCAACTTTGTATAACAATAATGGTCCCTAATCTTGAAACTTGTACAATAATGGTCCGTAGTTTTGAAACTTGTTGAATCAACGGTACCTAATTTTGAAACTTGTAACAGAAATGGTCCCTAAGAATTTAACAGACTTTTTGGATTTGCCACTCATTGGTGTTACAAGTTTCAAAACTAGGGACTATTCAGGTATTTAAGAAATTCGAGGGACCAAATCCATAATTTCATACAAACCACAGAGACGATATATGTAATTTACTCAAGTTTTTATACGACTAAAATAAGGACTTTCTTTTATCCAAAATGTAACCGAACACTTTCTAAAAATGGTAAAAAAAAAAAAACCCTTATTTTGGTTGCAATAAAACCACCATCGATACCTTTAGTTGACTACAAAAAGAAAGTTTGGTACCTCAAATGTAAGATTTTGAAAGTGCTGTACCTATTTGGGAATAATGATATATGAAGAAGAATTTAAAATCTTGTATAATATGTTAAGTTACCTTGTGAAGAATTGTGGGGCTTTTACCCCATCGAAGAACAGCTTGATTCTCTGGGTGGAACATTGCAAAGTATCCAAGAAGTAATAAAGATTCAAGCAAAAGTAATCCCGTCTGAAAATAAATTAAAAAAATATAAACTTTTCATAATAATTATTCATTATCATAAAAAAAAAGATTCATTTTTCCCTATATTCTAAAGATTCCTGATTCGGGCATGCTGAATCTTGAAGAAAAATACATTCTTTAATTATTCAATTAGGGTTGTAAAACATCACCTGATCAGTAGCAGTACCCCATTTGCTGGTGCAGTGAGAAAGAAGATAACTCATTAAATGAAAAAATTCCATTTTTAGGTCTGGTCTTGCCTGTCCAGATCACAGAAACACAACATTAGTTTCATTTGGCAAAACGGGTCAAAACAATCATAAATGGGTCAAAACGGCCCGTTTATTGAAACCAAGATGATAAGTAGAAAATTACCAGCATCATTTGGATGAAGTTGATATCAATTAAAGCTAAATTGTTCAAAACCTTTAGCACCCCAGTTGCCACTTGTTCAAAATTACTTGGAAGAACATATGAACCCTGCTATTATATAATCAAAATTAATAACAAGATTATATAAATTAACCCAATTTAATATCATTAAATAATATTATATGATTTGATAACAGATTTAATAAAACATTTGCTAAATAACGAAGCCCAAAAGGGTACAAATGTTTCTTGCTCAAACCAACCCGACCTGGCCCATTACAACACATAAAAAAACAACCATTTGTGCACGTGTAAATAACATTAGAAAAATAATAATAATTTTAATAAAAATAAAAAATTACCTGCTCAGAAGACAATCTGTTATTAGCCTGCAACAAGACAGCTGTCAACAAAGACGGAAGACAAACCAGCCCAGTTTCAGATATAGCCGAAAGAAGATAACCAACGGGTTGTTTATGTCTCATTTTATTTCCATTTTTCTCATCTTTTTTACATAAATCATCCAACGGTCGATCTTCAGGCACATCTTCCAACAACTCACAATTTTCATTCAAATTCAACAAATTATCTCTCGTTTCTGTTCCAACCGCATCAAACGGGCAAGAATCCCAATCAATCGAAGGTTTGACCCGATGCCCAGAAGTCAAAATCACCAACAGATCAATCCCCAACAGAATCGAAGACGGAAACGGTGATCCTTCAACTTGTGGTCGATCATAAAGTGCAAATAAATCTCTTAATCGATGAATTACTTGATAAGCAATCACCAATTCGATTAACCCATCTTGCATCTGATGTTGTCGTTCATCAGAGCTCGAATTGCCAACAATGGCCGCCACTAATGACAAAAACCCGTCTAGAATTTCGGAAATTGTTTCGGAATTTTCAATTAGGGTTTTAGATCCGCCGATTATGTTTGTGTTTGATGACGATGCGGTTATTTTGATGAAGTTTTCTAGGGCTGACGATAGCATCGGGATCATTGGTGGTAAGAGATTTTGTGCTAAAAAATAACTTCGGTTTGTGTGTAATGACAAAATTACCCTCAGAAGACGTAAGAAATATATTGTTACTTGTGAAGCTTCGGGTTTTGATGTGTGTGATGCTGGTAAAGCTGATGCGATAAAATCAAGAAGTCCAGCTTGGCGGGATGCATGTAGCTCAGGGTCTTTTCCCTCCAAAAACTGATTAAAAAAAAATTATTAATTTATTATTATACTCAAATATTTTATCAAAAAAATACTCTTATTAAGAGAAAATTAAACAATGGTCCTTTAGATTTGTACAATAATACATATTTATTTCTGAAACTAATGACACATTTGGTTCTTTACCGAAACAGCCGTTAACTTTTCCTGTAAAAAAAATGGGTGTTTATGGGTTTCAAATTGATGAAGGGAAAGGGAAAAGGACAGATTTACCCATCGTGCATCACACGTGACCATACTTGATGGAAAATATAAACATTTGCTTAGGTAAATGACCAAACGTGTCAATAGTTTCAGAAATAAGGACTACCACTGTAACTATGAAACTAAATGACCAAATATGTAATATGGTACAAACTTAAAGGACCATTTGTGTAATTTACTCAATTATTAATTTGGGTTTGTTTTATATCTACCCAGTCAAATGAGTAAATTTTAGAAAAATATAATAATACCAAGAAAACGGGTCGAAAGTCGCTCAAAGTGTATTTTTAAAGCTTAAAACTTCATAAATCATTGATTCAAAAAAGTCAAATTATTATTGGGATATATAATTTGTAATCATAATTAAAAAAAACATGTACCTTAATTATATCACCCGTTAGAAGCCCGATACTGGCAGCCCCTTCTTTCCTCGCCTGCCTATGTCTTTGAATCTCTTGAAGCCACCTACCAATTTTGGCCCGGGCGGTCCCCACAGCTGCCCGATACCCAATTCCCGCACTTTCGGGCTCACTCAATTCATACTTCAAAGCCATAAGTTTTTGCCTAATTTTCTTTATCCTTTTCTTCAAAGATTGTTGCAACCCCAAATTCCTAACAACCACCACATCACCTTCAACATTATTATTATTATTTATTTGTTGATCATCTTTATTCATTGATCGCCTTAATAAAGGCGAACTTTGATCTCTAAAATCCATCGAAGCCCGTTCTTTAATTTGTTCCAAATAAAATTTCCTTCTTTGATCACTCTCTCTTAACCGTTCGGCTAACTTTTGGGCCAAAAGCTCGGCTTCTTCTTGTTGGGCTTTTGCTAAGATTTCCCGTCTTCTAATTTGATCCATTGCTTTTAACTCACGGGCCAAACTCGATGCTTTTCTTTCCTCTTCTCTTCTTAATAAAGCTTCTTCCTTTTTTCTTTGTGTCTCGGCTAACCGTTGCATTTTTTCTAACTCAACTAACTTTTTTCTTTCCAAAACCGCTTCTTCTCGGGCCATATCTTCCTTTTGTTTAGATTTCATATCTTTTAATTTTTCCGCTTTTCGTAGTTCCGAATCTTGGTATTTTTGTAATAACATAAGTTTTTTATTTTCTTCATTTAATGATGTGATAAATCTCACTTCATTAACTTTAGTGCTCTCGTCACCGGCCCGTTTCGCAACTTGGGCTAGAAATTGCTCGTGTCGGGTTTCGCTTTTTTGGTGTTTCGCGTGCATTTTTTCGGATAATTTGGTGCTTCGTACGGCTTGCCACTCGTTTACACGGTTTAACTTTTTTGTACTTTTTTGTAGTTTTTGTAATCTTTCGTTTTCTAACTCGTTTCGGATCTTCATTGCGCGTGCGTGTTTCTCTTCGGCTTCTTTTTTCAAATCGGTTCCCGATTTTTTCTTTTTTTCGGGTGACATTAATTTGTCATGCAAAATGCGGGCCCGTTCTGTGCTTTTTCTAGTCATACCGGGTGAGTGTGAGAATCGTGAGGATGATGAGTATGGTGATGATAATATGTCTTCCCAATTTCTCTTTTGTTTCCATGCATCCATTGATTTAAAGCTTGTTTCTTTAAGACTATATCTTCTTTCTTTGTCTTTTTCTGATGTAAAGTTCGGTTTTTTTTGTTGTTCGGTGGATTTAATGTTATCTTTCTTCTGACCCGTTTTCTCGGTTTCCTTGTTCTTTCCTGGGTCGGGATTCTTTTTTGGATTAACCGGCCCGTTTCGTTTTCTTGAATCTGTTGTTTGTTTATTTGAACGATTTGTAGAACGGGTGGGAGAATCATTAAAACCTGGTTTTGTAGAAGTCTTATGATTATTCATGGCTGCTCGTTCTTGTTGGATTTTCTTGAAAGCCTCTAAAGATGAAGATAATATTTCAGCCCTGTGTGGTGAAGTTGTCATCCGTCGAACCTACACAAAAAGATAATAATTGAATAATACTTATAAAAAAATATATCAGCAATGTGAGTATTTCATGGGTTTTAATTCTGTAAAAAAGTAAGAGATAAAATGACAAATTAAAACCTAAATTTGCCAAGAAAGATAACAAAAAACCCTAAATTTACCAAGAAAGATGGCGAAAAACCCTAAATTTGACCAAATACTTTCTTGCTAAATGAGTAGAAGTTCAATTTTCAAATATATAGGGAAATTTGGCCAATATTTGAGTCCCTAAGTTTGTCAAAATCACACTTTCACACCAAAATTCGCCAAAAACTAAACTTCCACTCCTTTTAGTGAGGAAATTTTTGGTACCCAGCATTGTCAAATTTGAGATCTTTAATTACCATTTTTGGCAGTTTTCCCTTCTGACAAAGATCTTTTTATTTCCTAATAGAATTAGTTCTCCATAATAGGGTTAAAAGAAAGGATAAATCAGTAATTTAGCAAGCTGTAATAATGAGATAACCAGTTTTATAACACCCAACTAAAGTTTAAACAACACAAAATACTAATAAATTAATAATCATTAAAACTATAACTAAAAAAGTAAAATAATAATTTAAAAATGAAAAAAAGAAATCTAACCTCCCATGACAGTGCATGTGGTCTTCGTTGCTCAGACTTCATAGTCAATGTCGGTTTATCACTTGACTTTTTGACTTTTTCAAATTCTTCAACTCTGCAATTCAATTCTTTAAAATCAGAAGCTGCTTCTTCAAGAACAACAACTGCTTCCTTCATTTGATCAATATCACATTCAAGTTCACATAACAGATATAATTCATCAACAGCCCGATTTAAATTCTCAAATAAAAAACACCATAAACGTTGTCTAAACCGTTCTTTACTCTCACCACCTTCAATTTCATCGGGCCCGTTTGAATCTTGACCCGTTTCTAAATTCTGCAAAAAGCTTGAATCTTGACCTGTTTCTAAATTCTGCAAAAAACTTGAATCTTGACCCGTTACCAAACTTTCTGACCCGCTCGAGTCAAGATTTTCGGTTTTTGTGTTATTGTTTTCTTGAGGAATATTATCGCTTTGAGTAATGAATTGCTCATTTACAATTTTGACCTTAATGTCTTCTGATGATACTGCCTTCACTTGCTCTTGTTCAGATTCATGAGATTTATTGTTTTTATCAATTTTTGGTATTATTTCTTTCTCTTTGGGTTCGATAGATGGTGGAATACTTGAAATTGGATTGATTTTGATGACATCATCATCCAAATTACCGAATTTAATCTTTGGAAAAACGTCCATTTGAGGAAGGTCGAGATCATTATTGATATGGCTAACCACACATTTATCAAGGTAGTTAACATCTGTTTTTTCTTCAGTAGGGGCATTATTGGTATTATTTGAATTATAAGAATCAAGTGAACTTGAATCTTTATTTGTTGAAATCGGGTCGATATTTGAAGTAACATGATTAGGCTCATGGATCACAATGTTTGAATTCTGTTTATTTGATAATCCTCCCACCCACCCTTGAAAAGAAAACTTTGAATTGCTTCTATGTTTCTGGAAAAAGAAAGAATTAAAACAAAATAAATATAATGTATCCAAAAATCAGAAATACTAAGGCATTCAATTACTGAATGATTATTGGATCAAATGAAATTTTCAACATAAAATGGCAGGAATAAAAACATATCATTCAAAGACACCACATTTATTAAGGATTAGTAGAACTTAAATTCACTATTTATCATCAAATTCATCAGATTTTAAAATTCAATCATGGGTAAGAAAAACAAAATGCAGTAATACCCAAATATAACAATAACTATAATTATAAAAAAGAAAACTATAACACCTTTTTCACTTGCAGCCATCCAGACCCCTGATCATCTTCACTCTTTTCTTCCATAATCGAACTCAGTCTTTCATCCTCTCATAATTAGTCGCTAATTACACAAACCCTACAATATTGAGAAGGAAAAAAAAAGAAACTTTTCAATAATCGTTTATCAAAAAATAAAAATATAAACTTGACCTAAATTTTAGAAAACCCACATCAAATTGAACAAAACCCAGATGGGAATTGAATTTATCTTCGACTTTTGAATTCAACCCCCAATTTTTTAGCAACAAAAACTATCGACTTTTTACTCAAAAACCCCAAAAAGATAACGGGGTTTCTTGAAAATACAGGGAAAAATCAAGAACGGAAAACGTTAATTATAGGTAGGTAAAAAAGAAGGGTTTTTTTTAGAGAAGCAGAGGGAGGGCTTTTTGTTTACAAAGGTCTAGAGAGAGGAACAAAGGTAGGGAAGAAGGAATGAATTGGGGAAGGATTTTACGGATTTACCCTCGCACTTTGTTGGGATGACAGTTGTGTCCCTCTTTGGTTTGAAGGGTAGTTTTGACTTTTGATCCGGCGTTTATCAAGTGGAATGTCACTATTGTGCATTATGAACTTCCCTAATAAAATATTTTGAGTAAATTAGTTACACCCATAATAACCTAATTCCTTTTTGCTAACTAAGTCTTTTATTACCCTAAACTATTAAAAATACAACATGATATCTTAAACTTAACAAAATAATCGATTTAATACCCTAACTCACTAATTTGGCCTTGTTTCTTGACTTACTTTCGTTGGGGCTTTTGACGGACTAAATAATATACGTTCATCTCAATATATTGATATTAGAAGCAAATCTCATGAGAAAACAAGGCTAAATTAGTGAGTTATGATACTAAATCGACCATTTTGTCAAGCTCAATGTATTATGTTGCACCTTTAATAGTTCAGGGTAGTAGAGGACCTAGTTAGCCAAGTTCAGGGTACTAAAATGTATTTTGGCCCATTAATTATAATCCCAATATTTAAACTTCATTTATTTCATTCATTTATTTCATGGTGTATAAACTTTGTTACACTCATAGTACCTAATGTCCTTTTGGCTTTTTGTAATAAAGCGAAAATAAATGACTGTTAATGTAATAAGTAATAAACCAAATGAGTCATCCGTGAAATTTATTCTATGAATTGATTTTTTTTTTCCTTTTTTCCATATTTTTCAGCCACATTCAGACTCACCACTCATCTCTATCTTTTTTGAATTCAAACAACAATCAATAATCATTATCGTTGTGCCTCCCTGAAAAGTTGATTCATCATCAACCCCTACATCTGAATGCCTTCTCCAGTTACTCCGCCGTCAGTGACGTTATATCGAACTGCGTGTGCAAAATTCCAACTTTTTTGGCGATGTGCATCAATTGTCTATTTTTAATTGGTGGATGCCATATAATTTGATTCATACAATCGATACATGTGTCTAGATAAGTTGGTGTTTTGTGACGTATGTCGGTATAACGTCACCAGTGACGAAACAACTGGAGAGCAATCGAAGGTAAGAGTTGGGGATGAATCAACTTTTCAGATGGTTTTGTGGCACCACGTTTGAATTACCGTGTTGAATTTATGAAGCGTTTAGTATTTCTATTATTTTTTATTATACATTTAATAGTTACCGTATTGAATTTAAGAGACATTTAGTATTTTTATTATTTTTTCGTTTTTAGCTAAGCTTGCACTTTTGAGTTGTGACTTGCGAGGTTCTCACATCGCAAGTTGATGGAAACTTTTTCACGGGGGAGTGAGTAACTGAATAAGCCATAAGGCACAAAATTCGAAGCCCAGCTTCAGCGTCTAATATTCATAGTGGACATGTAGGCCCACTGCTAACACAATAGAAAGCCCAAAACTGAGATATAATACCCCTTAATCTTTATTTAAGGATTTTACTAAAAATTGCCTTTAAGCAATTATTAAAAATAATTTAAATCCTCAATAGTTGTGTATATTACCTATAAAAAAACACACTAAAAAGTAGTTATGCATAAACACTTGTACAGTTTAATTGCTCTTAATCATTATCCTAAAAGCAATATTTAGCAAAACCTTTTTTTATTAGGTAACTTTTAAACGAAAGGATTAGTAAATATAAGTATCAGATTTTTAGGCCTCATTTTTCACTTGGAATTGAGCTGCTCGCACAGGCCCAATGGCTAACCCTAAGCCGAGACGCCCGGGAGGACACTTGACCTCGCCGTTTCACCTCAAAATGTCAATACATCGACATGTTAGCAATCTAGAGCCACCTAATCCATTCGGTTTTGACACGCCTGATTATTGTAAAATGTCTAATAGTACTCGGGTAATGATCGCACTTTATCTGTAAAATTGTTGAAATGAAGTAGATGACGATATCTTACGAGTATCCGTTGAAAATGCTAGACTTTACCATTGCGTTTGTTAAGCTTCTAATATAAAGACTGGATTTTTTTGTTAAATCCCTCTTTAAGTTTTATTAAGTTTGTAACATGACTAGAAATTTTATACTTCGCGCGTTGCAGAAGGACATTAAAGCATACATTTAGGTCTCCAATTATTTGTTTAATTTGTTTTAATCGAACAATATCTTTTGAGTCAACTACTTAAATATATACATGGGTTTAAAATGTAAAATTGTTAAATATTGGGATTAAAAGAATCAAACATTGAAAGTTTTCAAGTGGTTGGGGAAGATCAAGTGATTGGAGTGACCTCTTAAAAAAGTCATCCATTCCAATAGTAAAAAGTCATTTTAGAGGTTATTCAAATAGTATCAACCTCTTCTTCAACCTCCCATTGGAGATGAAGAGCATCCTTAATGGTTAACCTCATAAAAGCTTATTACCTTTGTCACATCAATATTCCATTAACCAAAAAGTTATTCCTAAATAACATCTCCAATGGTTAAATACCTTTATCTATCTTAAATGTTTTATAAATACCTCCTATATATATATTGACAATATTCTTTGACATCTTATAAAACTTAATATTTTTTAAAATATTTCATACAAAAATATTATAATAATTGACATTAATATTTAAATAGATAAAAACGTTACATTGCAAATATTAAAAAAAAAACACAAGTCTAAAACTATAGCCCATATCTAAGGTTTAAAATAAAAAGTTATTAAACATAGGAGGACTAAAAAAGACAAACATGGAAAGTTCATTAAAAGGTTAGTAGAAAAAAAGTCATTGCAATAAGTTTTTAAAAAAGCTAGCTATTCCAATGGTAAAAAGTATTTGAAAGACTTATTGAAATAGTATTAAGCTCTTAAAAAAGCTACCATTGGAGATGCTCTAATAAGTATAGAGATGTATTCAAGGTAGTCCATAATTTTTGTGTAGTCTCAGGGGTCAAATCTCAACCATTTATTATTTATAATTAATGATAAAGATTAATCACATATTTTATACATGGAGGGGTATTTTGGTCATTTTTATAAAAAATAAATATATATTTTTTTAGAATTATTATTAATTTTTTATAATTATTTAAAATAATTATTTATTTTTCATTAATAACACATAATGTGATAATCACATGTGATTGTATACTGAATCACATGTGATTATACTAAAACGTTACATGTGATTAAATATACAATCACATGTGTTTGTACAATAAAATCACATGTGATTTAGTATCACACGTGATCATCAAAATAATACTTCCTCCGATTTAAAATAAGTGATACACTTTCCATATCTAGGTGTATCAAAATAAGTGATACACTTTGAAAACTTACCTTATTTGGTAAAAAGTAGTGGGACCCATACCCACTAACTATCTACTTTAATAAAGTGAAATAATATTTTTACCCTTACTTTTACTTTTAAACATCATTAATCTCACTTTATTAAAAAATGGTGGGACCCATTTCCCACTAACCATCCAATAAATCTAATTTAATCATCATTATCAAAATTTGCCTCAAAAACCGTGAAACCAACAATGTATCACTTATTTTAAATCGGAGGAAGTATTATTTTTTTAATGAAAAAAATAAATAATAAAATAATTTTTAAATAAAAATTCAAAATTCAAAAAAAAATATTTTTTTTTGTAAGTGCCAAATGACCAAAATACCACTTCATTTATAAAATATATCATTAATCTTGATCATTAAGTCTTATTAATCAATGGTTGAGATTTATCCGTTAAAACTACACAAATATTAAAAATTATCTTGAACATTATATCATATACCAAATATGCTGTTTAAAAAAAGAAGGGGATAAAATGGAATAATTTATTTAATAAATATATAATATATATGAAATTTCTCACTAAAAGCCAAAAAGATATTGTATATATAATTACATATAACTAGTTGATTTCTATCCCGCGTGATACCGCGAAGATTTTCATATAATATCAAAAATATTGTTTACTGATATATTCATACAACTCTCAAAAGAGTGTTTTATATTAAGAAAACGAAATATGTGTCCAATATATTTTCAATAGCATAACTCTCAAATAAATATACTAATTTTATATTAGATATCATTTATATTTAAAAATAAATAAAACTTGAGTGCAAAGATATTTCATATGAGAAGAAAAGACTCTTTAAGGCCAAAAAGACAATATCTTATGGTAAATGTAAAAAACTTGATGGACTAAATGAAAATTGTGTAAAAAAGTAGATGGGTCAAATGAAAATTGTGTAAAAAATGGTAAATGTAAAAAGTGGAGGGGCTAAATGAAAATATAATATGCAACATCTTATGGTAAATGTAAAAATCTGGAAGGACTAAAATAAAAATTGTGTAAAATAGTGGAGGGATTAAATGGAAATTGCGTAAAAATAGAGGGGCTAAGTGAAAGTTGTGTAAAAGAGTAGATGGGTAAATGAAAATTATGTTAGAAAGAGACAAAACTGAAGGATAAGATAGTAATTATACATCCATTGCAAAATTCATCCGTTTCAAAATAAGTGATACACTTTCTATTTTGGGGTGTTTCAAAATAAGTGATACACTTTTAAACTTTCCTTATTTGGTAAAATATAATAGGACTCATACCCACTAAGTATCTCATTTAATAAAGTGAAATTACTCATTTACCCTTACTTTTATTTTTAAACATCATTAAATTCACTTTAATCATAATAAGTGGGACGGTGGGACCCCTCACTCATTAACTATCCAATTTAATCTAATTTAACATTCATTACAATCTTTTGCCTCAAAAAACATGAAAATTAATTTGTATCACTTATTTTGAAATGGAGGAAGTATACAGAATTTGCTTAATTTATACGGAGTATATCAGACAAATTAACTATTAAACAAAAAGGTGTCACTTATGTAATAGAAAGATCATGAGTTTGGATCTTCTAAACGAAAAGAATTTTCATCAACACATTCTATGTTAAAGGATATCCTATTAAAACTTACATTTTACTATTTAATAAAAGTATAACACTTTACTAGACAATGCATTTTGAACAAATCAACTTTCATTGCAGCACATGATAAATAAATAGTGTAGTAATATCATTTTCAACGTAGTTGTAATTGACGCTTCAGTTTTTATCAAATTAGCAGAACGTTAGAGGACACTCTAACTGACAACAAAATGGTACATCGCTACCAACAATACACATTCACTTCATAATTTTTTAGCTCCACAAACTCTAAAATATACACACATAACCGCTTTGCCCTACACTTCTCGTCTCCTCTTTTGTTGCCAAACCGAAGCCCCCATTGAAGATTGCAACTGGAGCTTGCTATGCCAACAGTAAAAATAAATAAACCGACAGATCTTCGGTTACACCAAAAGCCATAGTTGACACTGATCTAAAAGTAACAATATTGGTGCTAGCAAACCACTTTAAAATAATTATTTGTTCTGAAAAATATCTTTGTTCAGCGGTCAATTTGCAATCACGTTTAGAACGGGTAATTATTTAATTATTACGTACAACGAAATATCAACCGTTTGATTTAGTGGACCTTTAATCTGTGACAGATAATAATAATAATAATAAAAAACCAAGAAAAAAAAATCATGGAGGGGGTAGGGTCCTTCCATTGAAAGTCACCTTTACATAAATGTCTTTGTTCAAATACAACACCATCACTAAATCCTAATCTTCTCTCCTCATTTTTCCTTCTCTTCTGCTTAATCTTCAAATATGGACAACTTATATTTTTATGTCGGAATTCTCGGTATATTTCATTACAAAAATTATTTTCAGGTTTATCGATCGGTATAAGTTACTAATAAAAGTTTGATCAATTTATTTCAGGAAACATTATTTCAGTTATGATGTTTCTGTCACCGGTGTAAGCAGTTGATTATTTTTATCATTTTTAATCAAAGATTACCGTTGATCGAGCTAAATATATGGTTTGTTTTATAAATGCAGGAAAACATTTTGGCGAATTGTGACAAAAGGATCAACCGAAGAGTTTGAGAGCCTTCCATACATTTGCACTTTGTTAAATTCGAGTTTATGGACTTATTATGGAATTACAAAACCAGGGAGTTATCTCGTTGCAACTGTTAACGGTTTTGGCATTCTTGTGGAGATTGTTTATATTTCCTTGTTCCTCATTTATGCACCACCATCAACAAGAGTGAGATAATTATACAATATTTTATTATTTATATTTAACTTTATACATTTTTATTGTTACATTAATTAAATTAATTAATATGGTGATAATTATGTTAGGCGAAAACTGCGAAGGTTGCTGGGGTAGTAGATGTGTTGGTGTTTGCAGGTGCAGTTTTGGTGACACAGTTATTTATGGAAGGAGAGATGAGGATTGATGTGATAGGTTTCATGGGTGCTGCCCTTAATATAGTCATGTATGCTTCTCCTCTTTCGGCTATGGTAAGATTTAATTATTTTCACATGATTAATTACCTTTAATTTTCCTATTTTATGATGGGATTTATTTACATTCAATCTAGTTTTGGTATATTTTATGATGCATTTAAACAAGATATATAAAAACAAAAGTGAATTTCAATTGGGCAATAATTTATTATGCATTAAATAATCATTTGATTTAACAAGTTGGTTTATAAAAAAAGATATATGATATATATCCAAGGTGTAAGTGAGTCCAGCGCTTCTAAGCTGATAAGACTCGAAACGTTTTGAGCTCGAGCCTAGACGGCCTCAAGCTCGGTTTGAATCAGCTCAACTCATTTAGACCCTTATATATATCAAAACACGATTAGGAAGTCTAGGCCCTAGATATATAATTAATACTCCCTCCGTTCCACAAAAAACTTCTCATTTCACTCTAAATTTTTGTCTCACAAAAAACTTCTCATTTTCCATATTTGATGGCTCCACACAATAAAAAAGTAATATTACTAAAGACCTCACCACTAATATCCACTAACTATCTTTCTCTCTCCAATCCAACCTTATATTTAGGGGTGAGCAGAAAAAGAGGGTAACCGGAATCGAAACCGGAACCGCTTGGGAACCGGAGGTTCCGGATCCAGAACCTGCTAGGAGGTTCCGGTTCTGGTTCCTAAAATCAGGGAACCGGCCTAAGAGGTTCCGGTTCCGGTTCTCAAAATTAAAGAACCTGGAACCGGCGGATACTCTGTATATATTTATTAAATATATATTATATAATACTTCCTCCGATTCAAAATAAGTGATACATTTTTCTTTTTGGGGTGATTCAAAATAAGTGATACACTTTGAAAAATTTCCTTATTTGGCAAAAAAAATGGGACCCACACCCACTAACTATCTACTTTAACAAAGTGAAATGACCCCTTTACCCGTACTTTTTACTTTTAAACATCATTAACATTACTTTATTCAAAAAGTGTGGGACCCATTCCCCACTAACCATCAAATTAATCTAATTTAACCATCATTATAATCTTTTGCCTCAAAAACCGTGAAACCCCAAGTATATCACTTATTTTAAATCGGAGGAAGTATAAAATACATTAAAATAAATGATTTTACCCAAATATATCAGACAATAGCTGTATTTTTAACAGTCCAAATTATATGGGCTGTTTTATCACTTATTGGGCCAGAAATTAGGGCTCTGAAATTATCCCTATTTACCAATTACATGAGTTAGAAATTAGAATTAGACACTTAGGGTTTCATTTTATCTCGCCAGTCGCCACTTCTGCTCTCGTACTTACCTCTCCGCCTCTCTCGACCATAGCTGCACAACCGCCACCATTCTCCGACCTCCGCCTCTCTCGTATGTGATATTTGTAATATTTAGTTAGTAATCCTTAAACCATATTTAAACTCGCTAAATGATATTTGTAATCGTTAGTTTGTGTAATTTATTGTCTTGTTTATTTAGTTAGTAATAGTTAAATGTTTATGAATTTAGAGACAGGGTAACCGGAACCTGCCCTGGAACCGGTGGATCTGGTTCCGGTTCCGAAAATTTAGGAACCTGTCTTTCAGGTTCCAAATCCGGTTCCTATATTCCAGGAACCTGCCGTTCCAATTCCGGTTCCGGTTCCGGTCGGAACCGGCGGGTACCCTGTTATGCTCACCCCTACTTATATTTTAATCAAAATTATTATCAATGACCCTACCACTAAATATCACCTAAAGAACTTGTGCAAAAACCAAATGAGAAGTTAATTTTTTTGTGGGATGGAGGGAATATATAACAATATATTTTTAAGATATACAACAATAATAATTTTTCTTTTACACCACAAAAACAAAAGCGTTTTCCATGCATATCTAGATGACAAAGAAATGTAGGTCTACCAATAGCTATCCTCAATAATTAATTAATTTCTTGTGTTGAATTAATCTCTTGTTTTAGTTAATATAAATACCAACGACCCTCACTTTGCAGCTGTAATTCTTATAAAATGATTAATTAGTATTTAGTACCTGACTGTACTTAGCATTCACGGTGTCTTTAACTTTTTTAATATTTAATTAAGTAATCAATATATATTTATAATAAATTAAAGACTATAAGAAAAGTTATGTTATGATGCTTGTCACGTTTTGGGATATGAGGTTAGCTGTCAATTAATTAATTAATTAATGTTAATTACTTAATGATGCAGAAATTAGTGGTGACCACAAAAAGCGTTGAGTACATGCCATTTCTGCTTTCGCTATTCCTCTTTCTCAATGGGGGTGTTTGGACTTTCTACGCCTTTCTTGTACAAGATTGGTTCCTCGGGGTATTTAATCTCTCACTCACTCATTTTACCTAATATTTATCCTATATACCATGTTGTATGGTGGCGCGATGTTCTACGTGAATCCACGTTTTACTTTTGCTCACATACATACACATATAATATTAAATTATCCTTAAAAGGATAAAGATATGTTTGGTAGTATATGAATGATTAATATATGAATAATGTAGATGTCTGAATGATTCAGACTTTCGCCCCTCACATCTGTCCGATTAAGAGACATAACATGTTCATTTTTTTATTTAGAGACTAATTAAGAGACATTACCAAACTCTATGAATCTGCCCGTTTAAGAGGTTGCCATCTTAATGAAATCATTAAAATACTTACCAAACAGCACCAACGTGTAATAGACCAAACCACATAAATCATTTTACGCATTATAGTGTATATCTATTAAAGTAAAATATAGAGTAAATTACACGAATGGTCCCCGTGGTTTACACAATGTTTTGGATTTGGTCCCTAAGTCTTAGTAATTACACCCGTGGTCACTGTGGTTTACACTTCGTATTGGTTTTGGTCCCTAATACTAACAGCTGTTAAAATTTGTTGTTAAACATTTTTAATTGACAATTATACCCTTACTCTCTCACCATCTCCTTCCTCTTTTCTTCATCTATGCACAAAAAACACACCCAAATCAAAACCCTCTTTTCTTGTTTAATCCTTTTCCCTGTATCATCGTGATATTTTTTCCAACAAGAAAATACCCACACAAAAAGGAGCAATCTTTTCATCAAGATGAAGCTGGGTTTCCACCATCATCATCAACAACGATTATGTGTTTAATTTCTACGGACATAAAGAACACAATCGATTTCTGCAAACATAAGCTTTGAAAAGAGACAGATCGATTTTTGCAGGGGAGATTGAGGGGAAAGCTTGGAAACTAGACACATCGTTGAAGAACTGGACGGGGATTGCGCCTCCTCCAGTGGGGTGGACGGCGCTCTTGCGGCGGCGATTAATCAAGATAAGATCATGTCGGAGGTGTACCTGGAGAAGCAGATCTGTTACGTGGTTGCGTGTGAAGGAACGGACCAGCTTGAACGACACCCTACGATAACTCAAGTTCACTCATTTTATAGCAAATCAAGCTATATTAGAAGCTTTTGCAGGTAAATAGAAGGTTAACGTGATTGATTTTATTAGAAGCTTTTGAGGTCGCTTAAGAAGACGAGCTGTAATTGCGATCTGGATTTTTGAAGATCATGTGGTCTTCATGTTCTTATTTGTTGAAGAAGACGAGCTGTAATTGCGATATGAAATTAGGGGTGACCGATTGCAGGTGATAGGAAGAGATGAGGAAGGAGATTGTGATTTAGGGTTAGTTGATTTGGGGGATTGTGATTTAGGGTTAGTTGATTTGGGGGATGACATTGTAGAAGGAGTACATGGAAGAAGATAAGAGAAGAAAGAGTATAAGTTAAGGGGTATTTTAGGCACTTCAAAAAATTTAAAAGCCATATTTGACGTCTGTTATTATTAGGGACCAAAACCAATACGAAGTGTAAACCACAGTGACCACGAGTGTAATTACTGAGACTTAGGGACCAAATCCAAAACATTGTGTAAATCACAGGGACCATTCGTGTAATTTACTCTAAAATATATAACATATTATATCAATAATAATGGTGTGATAAGTAATATAGGTGATGTCAAAATCACATCCTATTTCAAAAGAGAGCATGAGGTCTATATATGGCAACCACATGTTTGAATGTATAAACCCCACCTCATAAGTGAACAAATTGTACAAGCATTGCTCGCTTCTCCCCCTCACATTTGAAACAGTATCTTAAGGGGTGTCCAAGAGATCGACAAGATATGTCGTTTATGTTTGTAACGTACTTGAAATATAACACGTTTAATAGGATGATAACAAAAGATGGTAAATAGAACTTGACCAGATCGTTATCTTCCTCTTATATAAGTCGTTTTAACATTATGTTATTATACCCACGCCACCTTTATTTTTACATAAATTTAGTTTATTTTTTGTATATAAATTATATTTTATTATACTTCTACGGTAAAACTAAGCAAAAAATTTACTTGATCAAGTAAAGCGCAAGGTATATATTTAATACCTTGTTTCATACGAAAATGAAAGAAAATGAAAATATAGATCCAGTCTGATGACAAGCTTATTTTAATATTTAAATTTGGGTATTTTAGAGTTTAGACTATGAATGGGGTAATGTTTGGACGTGGATTAATTAAATGCCACGAAACATCGCCAGGATAAGATTTCATTACGATGGTGTATAGGCTTTAAAATTAAATTATGTGGCTGGCATAGACCCATATTAGTGTGCAATTTGGCTACAGCTCCAAATAACATGACCGACACTCGGAAACATAACTTATTCCCTGTAATTACTTCATGTCTTTTTATAACGTATAATCTATGGTGGTATATATTACGGTATAGTTAATGAAGCTAATTTTTTTTTAATAATAAATATTAATCTACTCATAAATATAGTATGTGTTTACTATGAGATTTAAACCGTTAACTATAAGGATGAAGCGCAAACATCATACAGCGATACCAAAGACCGTTTTTTAAATATAGAACTCGAATCCCCGACTATAAGTAATTATTTTTTAAATATGCATTTTTTTTAAGTGCTAATTTTAATTTTATGCTCAATAAATACATAGGGTATGCTTATAAGATATCCATTAAAAAATATATTATTTTTCTATATATATTATATTATATTGTGCTATAGTCATTCTATGCTATACACACAAACTAGAATAGTTATATTTTATTTTAGAAGATGTAAATGCAATAAAATAATAAAGTAGATGTTCAAGCGGTGAGTTGTTTTGTTAAAAATATAAAATACAGTCAGTGTGTATATTATTGGGCGTGTAAGTTGAGTTTTAATTAATTTTTATTAATAATAATAACTAAAATATTATTATTGTAGTTTAGAGAGTGTAAATGCCACAAAATTGAAGGACTTAAGAGGTAGTTATAAGTTTTGAGCCGGACAAATTTGGTAATTAAAATGTAACAAAATAAAAAAGAATTAATTATATTGATTATTATTTTATCCATCATATTATACTAACAACATTGTATAAACTTAATTAGGTACCAAACGGGACTGGATTTGTTTTTGGATTAGCACAACTTGTGCTTTATTCCATTTACAGGAAATCTAAACCATCTAAAATTGTCTCTGGTGACGTGGACGATGGATGGCAGCACGAACACCTCCTCCCTTCTTCCACTTCAAACACCACAGAGCCAGTATAAGATATATACATTTGTGTGAGCGTCTGTTTGAATTTGTGTAACATATTTTCCAAGATCTTGTGGTTCTAAAGATAATTGTCAAATCGTGTTATTTTCCACTTTTTTTTTTAACCATCATATTATTTTTACTTCCTCCGTATCAAAATAAGTGACACACTTTCCATTTTTGGGTGTATCAAAATAAGTGACACAACTTGAAAACTTTCCTTATTTGGTAAAAATAGTGGGACCCATACCCACTAACTATCTACTTTAATAAAGTGAAATTACCCTTATACCCTTACTTTTACCTTTAAAACTCATTAATATCACTTTATTCAAGAAAAGTGGGACCATCCTCCACTAACTATGTACTTTAATCTATTTTAACCTCTACTTTAATCTTTTACCTCAAAAAACATGTAAGCCAATTTGTGTCGCTTATTTTGATACGGAGGAAGTATTTTATGTTCATTTTTTCGCCTTTTGCGTTTCTCGATAGATACATTTTTTTTTTGCTTTTCACATTTTTTTGTAATCAAGATATATTTTATAATTTATCTTTTTTAAACATTGTATTGTACTACTTATAATACAATCATTTTTACATTTTTACTGTTCATTAGGATTTAAACCTCCGTTCGGTTCTATTTTTGTTCCGTTATTTGTAAACATATACTTCCTCCATTTCAAAATAAGTGATACACTTTTCATTTTGGGGTGTTTCAAAATAAGTGATACACTTTAAAACTTTTCTTATTTGGTAAAATATAGTGAGACTCATATCCACTAACTATCTACTTTAATAAAGTGAAATGACTCATTTACCCTTACTTTTACTTTTAAACATCATTAAACTCACTTTAATCATAATACAAGTATGTGGGACTCATCACTCACTAACTATCCAATTTAATCTCCATTACAATCTTTTGCATCAAAGAACGTGAAAATTAATTCGTATCACTTATTTTGAAACGGATGAAGTATTATTTGATAAGTTATATAAAATTAAATTATTATAATTTTCTTATTTTGTTTCTTTAAATTTACCTTTTTAATATAATAAAAATTAGTAAATTAAATAAAAATGTACTACTATTATTAAGGTTTTTGCTAATCATAGTCATTTGTTACTTTATAACCAAATAGTTATTGGCAAAGCGATAAGGTGTTTGCCTCCTTTCCAAGAGGTCGCATGTTCAAGTCTCATAGTGTAAATAAGTAATATTTAGAAATAGATTAGGATTTGTCGTTAAAAAAAATAAAAATTTCTTACTTTACGAGTATTGAAATTTGAAATATCGTTTGGATGGTTAGTGATTATTATGAAAAATGTTTTTTTAGTTAATGTACATTTTTATAATTCATACTTTTAACACTTAATTCATATACTTTTCATATTTTACGTTTTGGTCATACCATAGATGAAATAATTAAAAAATTTGTGAATCATAATGAAGTTAGGTTTATAATAATATGGTAAGATAAAATTTATGAACCTTTTTATAATATAGTACATATTTCTTATATAAATATGTTAAGAAATAAAAAAAACTTATAACTTGATTGCGTAAAATGTATAGGAAAATATATTAACCAATGAAAAAGTTTAGCGTTAAACAATTTCATAAAAACTAAAAAAAACGAGTGATCAATAAATATTAAAAACTTATAATATATCCGCCCTGCCCTGACAATCCTCGTTAATAACCATTTATGCCCAAAAAGTAGGATCTTTTATAGATTCTTCAAACCCATTTGCTCCCACAAAACACAAAATAAAATAATAGAACAGAGTATTGTGTCTATGCTTTTCAAAATCCTTTTAAGTCCTTCGTATGAAATTCTGTGTAAAAGACAACATGGAAGGATGATTTTATTTTGCCTTCAAATGGCATAAAATGATGGTCCAGAGAATAGTTGAGATGTCACATAATCAAAATACTCCTTCATACTTCTATATAGAATTTATGATTAATCATGATCATTGATTATTATTAATCAATGACTTAGATGTGTCATTGAGGACTATACAAAAATTAAAGATTACCTTAAACACATCTCATCTTAATAAACAAAAAAATTGACAAGCTTAAAGAATTTTCTTTTAAAAGGTACGAACCACTGAATATATTAATCCTAATAAATATGACAATTGCAAATGTGATCACCGTTCTTGATAAACTTTCAAAAGGACTTCATGTTTTGAAAGAATGACACTTTTGGACGAATTATACCCACCACCCCTTCTGGCGGTATTCTGAAACTCTCAAAATAACATCATATTTTGCAAGAATGACCCGTTTTAGACTAACATTATAGAATGTAACACGTTTTTTTGTAGTGGTAAAATTTTAAATTAAATAAAAATAATAAGTACAACGAGATTCGGTAACTTGTATTTCATTCGCGAAGATGTACATTGAAATATAGAAGATTGCCTAGAATGATTCACTAACTTTAGTTATAAATTTACATAAACTTTAATTATGGAGAGGGTTGGGCCCACCAGGAACTAGTCTCTTCTCTGTCTCAAATCTTTTACCAATTTCTTTAAATGATGGTGGTGGCAATTGTTGATTCTTATACAACATTCGATATCGTAAAGAAACACAATAACTCAAATTCCTTAAACGTTGACCATGGTGGTTGTGGTTGACCTCACTATGATCCTCAGGCGGCAATCCTTGTACTCGCAACATTGCAACTAGGCAGCAGAGATAGGCGGCAGCCAGAATCCGGTGGCCGGGAAACGAGCTCTTCATGGTGGCGATTTTGTGTAGTACTAATTTGTATGAACAAGTTACCCATATATAAAAAGTTTTGAGTTGTTAGTTGTGTAAATGCTTTTAATGAATGACTTCCTTATAGTAAAAAATTGGGGAAACGTAGAACTGTCTAAATTTCACCTTTTAATATATCGGATTTGTCAAGGTTAGGTATCGTTGTTGTTTCATTATTGTAAAAGATTCGGGAAGCAGTATTTCTACTTACGGGTACAGTCATAAATATATGACTGTCTACATCTTAACCTGTTCATACCTCGCCTTTTGTAGAATTGGTATCGTTGTTTCCTTGTAGTAAAAGATGGTATTTAGTACTTGTGACATTTTGGGATCCATGAAATCTGTCATGCTTACTCGTATGTTTGGTTAAAGATGGTATTTCTGTGAGGTTATTGAATGTAGGCAGAATTCTATATAAAGAATTCTTTTGTAATTTCAATAGTACCTACTCTGGGTTACTTAAACTAGTAGTTGTACGTGATATAACATGACAGAAAAACCGACCATATGTACAAATCTAGATGCAAGTTGTATAACAGGTTATGCATAATGTACAACTAGTAAAGCTTTGATCATTAAATAAGGAATTTAGTCCTTGATGTGGTGGTGTAGGTTTGATGACAGTTCATAGTGTGAATTGCTATTGTAAGTGAAGCATTTATCCTGTTGGTGCCAGTCCTAAAGATGGACAAAAGACCTCCACTGGTTATTTACCATTTACTTTATATAACATTTTCCCTCAAAATATCAAGATTTAGATTTTTGGAGTATAAAAACCAATATTTTAAAACAACTTTTTGTATTGAACTGACCAAATCCAGCTCATCCCGATCGGATGTTTTTCAGTTCAACCGAATTTTTAAAACATTGATAAAAACACACCTCCATCTATCACTCCAAGTTTAGGGCCATGTCAATCATTCTCTTCCACTATATACGAAGAAAGTTTTCAAATTTAGACATTTTCCTCCAAAATTTAGGAAACACTATTCATTTCTCAAAAAATTAAATTCATCATATTAAATATTACATAATGATAAACTTAGTATAAAAGTTTTTATTAACAATTTAATTGAGTATACAAAGATGAATTAAGTTGACATTGAATAACTTGGAGCCATGGATTTTGGATTGTAATTTTTATGAAAGATGCTCTTTTGTGTGTCGAATAAACGAAAAGTCAACAATGTTATTTCCTATTAATAATAGTCTTTCGATTCGATTAACAAGTCAAAGACTCAAAACATAAACAATATATGCAATAATAAAGACTAATAAGAAAAATCAAATTACATAATATTCTTCTTCATACAAATGTTTATCCATAACGTGTTATGAACATCATACAAACGAAATGAACAAAATAATAGCAATTGTTTTTTAAGTAGAAACTGAGATTCCAAAATGGTTATTTTCCAAGCAAACGTCGTGTACGTTGATTAGCCCCTTTAACTCGGAAATTGAGTTCATCAATATCATCTTCAAGAGGATTAAGAGCCTTGTTTTGCCTTAATAATTAAAAAAATTAATTTTCATTAAGCAAAATAATATAAAAAAACATAAAGTTTTTTTTAAATATAACGTTAGAGAAAACAGACCTTTCAATTTCTGAACCCATATCGACTGCCATTTCCTTAAGTTCCCCAAGTATGTTACTCAAATCCGAGAGTGCATCATCTTGCTTTGTTTTCTCATACTATTATAAATCGTCACAAATGAAATAACATAATCTTATCAATAAATATATTTTATATAATTCTATAAAAGTTAATAAATTAAAAATTAACATACCTCAACTTTCTGCATAGCATTTGTGGGTTCAACGGGCGGTGTTCTAGAATGTCCCTTATTTGGAGTTGTGTTAAGTCCCAATTTTTCTCTTTGTTCCAAATGGGCTCCTTTTCTTAGTTCAGGATCATCTGAAAAAGAAAAAACAACTTTCACAACTAAAAATAAAAGATAATAATAATAAATAAAAGAAACTATTTAAACAAGAAAATGTTATGTTTTGTATCTATCTCAATTACCTCTTGTGATCACTGGCCCTTTAATTGCATGACCCTTCTTAGGCTTCCAAGTTCTAGAGAAAATGCCCCCTAAACTTCCCAAAAGCTTCTCTCCCTGCATCACAAATTATAGAGTAAATTACACAAATGGTCCTTTAGTTTCATAAATTACACTGATAGTCCTTATTTATGAAACTATTGACATGTTTGGTCCTTTACCTAAACAAACGATAACTTTTCCCGTCAAGTACGGTCACATGTGATGCACGAGGGGGGTAAATCTGTCCATTTCCCTTTCCATTCACCAATTTAAAACCCATAAAAACCGGTCTCTTTGACGGGGGAAAGTTAACGTTGTTTAGGTAAAGGACCAAAAGTGTCAATAGTTTCAGAAATAAGGACTAACAGTGTAATTTATGAAACTAAATGACTAAATATGTAATATGGTATAAACCTAAAGGACCATTTGTGTAATTTACTCCAAACTATACATATATATCAAAATATAGATACACGTCACCCGACCCGTTTACATTATATTAGAAAGAAGTCATACCCGACTAAGATCCTGCTCAATATCTGCTGCAGTCATGTGGGTCCTAGTAATCTGTTCACCCTGCTGATGCAATGTAATCATAGTTTTTGTTGCATCTTCTCTAATATTTTCTGCAATTTTTAACGCGCTATTTACAGTTTTTGTTGTTTCTTCTGCTTTATAAGCAGCATAATGTTCTAATTCCTGAACATCTTGATTCTCAATTCCACCAGAATCGACAAAATCGTTCTTGTATTTGTTTCTTGAAGTGTAACTAACTTTGTATCCTGACCCTTTGATTTCATTATCATCGTCAAAAAGAGCTGATCTTGAATCTTGGGTTAGTACAGATGGGTCAGATGATGCTCTTTTTGCTGGATTTGGGGTTGACTTTTTGTCAAATAAGTCATCGGAATCGAATGGATTTGAGGATTGTTGTTGACCAGGAAATCCTGGGTCAACTGAGTTGGTTTTAGCAATTCGGTGGTGGAAATGAGGTTTTTTAAGCCCAAACATGTTGAATCTTGCTGGTTTTTTTGTAGGGTTAGTTAATCAGTTGATAATTTGAAATTTGCAGAAAGTTAATAAGGCTCCTGAAAAAACAAGAATTCGACCACAAATTAGTAAGACTGGCAAAATTCATGATTTGTTTTCAATTTTGACTTTTTCTCAAATCGTTGAACTTGTTGACTCCAAAATTAAGTGCACGCAACCCTAAATTGCTCCGCGTGATCAAGGATTGGTTAACCAAACAAAACACAAACCTTTGGGGTAAAAGAAACTAAAACCCTAATTTACTTTCCGGATTGATCTAGCCCATTCGCATGAAATCAAAATTTCATGATTCTTTTAGGTATTCTCATGAACCAGAAACTTGTGAGTAAATTAAACCATTTCCGACATGAATTAACAACATATATAGCAAAAATAGTTCCAATAAATTGATTAAATGGATAATATACGAGATAGGTGTGTTCTACAAGTCAAAACTACAACTAAGAAACATAATTTATACATCAAATTGGGGATTTGGAAGTAGTACCTGTGATTCTTGAACAGATGGAGAAACCCTTGAATTTACGAGATGCGAAAGATGATTTTTAAATGCAAAGAGATTGAAACGAGATATAAAGCAATTTGGCAACTGGGGGAAATTGAAAACTAAAGAATTGTTCAAGACAAAAGAAAAAGTCTACGATTCCTTGTTGTTGTTGTTGACTAAGATTGGAGTGATGTCTGGAGCAATTGAAGAAATCAAAGAGGACAAACGCGTAAGATCGTGGTGGACGTTGAATTGAACTTGGTTTTGAATTTTAAAAATTAATCTTGATCTGGACTTCCCACGTTGCATTATTTTATTAGATTTTTATTGTACAAAAATGTGTTTAAAATAGCATCATGGTGTTTATAACTTTATATAATTAACAACTGAATTTATCTAGTTGTTTAATTGCGATCGACGAACATCCTTCTCAGTTTATGTATTAATTTAGAGTAAATTACATGGATACTTCTGGTTCTTTATGTTGATAAAAATTATCGTCATAGTTTTTTTTGTAACATACGAGTTTTTGTTTCATCTAAAATATATCTTTACACGTAAGTAACTTGGATTATGTGTATTAAATGCTCAAAACATGTTTATCATGCTTTAGTTGTGTTTTGTGCAAATATGGTGGTAATATGATAAGTATACAATGATTAAGAAAAACATGTATGAGCAAATAATATAACATCTGTAACACCCATTTCCGAAGCGTCAACTTTGGGAACGAGTATCCTGGAATAAAATTGTGAATTTATGAATATAATCTAAATGGAGTTGTAGTACTCATTATAAGGTTTCCAACGATATAAAGAACGTTAAAAACGGAGTTCGTATGAAGAAGTTACGGGCGTTTGAAAAATGGATGAAAATTTCCGTTAGTGCTGTTAAGTATTTAACCGGCGGACACCCCACCGTTAGAGCGAGTGAGGGTGCGTGCATGGGTCCCTGGGGCTAAAATTTTGACACGGTGTCCCTAAGAGATGTATGCAAGAGGTGTTAAAATTTCATGCAGATCAGAGGTCGTTTAGACCCTCTGCCGCCCCATTTACAGAACAGAATACATGCAATCAGCCTAAAAACTCTCTCTTTCATTAAGTGTGTGTTCTTGGTGTTCTACTGTGTGTGAACGATTTTAAGCTCAAATCAAAGGGGTTTTTATATGCATGTAAAGATTTAAAGGTAACTCATCTCCCTTATCATATATATGAGTAGAAATCATGGTAGAAATGGGTGATTTGGTGAAGGTGATGAACCCACTTATGGGTAAGCCTCATGAACCATGAAATCAAGTTGGGAGTTTAGACTTATAAATTGATTTAAGGTTTTTAATGATGATATGAAGGCTAGATTGTGTTGAAAATATATGCATGTTCATGTTAGAAATGAAAAGAAGCATATACGGGTTTTGTGCATACATGCATGTGTTGTACATTGACGGATTTTGACCCGTGACTTAGTTTGTTTGAGTTTTAAGAAAATAAAGTTATGGAATGGGCTGTGATTTTGGGAATATTGTATATGTTGGAATTAAAACACTTGGTTGTATGTGTTGTATCTAGTTTTGGAATCCGGAAGGCAAGATCAAAGTTTTGGAAGGTTGGAGTTTTGTCCGTCTACATCTACGCCAAGGTGAGCTCATCTATGTACAACTGTATACTAGCAGTTATATATCTAAATGCTACGTGTTTAATTGTTATTTGGTTTATTGTTATCACATATGCGATGCTTAGAACATTGAATTGGTAATTCTAGTGATTTAACTGTAATATGATTAAATGAAGTTTGAATCATTGATAAACTCTTGCTATGTGTATTGATTTGTAAGAATATAGTGATTATTTGTGGTATGCCTTGTGTATAATCTTTTGATAGATGTCTTGATTGATGGAATATCCTTGTGGTGTCTCACTTGATATCGATTCATGTCGTATAAATTCCTTATGTTGCATCTCGGTTGGATTTCCCTAGTATGAGATTCATTTTAATTGATTCGGGTTCTGATAATCCTCTTGTTCCGATCTCGTGGAGTTATCGTTGTTATTGTTTCTTTTGATATCGAATATGAGTTACCCGTACGAATTCCTTGAGAGATGATTTCGTTTCGTGAGGACCCACGGCGGCTTGAGTATTACTTTGTGTAATATGTTGAGCGGTGGACGCGGGAGTACCTGGCGGAGGAGTGGTATGGACCGTGGTGGTGAAGCTGGATCATGGACTCGGTTAGAGGTGCCTTGATCACCTTCATCGGCCTCATTCCCTAATGGCCTAAGGGGGAATGACGCACTTTGATTCGTTTGGATGGTATTGAGATCTCATTGATTCATGATGTGGTATTGTCTATCGGTTCTGGTGGTTACGTGATGATTCTCGTGGAGTGTTGATTCGGTGATTGGTTCTCGATTGTGTTTATTATCTAGCAAACTCTTGTTGATTCTTGCGATATAGTTGCATTCTCAATGTCAGTCATTCAGTAATTCTTGTTGATCCCATACTTGTTGATACTCGGCTATGACGGATTCTCGGTAAATCTCACGTTAAGTTGTAAAGCTTCTCGGTCAGTTATGTATTTATGTGTAATTGCTATAATATGAATACTTGAATAGCTTTATACCATTTATATGTTATTATTCCTTGTTTTGTATATAATGCTAGTATTATTTTGTGCTTTATGAACTCACTAAGCTCGTTGTAGCTTACCCGTTTAGTTGACAAACATTTTTACAGGAAAAGATAAGAAAAAGCGTATAGGATCTTGAAGTTGATCAGAGGCTTAGAAGATCTACTTTTGGTATATACTTAGGTATGCGGGAGTTGAGTAGCTTTATATTGTGATTAGTAGTTAGTTGGTTTGTATCCATAGAAATTATTAGTAGTGAGATCTTGGCTCATTTGTTGTCTTTTGTATAGTCGCTATCGGGTTTCGAATGGTTAATTGTAATTAGATAGTTATTGGATTGTTGTTAGTTTATGATTGGCGGAAATGTTGACCCGGTCCTTACATTTTTCATATTTAAATATTCATACTCAGTTTACATAAACAACCACACTCGGAGAGGTGATTCGTTTAGTTGTTACGAATCAATAGTTGTATGTTACAATGATTAACCTACAACGGGGGAACTAATGTTAGGTTATTAATTGACTATTGTTTACATATTTATTTGGTTAAATAAATACGTAATGTTAATTAAAAATTATTTATGATAAATGTATTTAGTATAAATCATTTATAGTATTATATGAATGTTAAATACCAATTCTTATTAATTAATAGTATTAGCCAAAAAATATGTATTAACTTAATATTGCTTCAGGCTGTAGTTATTAATTAGAGAAATTAGGCTAGACACTTATTAAAAGAATGAGCTTCACCTACTAGATTGATTCCCATCTATAGATAGATGGATTAGGTTTAGGGTTTATACTAATTATTAATCCATAAACCCTAGCCATACACTCCTCCCCTCGAACTACGACCAAATACCACCATCATCAAGATCAAGCTTCGGCCAAGAGATCTCAAGATAGGGTGAGCAACTCTGCATATATATAAGATCGTCGGAGGTTGTTGGTTGTAGTGAATCTACCGTTGGTGTAAGAACATGGATAAACTAAAGAGATATAAAAAGAAAAATAATAACACACACAGTCCTTTCGGTTTCCACTTATTACATGCACTGTCTTTTACCTTCTTTTATTACAAAGGGTAGTTTGGTCATACAAAAAATTTTAACCACTCAATTTAACGATAGAGAACGCCAGTTTAACAAACTACATACACCAATGATATCTGGTGTAATAAACGAACTTACAGGACTGATGTTGTAATAAGTGGCAAACCACTAGACCTTGCATGTAAATAAAAAAAAAGTGTGACACATTAACCAAATATAACAATGAGCTCATTTTACATTATAATCAACTATAATAATAATAATAATAATAATAATAATAATAATAATAATAATAATAATAATAATAATAATAATAATAATAATTTTGAAATCTGATATTTATGGTTCTATTGCCGCTTCGAGCGATTGTTTACCAGTTCGGTCGGTTTATGAAAACCAGTTCTATAACCGTTCTCAGTTCAACCTGTTCGACCCGTCAATCCAGTACGGTTTTCAAAACAATGGAATCCTATTCTAGTCAATCTGACACCCAAGCAAACTAATTGTACCAAATTGAATCGTATGAGCTTAATCAGGTCTAATCGAGCCTAGTATCACCCCTAAAGGGACCGTGTGTGTTGGGGTTAAGCCTAGGACGGCCCATGACCAATTAATGTGCATCTCTAGATTGATGACCCAACCACCATTTGTGGCTAAACATTTGCCAATGTATTTTGATTTTAGCCTTTTAGGTAGTTCATCAAACTATTATTCTTAAATGAGAAAAACAATGTAGTTCACAAAAATATAAAACTATGAAAAAGTGTGTGTAAACTACCTAATATGTGTTGGCGAATCAGAAAATTACATCAAATTTGTAAAGAATCAATGAAATGTGTACATTATGGTATGATCACATCAACTCGTTGACAACAAACCAAGTAGTGTCCATGGATTGTAACCTGTCCCTGTCGTACTTGTGTTCATCATCATTGTCTCTTGTTCTTCTCCTTCTTCTATCGGATCATCGGGTGGCATGTTTAGATCAAGAAAACCTCGGATTTCTTGAACCGGTTTTTCTAATTTCTCAATCAAATTCGCATTTTGTTGATTCAATTTAGCCTCAGCTATCAAATGTGATCTCTTGTGACCCCCTAAAGCTTGTCCCGATGAGAAAATTCTTAAGCAAATCGAACACTCATGAGCTCGTATCACCATTGTGTTCTTTAAAGAACCACCAAGATTGAAACTTGATGGCGGTTGATGATTCTCCGATGTTTTTTCACAATACCCATTAGTCATATGATCATGATCTAACATGGGTTCGGTTTTGATCATGTTTTTATCATGGATATTTGAATTAAAAGATTCTTTTAATTTCTTGTGACTTGTTTTACTTTGATCATCAAATTCGGTTGTAGTTTTCTCTAGTTTTCCAAAAAAATCAAAACCAATTTCGGTTTCTTCTAATTTCTTACCCCATTTTCCCACATCTTTTGAAAGCATTATCAAACACATAGCAATCTCCGCTTCTTGTTCGTGATCAATATCCGAAACAACACTTGTTGAAGCACAAGTAACTAGACACTTTTTGGTTGTTCCATTTCTTGATCTTGATTTCTTTATTTTACGGATTTTTGCACTCGAATTCTCGTTACCCAACCTATTAATCCAAGGATCTTGATTCGAAATTGATATTTTGTTGTTTGAGACTTTGTTGGAATGACATTTCATATGTCCAAATAAAGCTTTCCAAGATTGAAAACCTTTCCCACATTCTTTACAAATCTTATCAAGAACAACAAAATCATTTGATGCTATAATGGTCTTTTTGGGATCTTTTCGAAGCTCATACCCTAATTCATTTGAATTCGAAGAACCATTAGTGACTTCTGTGTTGTTGTTCATCAAGTTTCCACCATTTTTGTCAAGAGATGAGAGCTTAATTTTCTGATGATGATGATGATGATCAGTGGAGTTGATCACGTGAGACCTCATGTGACCTCCCAAAGATCTACCACAAGAGAAGCTCTTATTGCACAACCTACACATGTGTTTCATCACTTCTTGATCATTTTTTTCGGCTGAATTTCGAGTGGAATTCAACATTTTTATCCAAGAAAAGGTCAAATCAGATCAGATTAAAAGCTAAAGTGATCCGAAAACAGAGGATGGTGATGAACTTCTTACAGAAACAGAGAACTCAAGTTTCAAAATTAACAATTGAAGAGTACCCAGATCAAGAAACAAGATGAAAAACTCAAATCTTCAGTCTTTTTGCAGATTGAAATGAAACCCATCTCAGATTGCATTCTTTATCTGGTCTTGAAAGTTGAAAATCAAGATTTGTGAAATACCAAGATCAAGAAATAAGATCAAAAGCTCAAATCTTTAGCGGGTATCCAAATGAACAACAAAAACCCATCTCAGATTGCATTGTTCATCACCAAAATTTAGAGTCACCGAGATCAGAATTTTAAATCTGTACTGGGTTTTCCGTTTTCTTGAAGATTGAAACGAACAATAAAGAACCCATTTCAGATTGAATTTTGTTATTTAACAAAGAACAAGATCTACCAACTGAGTTAAAGCTATACTCAAGTAGTGCTAATAGTAGTCAAGAATTGAAGCGAAAAATATCAAAGTTCTGAAAAAATATCAATTGGTTAGTTACCTTTCTTGCTAATGATGACGATGAACAAGCACACCCTCTTTCTCTCTCTCTCTAAACTTTATATCACTTTCTCTCTCTAAAAACATATGTATGCAGCGAGATGAAGAAACTATATTTGGAGGAAGGAGGAGAAATCCATGCATGAAAACAAGGATAAAAAGAGGCAAAAGCAACGTGTAGTCAGTCAGCTAAGTATAATCCTACGCCAAAAAACTAATCCAACGGTTGAGATTTCCCCACATTGCCGATCTCCAAAGTTTTGGTCTCATGATTGTTACTCTAAAGTTCCTAATTTTGCCATGATCTCATTAACTATCTACCCACAGAAATATAAACTAAGAGCATCCCCAATAGTTAACCTCACAAAAAGCTTATTACTTTTCCCACATCAACATTCCACTAACCAACAAGCTATTCCTAAATAACATCTCCAATAGTTAACCTTTTACAAAAGCTTTTTCTTTTACAATAATTCTAATTTACCTTTATCTATCTCAAATGTTTCATAAATACCCCTTATATATAAATTAATAAATTTTTTTACATCTTATAAAGCTTAATATTTTTAAAAGTATTTCATACAAAAATATTATAATAATTGACAATAATATTTAAATAGATAAAAACATTACATCGCAAATATTAAAAGAAAACATTGAAAGTGTGTTAAAAGGTTTAAAATGAAAACTTATTAAAAAATAGGGGACCAAAAAAGACAAACATTGAAAGTGTGTTAAAAGGTTAGTAGAAAAAAAGTCATTGCAATTTTTTTTTTAAAAAACTTGTAATTCCAATGGTAAAAAGTCATTGAAAAGCTTATTATAATAGTAATAAGCTTTTGAAAAAGCTCTCATCAGAAATGCTCTAAGTTGTGGGTTTAAATTTTCCTTCAGTGGAATCTATGAGAGTATGACAAGTGTCACACTTATTACTAAAGTCTATAGTATTTGGCCTAAGTTGGGTAGGGGTAATCTTGTCATTTTGAGGGAGTTTAAACAAATGGTCCTACAAGGCTACAAGCCCTACAAGAAGTTTGTGAAGTAAAGAATCTATAAGCTGCAAATGGAAGCTAAAAGCTTTTTGATGGCCAGTCTAGCTGGTCTGAGGCACTGGGTTTATACCCATGTGGGCTGCAGGTCGTGAGTTCGAATCCCTTTGGGAGCGTTGCATTAGCGTAATTTAACTCATACCTCACACGGGCACATATGGGGAATTTTCCTTGGAAATCCCTTTGGGGGCTGGGTTTGCCCGCTTATGCGGAGCTCGAACTCGGGGTGCTCGCTGAAAAATTGCGAGTAGGCTTCCGTTATTTCATTTGCCGTTTCCAAAAAAAAAAAGTTTTTTTACTAAGCAAGCATAGTAGGTAGTGGTAGTAGGCTAGTGGCATTTTTTCATTTTACTCCAACATTTTGCAATATTATAACTTTTGAAGAAAAAACAATGCTGGGTATTGTATTAAGAGAAATGCTAATAAGTACCCCACCCCCAAACCACCCCCACCCCAAAGTTTGGGGTTTTTGGTGTCGGTAAACCAATGTAATGTACAAATCTTACTTGCAAGATGTATAAGTTGTTATAGCATTTTCATACAGTTCATACAAGTTGTCACTTATGTTGAAGTTGTTGAGAGGTTAGTCCAACCACCACTACTGCCCATTAACTTGTTTTTTTAAAAATAATTCATTACATGTCGTATCACTAATTACTTAAGTTAGGAATGAAGTGATAAATTAAAGGTGGATCTAATTAATTTTCGGCTCATGAATTTTTAAAAGCGGCTTTAAAGTAAGTTTGTTTTTGGAAAAAGATCGAACTCTTTCGAAATAGTTGAGTCTATGCTCGTAATGTACGCAATCTAATTGTTACCGTGACCGTTTTCAAATCTTCCATTCATTATTTGGTAAATGTTTACACATGGAGGAATTAAACTGGTAACCTTTAGAAAACATTCATGAGCCCTTACCAGTTACCACTAATTGTTGTGATCAATTAATTATCTTGATACTAATCAGTAATCACAAACATACACACATATAGATGCATTAATTAAGCTAAAAAAGCTTCACTTATTAGACAAGAGAGAGTAGGCAATCACCAAAAGTGATCAAGTTGACAACCAATTTAACCCTTGAATGGAAATTTTGGCCGTTTTGTTTACATTTTTAGACGAAAAATAAGATGCCTTAGTTTGACTTTAATGCCCCTTGTGGTTTTTGTTAGGTCGTCATTAAACCGAAGATATAGTATTCATTTAGCAATTAGTATATAACTATACTTATATTTATGTGATAAACGTTCAACAAAGTTCATTATTTTTATGTAGTTTCGAGAGATAAATCTCAGCCCTTAGATCAATCAACCCCCATATAACCACCACCACCAACATCACATGTGATTCAACACATCAATAACATCACCACCCATATGTATTAAATCACATGTGATTACACACCGCCGACCACCACCCCCACCACCACCCCCATGTTAAATCACATGTGATTCAACACCGCCGACCATCACCACCACCAAACTCTGCCGGCCACCGTCTCCACCATCAGCTGCTTTCAATCACATGCGGTTGTGTATCCAATCACATGCGGTTGTGTATCCAATCACATGTGATTGCGGCGGCCAGAGGCGGCAGCCGGCGACCGGCGGTGGTCGGCGGCTGCGGGCGGTGGCGATCGTCGGTGACGGGGTGGCGGCGGGCGGTGGCTGGAGGTGGTCGGTGACAACAGTGGTGGTGGTGGCCGGTGGTGGTGATTTTATATTGAATCAAATGTGATTTGATGCTGGGTATGATTAAAAGATCTTTTGATCCAATGACTAAGATTTATTCCTTGATACTTTATGAAAATCAAAGACTTCCTTGAATACAACTCATATACTTCCTCCGATTCAAAATAAGTGATACACTTTTGGTTTCACGGTTTTTGAGTCAAAAGATTATAATGATGGTTAAATTAGATTAATTGTATGGTTAGTGGGGAATAGGTCCCACATCTTTTGAATAAAGTGAGGTTAATGATGTTTAAAAGTAAAAAAGTAAGGGTAAAGAGGTCATTTTACTTTGTTAAAGTAGATAATTAGAGGGTGTGGGTCCCATTATTTTTTACCAAATAAGGAATCTTTTCAAAGTGTATCACTTATTTTGAATAACCCAAAAAAGGAAAGTGTATCACTTATTTTGAATCGGCGGAAGTATATGTATTTCCATGGACATCAATTTAATGGATGCGAATTTTATCCAATTCGGAAATTGTATGTATTTTCATATTTTCTATTTTTGTAGGAGAAAAGATTAGTTACACGTTAATATCTTAACAGAGTTGAAGACATTGAAAATTTAGAAATTATATCTTTAAAGGAGGACATGTAAAAGGTAATTCTTCTAAGGTAGTTTTTTATTTTTATGTAGTCTTAAGGGATACATTTCAACTATTAATTAATACGGAGTAATAATTAATAGTCAAGATAAATCACATATTTTATACATGGAGGAGTATTTTGATTATTTTACACTCCCATAAATTTTGACCCAATTTCAAGTTCAACTCGGAGCCCAATTTAAGTTCTCTCGGGCCAAGCTCGAGCTTGCATACTTTGAACTCATCGAGATGTTGAACCGAGCTCAAGCTTAGTCAAAGTAAGTCGAGTCGAGCTCAGCTTGACTCGTTTACAACCATATTCACGCCACATTGTTGTCTCAAAAGGCAAAAAAAAATATATTACCTCCGTTTCAAAATAAGTGATACACTTCTTGAAATACGGTTTTTAAGGCAAAACTTTTAAGTAGTTATTAAGATTGATTAAGTGGGTCCTACAACTTTTTAAACACTTTTGGTTACGAAAGAGAAACTTTGAAACATGGTTTTTGAGGCAAAAGTATAATGTTAATGATGTTTAAAAATTTAAGTAGGGGTAAAAGGGTAAGTTCTCATACAAAAACTTTCCAAATAAAGTAAATTTTGAAAGTATATCACTTATTTTGTTCCACCCTTTAGGAAAGTGTATCTCTTATTTTGATACGGAGATAGTATGTATATAGATAACTCAAGAAAACTGTTCTTATAATAATGGAATGATGAAAGAATCTAGGCACCATATTTACATCAACAAATTTAATTTAAACAAAATAAAAAATAAAAATAAATAAATTTGAGCCAACAAAAATGAGGTGTCGAGGATGATCTCCTGTCACTCACGATCATTTTAACGGCTAATCCGTACTCTTTAATTCTACATTTTTTTCCATGTCTGGATTTAAACTCATGATCTATAAATCATACACAACAACATACAATAATCTCCAATATCACAACGCTTACCAATCATAGTATTTTCTGTTGTTTATTATGGTTTTGGTGCTACAGTTTGAGCTTAGCTTACCAAACAGGCTACTTGCTCGCCATTATCTAATGCCATGTGTTGGGTGATAATTAAATATGGAATCATATTAAACTTTTGAAAATAAATCATATCTATCTTTAAGATCTAAATAAAAAAATGTTCTACTAAGTGGGATTAATCATCTATCTTTAAATTAAACATGTTTGTCTTACATGTGTAGTATTACTTTAGTATTCTTGTTTTGTTGTGTGCTATATTCAGGGAGTCTCAGAAATTCTGAAAATCATTTACGAATAGATGAAAATAGGCCCTCTAAATACAAATTTATATAAAAAAAATTAGACATTCTAAACACATATTTTATAAACAAATAAATAGAAAATGCTTGGTAATGTTTAAGATTAAAATTATACAGAGAAATATATTGATGAAGTTTAAAATTAGAGATAAACACCTATTTTATAAACAACTAAATAGAAAATGCTAATGTAAAGTTATGATACTTATGTTACAAACTTTTCTGATTTCCTCTGGAACATCAGCTGCCATAGCAAAAACACAAAATTGGGCATAAAAAGTATCAGAAATTTTATATGATCCTGAATAAGCTCCAAGAGTATGCAACTTAACAGTTAGTGAAGATGTTATTAGATGGGGTCCACAAAACTCATAACAGAAAACTTGATGTAAATTTTTCTTCTAGTTAGAAAAGGGTGTTTGGGTGTGCGATCTGAAAGTGACTGTGCTATGTTGGTAGGCCTAATTGGTATTAAATGATAAGATGTAATAAAACAAAGAGTAAATTATATGGAAGGTCAATATAATATATCACTTATTACAGTCTCAACCACTAAATATCATTTATTAGAAGTTAGGCCCATATACCACATATTTTAAGAGCCCGTTTTGATATAAATTGTTAGTCCATTTTGATATATTGTTCTTGATACAAAAAGCCCAAATGCCTGATTTAGCATTGGCAGAAGTGGTAGTCCAAGATTTAGGGCCCATTCGTGATTAGTCCATTTCCTTCCTTTCTTCTTCTTCTTCATGTGGTTCGTTAATCGTTTGTGATTTCGTTCCTGATTTCCTGCTCTCGACTGATCGACTCTTGTTCCTTATTTCCGATTTGATGAATTTCTCGGGTAATAAGTAGATATTATTTGATTTTGAATTTCTGAAATCTTATGTAGTGTAACGCCTAGGTAATTAATTAAATTACCTGAAATTATTTGTATTATTATTTTAGTAGACGTTTTTATTAAATTCATTATTAATTGTATTTATTTGAGCTAGGCGTCATTTAATTTCGTAGTTATTAGACCGTTAATTATTTATGTGCTGTTTGTGGGTTTATGTGGTCACTAATGAGGATTTTCCTTTATTGTAAAGTAATTAAATCGAGTATTGTTGTAACCTTTATGGAAAATCAAACTTGGTTCTTGTTTTCATAATGTTGAATATATACCATTATACCCTAATGTATCAACTGCAATTATAGATTCACTGTTTATACAATTATACACAAATTATTGTCTTATTATTTGTTTGTCCACTGATATTTTCCCATGAATATTGTTGAGATAATACATAAAATTTGGTATGATTACAAATAATTTATTTAAATAAACAATCCTCTTCAAGGTTGAGGTTGGAGATAGTACTAAACCCTTGTTGTCTCAACTAATGAAATACTTTCCCGCATTGATGGCCTACAATTTGACTTCTTTAACAATCTGGTCAACTGGTGAAGGCAGACGTGGGTCCAGAATTTCAGTCAGAGATACGATATTTGTCTCCGGTGATGAAGTGAGGAAATCCCCTGGGTGCTTCCCCATTATAACTTCTAGTGTTAGTACCCCGAAACTGTACACGTCACCTTTCTCGCTCACTTCCATCGTGTATACAAGTTCTATAGAAAAAGTTCAGTGGTTGACATTAACGTGAGGTGTACGTAACATTTTTGTGTCTGCTCAAAGGGTCAACCCGGCCTGACCCAAACCTGATTATGCTAGTCGGGATTTAAGTCTTTTGTTGATATCGGGTTTTTTTTGACATAACCCGACCAACCCAATTCGTTGTCGGGTTATGATTACTTATCTTTATCGGTTTTTTAAGCTAACCCAACCAACCTGATTAGACCCAACTGAAATTTAAAGGGTTTTTCTTTAAATTTTAAAATAATTTTACTGTTAAATCTATAAATCATCACATTAATAACTATGAATCATTCAATTAACAATTATAAGTGTTAAATCAAAACCCATAAACTTCAATATACTAACCATTTTTCATTTTTACCTAAATATCCTAACCTAGGTGTAACCTGACCAACCTGATTTTTTATCGGTTTGACTTTCGAGTTAGGATTTTTTTACCTCAAACCCAAGACCCGATTTAAAAGAAAATAAATTAGTTGCTACATTACGTAATTTACGTTTGACGTGCTTATTTAAATTTTAAAGTACCTGGCGCAACGTAGCCAAACGTTCCAGCAAATCCAGTCCAGTTGGAAGAATCCGGTTTTAATAACCGAGCCGTGCCAAAATCCGACACATGAGCAACCCAATCCAAATCGAACAAAACATTGCTGCTCGACAAATCTCTATGAATAATTGGTTGTGAACAATCATGGTGCATATAGCTCAACGCATTTGCAATGTCTTTAACCGCCATCACCCTCTTTTCCCAATCAAATCTAACCGCTAGATCCTTGTCGTTTAGTACCTTCCTTAAACTCCCGCCCGCCAGGAACTCGTACACCAAGAACGAGTGTCGGGAATGTGAACAAAATCCGTAAAGCTTCACAATGTTTTGGTGACGTATTTCCGTCAATGCCCGAATCTCGTTCTCAAAACTTTTTAAATTTTGTGTCTCGCCTTCTTCGGGTGGATGGAATTTTTTAACCGCCACAACTCCCGTTAACAATTCGGCTTTATAAACCGTTCCAAATCCACCGATCCCGACAATAAACTTGGAATTAAAATCATCTAGAGCTTCAATAATACTCTCGTACACCAATTTCCCGTCATAGCTCCATATGGCAAACGGGTTTGCATCTATCACTTGTGGACTATCGGTATCGTTTGGTTTTCTTTTCACGAGACAAAAACACACGACACCGATACAAAACACGCACCCGAAAGTAGGAAGTAATACAAGAATCATTACCGAAACCATCTTTTTTCTAGATTGATTTCTTGTGATTTGGATGGGACATTCGTGTAATCCCGTGTTGTTTCCACATAACCCGTTGTTATTTCTTAGTGCCTCCATTGGAGCCTCTTCGAATGCTCGAATCTCGGGAATCGGTCCTTCTAACCGATTGAAAGATATATCTATTGTGGTTAAACTTTTCATTTGAGTGAAACTGGAAGGAATTAAGCCCGTAAGGTTATTATGGGAAATGTTCAACGTTTGTACGACTTTTAGACTTACCAATTGTGCCGGTAACTTCCCAACTAGATTATTTCCACTAAGATCAAGAGTATCCAAGTTTTGCAACTTTGAAATATCTAACGGAATAACTCCTTCAAATCGATTACTACTTAAATTAAAAATCCTTAACTTGAAGCACTCTCCTAGATTTTCTTGGATGAGACCGGTTAGAGTATTTTTTGCAACATTAAACTCTTCCAAGTTGTACAAATTTCCCATTTCATAAGGAAGTGTACCCGACAACTTATTATCGTCCAAGTACAACTTGGTCAACGAACTTAATTTCCCCAAGCTTGTTGGGATTTGACCAACCAATTTATTTGATGAGAGCCTGAGCTCAACTAAGCGTGTTGCTCTTCCTAGATCTATAGATATTGTTCCAGATATATTGTTGTTGTTCATATATAACAAAGTTAAATTAGGAGAAAACCCCCAATTACTAGAAATCTCTCCGTACAATTCATTATAACTCAAATCAAAGTATACCAAATCCGGATATATACCAAAATCTTCCGAGATGTTTCCGGTCAACTTGTTTCCTTCAAGCCGAACTCTTGATAACGTGCTACAATTTTTCAAGCTCGTTGGTATCGGGCCGGAAAAGTGATTGTCTCTCACACTGAAAAGTATAAGAACTCCCGACACACATATATCATTTGGTAAATGACCAGAAAGATTGTTTCGGCTTACAGAAAAGTGTTCCATCTTTGATAGATTCATATCTCGAGGAAGAAAACCGTTAAGTTTATTCATGCAAAGTGATAGACTAACAAGGGCTGTTCTTCTTCCTAAATCTGGTGGTATGAAGCCACTAAAGTTGTTAACATGCAAGTCTAACATTTCAAGATTGGTGTAATTAGCAAAGTAGTTAGGAATGGAGCCCGTCATATGATTCTCATCAATTTGCAACCTTTCGATCCGACTGAAGTTTCTAAATGAAGTCGGAATGGACCCGGAAAGTTGATTCTTGCTAAGTATGAGATGTTTGAGATCCCGAGCCCGCCCAATTTCGGGTGGGATGGGCCCAGAAAGACGACGATTACCGTTCAAGTAAAGGAAATAAAGATTGGTTAAATTTCCTATAGAAGAAGGAATGACTCGGTTAAGCTGATTATTAGACAAGTCAAGGTTTGTTATCTTTAGACAACTCCCGATTTCGGGCGGGATGTGTCCGGTAAGCCGATTATTCGTGAGGTTAAGCTGAGTTAAGTATGTGAGGTTACCTATGCTACTTGGGATATGACCATAAAGACTATTATTACCTAAATTAACCACATTTAACGATCTAAGCAATCCTATCTCGGATGGAATCATGCTTGAGAAGTTATTAACAGAAAGATCAAGGTATTTGAGTTTAGAAAGGTTTCCAAAGTTTGATGGAATGATGCCCGAGAGTGAGTTAAATGAAAGATCCAAATATTCAAGATTTTGTAATGAGTCTAGTGACCAAGTTTGAAGATCACCAAGTGTACCTTTTAAGCTTTTGTTATTAAGCTTGATGCTTGTAACAAAACTTTTGGTATCGTTGTTGCAACCGATTCCGACCCAATCTTGGCACGGGTCGCTTCCGACCCATGATTTGAGAAGTGATTGACTTTGTTTATCGAGGCTGGATCTCCACTTCAATAAAGCACTTGCTTCATTTGTTACTTTTCGGGCAGTTGCAAGTGAAGTATTAGACGAAGGATTATTAGAGGAGAATAATATTACTACAATGAGGAGGGAGATGAATGAATTTTCCATTGGAAATACAAAAAGAAGTGATGAAATGGTAGACTTCTTATTTACTAAAATGAAGATATATGATACTTGTGATAGAGAATAGAATTACACATCTTATCTTTTTAGTCAACTACACAAGTCAAAACAAAGACATATACTTGAACCAAAATGTCAGCCAACAAAAGAGAAAAGAATAAAAAAACAAATGTTGAAAAAGGACAAGGGAAAACAGGATCCACCCAAAATAAACCCATCTTTTGAATCGACATAGCATGTTCAATTCCTTCAAAATAAATCTTAGGAAAAAATATCAAGCCACAAAAAAAACTTATCGTTTATAAAAAAGAATATATGTTCAATTTTCTTTAAATTAAGGAGTGGAACTTTAACTTATAACATGTTTAGAATTGTACGTTTAATTTATGACAATTTCAGATATGTAAATATAGTTTGAATTTTGACGAATTTCTCCAAATTATCTGAAAATTGAATATTTCTCTGCTTTTCTTTTATATATGATAAAATCTTTGATACCTCATGTTATCAACTTTGGGATCTTAGAATTTAGATACTTTTATCGACAATTTTCGCTAAAAGTTAATTACTGTGTAGAATCTAAATTATATTAACTATAATAATAATGATATAATAATAATAAATTAATAATAATAATTTATTATTTAAATTATACTTCGTATTAACTAATAATAGTAGTAGTACTACTACTTGTTGCTGTTGTAAAAAAATGAATTTAACTTTTAATATACGAAGTACAAATTTTAAAATACATTAATTATATATTTGGTCTAACAAAAAAATCAATGCGAGGCACTCTCTTTGACTTATTTATTATTATTCCCATGGACGGTTGTGAGGAGTGACTTAATATGTGAAACACAAATATAAATCCTGTTAAAATATGTGCATATTTTTTATTTATAACGGTGGGTATGGGCAAGTGTAAGTTTCGTTAAATGAGTTTTGATACTGCCAAATTACACCGGCTTTTATGCCAAACACGCGCCAAAAGTCCGTCGCAATTGTTTTAACATTGAGTTAAATGTCTTTTTTCTTTCTATAAATTGTAATTGTTTTAGTGTATTTTTGTGGGAACCAAAAAAGAGATTACGACTATTAAACGAATGAGTATAATTTTAAAGCAAGTGTTAAACTAGTGTTAAAAGGACAAAAATTCCTTTATATAGCTTTTAACGTAAGACGATAGCTTGTGCTATTAGTTTGCCGTATAAAACCCGTTGAATGACAATTGTCTTCAAGTAAGGAAAAAAGTCGTCCCCCTTTTTTTGACTTTGATATGACTATGACGTTACGCGTTAATAAAACTACAAAGTCGCATAGGGACCTATTCATTCGATGCCATCTAAATCTGTTAACTCCTTTCACAAAGATGTCGACCGATTAGAGTTATCATTACATACAAAATTATCGACGTCTCTAACACGCCACAAATTATTTAGTATTTCTTAAATCAAAATAAAGAAATGATATTGATGATAATTATTTGTATATACTCTATATTCCCACTCACTGTAAAATAACAAGTGTAATAATTCTCTTTTTTCATATCATTTAATGATTTTGACATTTATATAAATCAAATGAGTAGACATGTAAGTAGACACAAATATTATGCACCAATACCTTTTTTCATCAAAATATATTCAAAATAAAAAAAATATTTTTAATCATTATAACAATAAGTTGTATTCCTAGATTATGGGAATTATTAGTTTTACATTATTATCTTATAAAGATTTACTTCGGTCACATATTGACCTTTCAAACTCGTTCAGGAAAACAACATGCAATTGTAACAAATACAAGTTTTTGGGATTGACATTTGGATTGGTGAACCAATTTAAAAGATGATTATGGGAATTATTGGCCTCGCGATAATTCCTCAAATTTAGATGGGCCTGTACTTGGATGTTCTAATTCGGGTTGGGCCTACTACCATATATTCTAAATTCTATTGGTCCTTATTTAAATCTCTCCCATTTAGATGGGCCCAGACTTCCCATCTCAACTAATGGGCCTGCCTGCTGTTAATGGGCCTGGGGCAGGCTGCAATTTAGGAACCAATAATTGGTACAACTTAAGAAACTTTTAACAATTTGATGTCCAACCAATTTTATTTAGAAATGAGGAAGACAAATGGATTTGTTCTTTGGGACCCTGTTGGATTTTTTCGTGTGTGACATGAGGAAGAAATTGATCCAAAATAGCTACTCTTATCATTTTTCAAAATGGCTACCGGTTGAATAATTTAGTTTGAATGGTCAACATCCTAGCTTGGAAGATTGCAAATGAAGGATTAATCTCGATAACAAAGATATTGATCTTCACTCCACTAGATGCCCAAGTTGAGACGACAATCTAGAAGATGAAACCCGTATCTTCCTTGGTTGTTTTATTGCTAGAGATTTGTGAATATTATTACTTGATAATTAAGAAAAAAGAGTTAAAAAGAATTATCATGTGTTAATTATTTTTATTTCACCATTTAATTAGTTACATTTCAAAAAAAATGTCCCCTCCACTCTTCTACGCTCCATTTACACTCTGTGTGGACCAACACCAAGAATTCTAAATCTCAAAAAACAAATCTTGGAAGAATCCTAGCAACTTCGACCCCTTAATCCACGTGTAAGTCTTGTCGGGCCCCTTCATTAATCAGAGTGAGGGGTATGGTGGCGAGACCCACCCCATAATTGTCTAGGTGGCATGTTTTTCACATCCACATCATCAAGACACCATATCTCATGTGGGGTGAGTGAAGCCTCAAGTCGGAATTTTGGCGAGGAGAGAGAGAGGGGTTTTTTTAAGTATATTTTGTGAGTGAGGATATTTTGGTGGGTCCTAAATGAATATTATTGGTTAGTAATGGTAGAAGTGATATTTGAGGTTTTAAATGTGAAATAGTGATGTGACACAAAGGGCGCATAGGTGGCCAAATGGTTTAAGCCACCATACCTTACCCTCTCAGCCCAAAATTCAACCGCAGTATCGTATAAATATAGAAATCTAGCAAGAAGCTAGATAAAATTAAAAAAAATATACTTCGTATATATATATATAATCGATTTAGAAAATTTTTTTACTCTATTTGAACTCCAAAAAAAAAGAAAAAAATTAAATTGTACGTTATCTTCCAATGTCTATTTTTTTAGTTTTTTCGAGTAGAGTGTCATCTTCTTTTTATAACACCGTAAAGCCCAGTAAATGAAAAGAACTACGACTCTGAAATGAATTTTGTTGTTTCTCAAAAAATAAAGAGAATCTTCTAAGTTGCGGTCTTTCAAAAGGGAATTGGGAATCGGGTCTTGTATTTCCACCGTGTAATGTATATGTTAGACCACAACTCTATAGCCACAATTACAAGGAGAATATTAATTAGACGACGTGTGTACATTAATTATTTATGATCCTTTTAAGTGCAACCAATTAAGGTGTTCTTACTTTGAAAGCCTTGAAACTTTGTGATTCTTTCATGGAGCTTTTTCGCAACAATGAATTTAATAGAGAAAAGTTGCGGGAGAACAATCTGTCATGGGTGGATATTTTGAGCAAATTTCTATTATGGTTTTAAACTCGGCTCTGGTCAGTGCATTTATTTAACCTAGCTAATCTCGGAACAATCAAGTTTTTCTTACATATTGGACATGTAAATTTGGAAGTTTTTTCAAAATTTAAATAATTTTATAAAATTAAATGTTTATATGCTACTTTTCTACCTTCTTTTACTTATATGGTAGTTTCAAAAACCCGAATTTTAGATGTCCTTTATTGCTTTTGACAATTCCGGGATTCTAAATCCTGGATTTACATTTCACCCGCTGAATTAAATACTCTTTAATACCCAATCGAATGCCGGCCATCTTTAATAAATTTTAATGTCGGGCGTCTAATTCGGGATTACCAAGCCCGGATCATTAATAGTCTTTAATAAAAGTCTTTACCAGCTTTTAATTTTAACCATACAAACTAATTTAATAATCTTTAATAATTTTTAAAAGTCATTAGTTGTCATTAATAGTTTTCAATAGTCATTACTCATTAATAGCCTTTAGCAGCTTTTAATTATCACCATAGTAAAGTGTGTCCAAGTCTCCTCATGTTGGAACGGTGATTTCGTTTTTAACATGGGGTATAACTAGTGTTAAAAAAAAAGTCGCGGTTGCGACTCCAACGTTACGAAATAGCTCATGACAGTAGTATTATGCGAGACTTAAGATAAGGCGGCATAAGACTCAACTTATCGCGAGTTTTCTGTCATTCTTATGAAATTTGAGTTTTTTTGAAGAAAACATAACAAAATTATAAATTTAGATATAACATTTTTAATCTACTTGATATATAAATTATCATATAATTCAAAACTATTTACATTTACAAAAAAATTACAAAGAAAAATTAAGTTATGGCCTAAAAACGAAGTGGGGGGAAACTCCCATCCAATCAAATGATGACAAGTGGCGCATGAACACACTTGTTTTCTACTATAAAATAAAAAAGTCGATCAGTTTTTGTTCAGTGTTGGTGTGTTTGGTTAGAGTAAAACGAGCTAAACAGAATTTCTAACAAATTGCAATTGGAATCATTCAATTTGGTTAAGAATTAAAGAAGTTATGGTTGATTAAGTGAGTTTTTCGTCACTTTACGTTCGTCTCTGTTCTTCATGAAGAAGACGAACTTTCACGATTCAAATAACTGTTTTCGGTAACTTCACGATCACGATACGGATCGTAATCGTGAACTTGGATCGTAATCATAAACCAGCAATCGTTAACCATAAAGTTTGAACGGAAACTCTTTACGATCGTGAACTTGGATCGTAATCCTAAACCAGCAATCGTTAACCGTAAAGTTTGAACGGAAACTCTTTACGATCGTAAACTTAAGAATCATAAATAGTGAAGTTTACAATCGTAAACTTAAAGTTACAAATCGTAAAGTTCAATCGTAAACTCACTATCGCAAAGTTTGAAACGTAAACTCGCTATAATCGCAAAGTCTTCCAAGTGAGTTCAATTATTAAAAAATCTCCCCATTTCGGTTACGCTAAGGGAAATCTTACTGGGTACGGTTATTCACGTGACATGGAAAGCCGTTAAATCAATTGAAATAGTAACACAAAAATCATCGATTCTGATTTCGTTACATACCTATAATAACAACTTTGTGATAAATAATACATAAGGAGATCGAATGAATAGCTTCAATAAATTTATAAAGCAAAAACGATTAGTATCTAGACACAAACAAAAAAGTTAGCTGAATTCTACCTTTTTTTATGAAAATCAAATTAAAAAATATATATATATAATTCAAAGTAGGTAATGTGCATTTGCTTGTTGTTTAATGGTCCATGGAGTATTGGCCCAATAGTCAAGAAACCCTAATTTTAATTCTCATTGTTGTCAGGCGTGTTTTTAGGGTTTGTTCCCTATATATACTCACAGATATCCATGGCTAAGAATCATTCCAATTCCAAATGAAGGCATCAAAATCCCAAAATTTGGTTCCTTTCTTCACTGCCATTTCTTTGCTACCGATCTCCTAGTTTTGGTAATTAGCGTCTTTCGATCTAAATATCTTCATTTTTTTTAATCTGCAGTCGATGCTTTTTAGGGTTTTAATCTGGTGTGTGTATGTTTCCCTGTGCAGCAGATTGCAGCCGATGATTGTTCATAGCATTTTAGTTTCATTTAACCACCAGCAACCGACCGCTTCTCCATAACATCATGTGGGTAATTTAGTTTCATTGATTAGTTTATGCATCTAATTAAAGTATTTTTTTAAATATATCTTATTAATATTTTATAGGTGAATGGAGATTATCAGGTTGTTGTGATATCTGCCAGAACCGACTCAACGTTTCTGAGGTTGGATACACAATTTTTAGAATACCGATTGAATAAATGAATTATTTTTTTCGATTATATAACACTCTTTTCTTCTTTAAATAAATGATTTTCAGGTTTTTGGCAGCAATGTCGATCTCAGAAAACATCGATTTTTGCAACAACAATGAAGAAAGAAGATGGAGCTGCGGTGTGTAACTGAAAAACTTTAAAATTTTCGACCAATTGTTTCTTCATTTTGGTTTTTCAATTCCGTATATTTGGTCCTTCTATGAGATGTCTGCAACTTGAAGTTTGTAAAAGATGACAAAATATAGATGCAACAATTATTGATTGTTCATAGCATTTTAATTATAATAAGAGAAATGATATTTTTTCCTACCCATATGTTTATTCAATTCTAAATTTCAACCAATTCTCTTTTCTCATATAATTCATTGATTTTGACAATTGTCATTATCAAATTGGGTATGAATATGATAGGAAAAAATGAAATGATAGGAAGAAATATCTACTCTTATAATAAATATATACGCAGTTTGTCCATTTCCAATAACTGTGATGTAAATGTTCAACTTAAGTTGAGTTATTCCTTATTGTAAAAGATGGATTGAGTTAATTAAGTTCTTTCTTAACAACGATAGACTACTATAGTTCTATTACCAAAACTGAACCATTGATCACACAATTCACAAATAAGCTTATGCAACAAGAAATTAAGGACCAAAACAAAAACAACTAAAACCGGAGACAAAGCTATATAAATCAACCAAAAGCCGAAACGTAAACTAAAAGGATAGAAACGAACAAACAAAGGACAGCTATTCTCGAGGTCAAAAAACATAACCAAAAAAATGTCGTATAACTTTATAAAGATGAGAATGAGCCGAAAGCTATGACCATTTACATGTTTGGGATTCGAGATCCAATTCTTTTATTCATTTATTGAAATTCAATTTTATTATAAATGGATATTTAAAGATTTTGTTATGAGTAATTCAATACTCCCTCTGTCTCATAAAAAACTTCTCATTTCGCTCTAAATTTTTGTCCCACAAAAAACTTCCCAGTTCTCATATTTGATGGGCTCAACACAATAAAAAACTGTTATTACTAAAGACTCAACCACTAATATCCACTAATAATCGTTCTTTGCTCCAACTCAATCTTATATTTTAATCAAAAGTATTATCAATGATCCCACCACTAACTATCACCTAAAAACTTGTGTAAAAGACAAATGAGAAGTTTTTTATGGGACGGAGGGAGTATAATTTAATTTAAATATTACATCACTTATGGTAATTGAGAATACTTAGTTAATACTCCCTCCGTCCCTAAATAAAGTTCTCATTTGTGTTGGGCACAACATTTTAGGAGATAGTTAGTGGTTGGGTATTTGGTATTACTTTTGAATAAAATATAAGGTTTGATTGGAGAGAGAAAGTGTTTTAAGAGATAGTTAGTGGTGAAAGTATTGGTAATAATATTATTATATTAAGTGGGTCCCTTAAGTTTTAGAAATGAGAACTTTATTTAGGGACAAAACTTGAAGGTGAAATGGGAACTTGAAAGATTATTAAGTAGTTATATAAAAATAAATAGTTATATTGATTTTTTTTAAAAGTTAAATATTCCAGTAATAAAAAAACTATTAAAAATTTATTTAAATAGTAATAAACTTTTAATAAACTACAATTAAATATTGTAAACACAATTCCAAGAACCACAATCCTAAATAAAATGTATTAAAAAAGGATTTTGCTAAAGGTGGTGATTTTCCTACCACAACTTTTAATTCATCTACCACAACAGTTGCTTAACATGCTTGTACAGTTAGCTGTAAAACTTATACATTGTGGTATAAGAAGTAAAAATTGTGGTACATAAATGAATTCCCTTTTGCTAAGGGCTGTCATTAAGAGTGGCTAATTCTTTTTAACCAAAAATCCAATTATCCACTCTTAATGACAGCCTTATCATTAGCAAAGCCCTAAAAAAAAAAGTAAACACTTAAATTTATTTTATTAAAATTTAAAAGTCGATATATAAATACACCTCCCACACAAGTGGACTTCAGTTCATGTGGGTACAGTTTAGTTTACCCACCCATTTTCTTCCCATTTTCTCTGTTTTAATCGCCACTAAATCCCTACTAATCTCCTTCAAAATTCCCCAATTTCATCTCCAATTAAACTCATCAATGGCGTCTTTCTCAGTTTCTTGCCCTAAAACTTGTGCTTTAATTGTGCCGCAGCCTAACCCTAAGCACAATTCCAACCACCGTAACACTTCCGTTGTCATCTTTCAATCCGATTTTAGATCCAATCGAGCTTTTGTTTCACGATCATCTTCTCTACGAGTTCAGGTATTTTGTAATTTTGAAATTCCATTTCTTCGAATGCAAAATATTGAATTTAGTTTGTTTTATTGAGACGTGTTTGTAATTAGTTGAGTTTTTACTCAATGCGGTAGTTTTGATGTTGAATTAGTTAGATTATTCATCTCTGTAGTTGATTTTAAGGCAAATGTGATTAATCGTTCTCCCTTATATTAATTTTTATTTATTTGATCCATTACTATGATGAATAGAATTCTATGGCCTTGGTTTCCAATTTGCTAACTTTTAAGAAATCATGCAGTCAACCAAGAAGAACCAGAACGGTGCTATGAAAGTTTCTGCTCAGCTTAATGAGGTAAGCTATGTATTATTATGAAATGCATGTTATTAAATAATTTTTGTTTTTTTTGTTTTTATTTCCAACCTTTATCCAATAAAAAAAATTCTTCTTTTTTTCAGATTACTGAAGGGAAATCATCAAATTCTGCACAAGAATCAGAGAAACCAGAAGAATCAAGCAAAATATCTTCTAAGAAGAACACAGTTCCTGATATTGCATCCATCACTGCATTTATGAATCAAGTATCAGGGCTTGTTGAGTATGATAATATCTTTTTTATATGTATTTTGTTTTTTTTTTTTTGTTTAAATTAGATAAGATATTAAATTCCTAATAATTCACAAACACTTTCTAGTCCCAATATAACTATAAAGTCAATTACTTAAAATTAGTTAATTTATTAATTATCTTTTTTTTTATTCAGGCTTTTGGATTCAAGAGACATAATGGAACTACATTTAAAACAAGAAGATTGTGAAGTTGTCATAAGAAAAAAAGAAGCTTTACCACCACCACCTCAACCACCAATGATGATGATGCAATCACCACCACCACAAATGTATCACCAACAACCACCACCACCACCGGAGGGTCCCGCCACATCACCGCCAGCATCCCAGCCAGCATTACCTGCACCTCAAAAACCAAAATCCTCACTTCCTTCATTGAAATCCCCCATGGATGGAACATTCTACCGTGCACCTTCACCTGTAGCTGCCCCCTTTGTCAAGGTAATGTTGCTTGGATTTCAAAACTTTTGGCGGGTCGGGCCGGTTGGGAAACGGGTCAAAATGGGTACTTTTGGTTCGGGTCAACCAAATTGACCTATTATAAGTAAATGGGTCGATATATCCACCTGGTTGGTTGTGTAACGGGTCAAAACGGATAAGTAATGGTACATGTTGGAATTTATTTTATTTTATTTTCAAATAAAGTTAGTGTGTCAAATGTGATTAGAAAAATTAAAATGTTTTAATAATAAGGATTTAATATTTAGGATGTATATATTTGATGCATGTTTTGAGCAGGTTGGAGATAAGGTTAATAAAGGTCAAGTAATATGCATTATTGAGGCAATGAAGTTGATGAACGAGATCGAGGTAACTCACTTTCCTTCACAATTTGGCTTATTTTTAACAAATTTAATCTAAAAAATATAATATTATTTTAATAATAATGTGATTTATTTTGTTATTTTAGGCTGAACATGAGGGAACAATAGTCGATATTGTTGCTGAGGATGGGAAACCAGTTAGTTTGGATATGGTATTTCTCTCTCACTCTCTCTACATTTATTAAAAAATATATATATATTTTTTTATGTATTTTATATGAATGAAAAACACAAATTTTATTTGCAGCCTCTGTTTTATATTGAGCCATGAGAAGAATTGAGGATGAAGATTATCAAGTTATGTGATGAAGGTAGAACTGACGTGGCAAACTCAACTTATTAGACTTTTTTTCTTTCTTGTTTTTGTAGTTGTTATATTTGTGGTCGAGGGTGTTATCGTCATTTAGAGGTGTTTGAGATTGGTTATCGGGAATAGATTATGTTTTTTTGCAACAAATTGGTGGTTTTGTTTGTGTTGTCTGAAAATGAAATAAAATATAAATATACAAGTAAAGAAGAATAGAAGATGCTTGATCACCTGTCTGTCCCCTGAGTTTTTTTTTTTTTTTTTTTTTCTTTAATAGATTATTAGTACCTGAACTTTTGCGTTATTCAAACATATACAAAAGAATAATGGTATTAGTACCTACTTTTTGTGCCTACTTGTTATTAGTTTGGGGCTCAAAAAAATTATTATTTCACTATAGATAATAGTTTATTAACAAATAAATATTCCAGTAATTTTTAAGTTGGTATTATAGATCTACTAGCAGCCCTCCTCCAAAGTGCAAAATTGAAAGAATATGAACAAAATAATACTTAAATGGTAGTTTGGCCATTGTAAGTGGATAATGGACTAAGGGTGTAATAAAATTGAAACCACATATACCATAATAGCATAAGGTTAATTTATAGGGACCAAAACCGCAAATTATATCAAGCTACACAAACCATTTTTGTAAAATTCCATTTGCTGTCATACAATTCCATTCATTAAGCAATTTCAAGCGTATTTTTTCATCCAATTTCAAAACCCTAAACAATTTCTAGTATGCTTTATCAACATCAAAGTCAATGTTGGGATTAGTTAAAATTAGTCAAATTCCCATTGTTTTGTATGTACACAGGTTAGTTTTTCATAATAATTTTTGTCTGCAAATTGTTTTGTTTGTTCACTTGTTTGTTCTGCAAATTCCCATTGAATAGAAGCAACTTTTGGTTCAATTTGATTATAATTTTAGATTTGATCGATTACTTTTTTAGCAAACATTTGTTTTAATTTGCTATCTGTAGACTTATTTTTATGAAGTACATGTCATGCATCATTATTAACACTTGCTATATAAAACATGGATTTAAGCAAAAAGGATACAGAGGCTTTTAGTTGAAATCCTTTGTTACAGTTTATTGTTTAATTGATGGTATATGAAGTCATTTCATTTCTCCAGTTTTTCTTACCAAACAGGGGAATTGATTTCTCAGCTATTTTCTCATGTTAATTCCCTGATATTACCAAACACTGGAATTCATTTCATTTCTCAGCCCATTTCATTTCTCAGCATTTCATTTCTCTGAATTTCTCCCTACCAAACGCGCCCTAAAACTTGAGCTTTCGATCATCAGTTTCAAGAAATTTTTCAATCTCTAATAGTATGTTTAAAAAAAGATACTAAATATTAGACTTTCATATATGCTTTAGTTGATAATTATAGATGTGAAACTTTTTGTCTTGCAGAATAGTCGTTCTACAAATATAAATAAACAAACAATTATTTAAAATTAACGTTTAGGCGACATAAATTTGAAAAATCTTATAACTTTTAAATTACAAAACAAGTCTTTAATCTAGCGGTACCAAATGTGCTTCTTAACATACCACCAAACATAGGTTGTGGTTTTAAATTTCATCTCAATGATATTCTTGTGAAAATTTGTCAGATGAACACCTTGAATGACTGGCAGAATCAAGTCTTCACTCCTCCTTTAGCAGGACTCAAATAATTTGTAACCATTCCCATAACAGCAAACCTGAACATCATATATTACAAAATCAACAAGAAAAAAGAAAAGTGTTGGTATGCATCATCTTCAATAAAAACATGCCACTTTTATATAAAAGTTATCAAGAAGCCTGCAAATTGGCGTATAAAGATAACATATAGAAGTTACGAAACCGAAAGCACATTAATTGCTTTTAATGTAAAACAAACTTACATAAATCCTGTAGAAATCTGCTTTAAATCAGTCTCGATATTCCTCATGTTAGCAAGGGATTGGGCACAGAATATGAGAGCAAGCCATGAACCAAGCTTGTACTGCATATGTGCAAAATAAAATAAAATAATAATAATATTAATAATAATAATCCATAATGTAACACTCTCTATAATCAAACAATATTTTATCTAATGTACACTCACAAATCAAAACCATGGATCTAAAAAACACTAGAGATGCAATCAATAATTCAACAAAGTTTCACAAATCATATCCCTATACTAGCTACAAAACCCGCCCGATGGGCGGGTATGCTGTAAATTTTAGTATGTAGAAAAATGTCCTAAAACTTTATATATTTCTAAATGACATAATAATCGATAGATGTGATGATGATTTTGTACAAAAAAACGGTAAATGAAGAAATGTTACACGGGCATTTTATTAAATGAAGAATCCAGCTTTTTATGCCGTAATCCGTAATATCTGAAGTCTGGTTCCGTTGCACAATCCAGCTTTTTATGCCGTAATCATAGAATGCCGGTTTTATGGAAATTATATTGAGTCGTGTATCACTTCTGAATAAATACGATTGAGTCGCTGATTGATCTTTTAAATATTTATTTGTTTCCTTGTATGTAGGATCTTTTAAATAGTTATTTATTTGTTTCCTTGTATGTAGGAAGCCGTATGAATGTAGACCGTAAGCCGTACCAGATTCGTTTGCCGTATATGGAGCGTATGAATGTAGACCGTAAGCTGTACCAGATTCGTTTGTATTAGTGCAAATGACGTGGACCAATCAGGGAATTCCAAGTGGCATTATGGACGAATAGGAATGCTTGAAATTGCCATGGTGTCCAACCCTCTTCAAATTTAGGCCTCATATATAGGGTAGGATTTTAAATCAATTTACTACAAGTCTATAACCTCTATTTGATACTCCATGAGACTTTACGTTTGAAGATAATCAAATGTTAATTGTAGCAGTAAACAATCAACAATTTCTACTCCAGTTTCAGATTTTTATTCTAAAACATGGCCTAATATTATGCTGAACCTTCACAAATCAAGAGCTCCTTAGTATGCACTATCATATAATATCAAATTAAAGCAGACTGATTCTCTCATGAACCATCAAAACAATTATACTGATTTCAGATAGGAAAATAGCCCTAATAATGTACTGTACATTATAAAAGTTACTGAACTATTTATCCAGATCTCAATTCTTCTGTAACTGAAACTCAAACAGTATATACAATCATTCAACATGAATAAACATGCATATATGTACATATACAAGCTTGCAACCGTTTGATCGAATTTGTATAAAATAACTCACCCGGAACATAACGCCGGCGACACCGAAGATGATGGCGATGAAACCAGAGTAATCAATTGGGAGATTATCAGGGTGAACTGGTTGAGGCTTGTAAGGCTTGGCCGTCGACGGTTGCCGGGGATCATTGCCGGACGACGACATCGTTTTAGATCTGTTTTCTTCTCGCGATCTCCTCCTTTTAAAGTTTGTCGATTTACAGTATAAATCGCCGTAGTACTATTTGGGCCGATCGTAAACTAACTACTTAAAATAGCGACTAACCCCAAAGTTTAGTAATACTACATAGAGGCCCCTGTATTTAGAAAAGATGGTATGATGCACCCAAGAAATGTTTGAATGCCATTATTTGGTTTGATAGTTCGATAATTTGCCGTTAAACGATCATGATTTCTTAAATATTCAAGGAGGAGTTTGATTTCGACTTGATCGATTTAATGGGAAAGTAATTATATGAGGAAAATCATAATGTGTCTGTTTGTTTATGTCTTACTCCAGACAGTATAACTTAACCGAAAAAGTATGGGATATTGTTTTCCCCATGGTCAGCATGGTTCGTGCGATGCACGAGCTTTATTCACGAAAGAGTTATTAATATTAACTGAAAAGTATGAACAAAGCAAAGTGTGTCTAGCAACAAAACATAAGTGCTTATATTAGTATAGCACAAAAACATGTTATTCATAACAGATAAGTGTCACTATGAAGATCATCCTACTTTGTCTTTTATAAGCACAACTATAGATAAATAATGATAAAACTTCAAGGGACACAGATAAAGATTGAGTTTTAGGTTGAGCGATAGACATAAATGAATATTCTTATATACTAAAAGTTGATAATCACACGCAACTACCCCTTTCATCCCACAAAAATTTTATCACTTATACATAAGTTTTTAGGAGATAATTAGTGATAAGATGCTTGGTAATAATATTGATTAAAATATAAGATTAGTTTGAATAGAAAAAATATTTTTAAAAGATAATTAATGATTGAGTCTTTGTTAATAATATTATTTTATTAAATGTATCTCATTGAATTTGAGAACTGAAAACTAAATTCATTTTTATAATGTATGCAATTAAAACTGAAAATTTACTATTTCATTTTTAAAAGTATAAACGACTGCAACAAACACAAATAATATATACATCATAAATATCTTAAAGCATCTTTTTCCCATAATTCTTATAAAAAGGATTATATAGTAAACTCTGAGTTTCAATATAATTAAAAAAGTCTAGCTTAAAACTTTTTGATACACCAAATTTGAATCAGAGGAAGTATTTCTTTAGAAAATTTCATGACGCTTAAAATAAATATTAAACTAAAATAAGTAAGATCTAAAGACACTTTGCAACGCCTATTAACCCGACATTTGGCGCGAAAATGATATTGAAAAAAGATTAGTAAAACCCGCGAATACACACAAAACGGCATCTAAAATTTCAATTTATTGGCGCCAAAACCACTTATATAAAAATCCCCCTTTCCCCCTAATTCTATTTACCATTTCTCTCGATTCACAGCAGATCTACAGAGAGAAAAAGAGGGAGTGAGTTAGGGTTTTCTTTTTGAGTTTTGTTGGTTTAATTTCCATTTAAGAGCAAGAAGAAATGGCGAAATCGGTGAGCTCGGATGCGATTTCTACTATATTGTCAAACCCTAATCCAGATTCTTCTGCTGTTCTTCCTGAAATCGTTGTTCAAGTACTCGAAATCAAGTCTGCTGGAAACAGATACACGTAAGTTTATAAAGCTGTTTAATCGATATGTTATGCTGTTTTGTTGATTCATGTTTCGGATCTGAAGTGTATTGTTTATTATGTCCTTAATTGATCGAGAAATGTATCTGTTTAAGCTGATTTAGGTTTTCATTTCCCATTTAGGTATTTCTAATGTCAAATTGGGGTCTTTTTTAAGCGCCGATGTTTGTATACATCACTTGGTTCTCTCATATTATCGCTTCAATATACTCAGAATTTTGATTTTGGTACTAGAGATATAGATTGATTTTTAGGATTGTTTTGGTTTTAAGCTCGAATTTCAGTTAAAATGTTAACTAGTTTATAACTTGCATGCTTTAAATCCGTTAACCTCGTAAGTAATGCATATTATAGTGTTTATATTGCTGCTACTAAACTGAACAGCAGATTAAAAAAATTAGGTCAAAATGCTCTAGTTTATATATCATTGGATATCATACGATTTGGGTTTATTATCTTGTCATTTGGTATTCACTTATACGATGCTGTAAATTTCTCTAAACATCAGTTGTTTTGTTAACCTGTTAACAGGTTTACTGTGACTGATGGTAAGATGAAGTTGAAGGCAATTTTGCAGTCTAGTTTGTCATCTGAAGTTATCAATGGAAACATTCAAAATTTGGGCCTCATTCGTGTAATTGACTACACTCTGAATGACATTCCAAACAAGAATGAAAAGTAAGATTTTACTTGTAACTTGGTTGCAAAACAAATGTGTAAATTTGATTTTTTTCAACATTTTATAGAATTCTAATATAACCTATTTGGTTTTGGTTGCATTAGGTACTTGATTGTCACAAAATGTGAAGCAGTATCTCCTCCTTTAGAAGCCGAAGTTAAAGTAGAAGTTAAGACTGAAGGTCCAGGAATTATGTTGAAGCCAAAACAAGATGTTGTCACCAAATCAGCAGTTCAAATTATCCATGAACAAAATGGAAAGTAAGTATTATTTTTCAAATGTTTGGCAATTTTTGAAAAATTTGAATCACAATTAGATGATTAAATCTAGCTACTGTTTTTATAATTAATTAAAAATAATTTTAAATTCCAGCATGGCACCTTCTGCACGCATGGCGATGACTAGACGAGTTCACCCACTTGCTTCCTTAAACCCTTATCAAGGAAACTGGACAATTAAAGTCCGTGTAACAGCAAAAGGAACAATGCGACATTACAAAAATGCAAGGGGTGAAGGATGTGTTTTTAATGTGGAATTAACCGATGAAGATGTAAGTCAATATTTTCTAATAAATCAATTTATTTTTATTTAATTTTTTTTTTAAACAAATGGTTATGAAAATTTCAGGGTACTCAAATTCAAGCAACCATGTTTAACGAGGCTGCAAATAAGTTTTTTGATGTATTTGAAATGGGAAAAGTTTATTACATATCAAAGGGGACTTTAAAAGTGGCTAACAAACAATTCAAGACCGTACAAAATGATTATGAAATGACTTTAAATGAAAATTCTCAAGTTGAATTAGCAGTTAATGAAGCTGCTTTTATCCCAGAAACTGAGTTTGATTTTGTCCCAATTGATCAGTTGGGACCTTACATTAATAGCAGGGAGCTTGTTGGTATGAATATTTACTTAAATCTTTTCACATATATTTTTCTAAATATTTATTGATTATAACAATAATAACTTTGGATCACAGATGTTATTGGTGTTGTGCAAAGTGTATCTCCAACAATGAGCATTCGTAGGAAAATTGATAATGAAAGCATCCCAAAACGTGATATTGTCATTGCAGATGACACGTAAGACTACTTTTTCCAGTTTTATTTTTCAATTCTTTTAATAGTAAACAGTCTTATAATGTTATTCTTAAAATAATAGTTTAAAAAAATATATTATTTGTTTGATTTCTTAGAAAAATTGTGGCCTGAATCAACCAACAACCAGTTTCAAGTAAATGTGTAAAAATTGCCACTTTTATTTTTATTTTTTATATTTTTGTTAATCAAAAAATAATATTTCAGGAAAAAGACAGTAGTTGTATCTTTGTGGAACACTCTTGCAACTGATCTTGGTCAAAAACTACTAGACATGGCTGATGAATCACCCATAATTGCAATCAAATCTCTACGTGTATCAGATTTCCAAGGTAAAAATATCTTTAACAGGGGTATTTTTGTCATTTCTTACATTTTGCCTTTTTTCTCCAGGGGTATCTTTGTCAACAGTAGGCAAAAGCATCATAGAAATAAACCCAGAAAACCCTAATTCCCAAAAATTAAAATCATGGTATTTATCAGAAGGCAAAGAAACCAATATGGAATCTGTGGGGTCCACTTTGAGCCCTTCAATGAAAAATGGCGGTCGATCTTTTTACTCTGATCGTGTAACACTTGATCAAATTACTAGCAACCCATCTTTAGGCGAAGTAAAGGTACCATTTTTATTCATCTTTATTATAAAAAGTAATTATTTTTATATTAAATATGATCAAATATTATAAAAAAATGAATCTTGTTGTGTTGCAGCCGGTTTTTTATAGCACGCGAGCTTGTATGAGTTTGATTAGAAGTGATCAAGCCATGTCTTATCGAGCATGCAAAACGTGTAACAAAAAAGTAACTGAAAATATGGGGTCTGGTTATAGGTGTGATGCATGCCAAAAAGATGAAAATGATTGCAGTTTAAGGTTTGTGAAATTGATGGTGGTTAATTAATTAATAACTGAATTAGCAAGATAATTAATTATATAAAATATTAATTAATAATTAATTTCAGGTATATACTGAGTGCAAAGTTTTCTGATGCAAGTGGTGGAGCATGGTTTTCTGTTTTTAGTGATGAAGCTGAGAGAATAATTGGTTGTTCTGCTGATGAACTTGATAAAATGAAGTCACAGGTAATTTATAATCTATAATTTATTGATTATTAAATTATGTTTTTATTTAAAGTTTGTTTATGATATTTGTTTTGGTATTTGCAGGATGATTTAAGTGATTTTCAAACACAAATTAAAAAGGCTACATGGGTCCCACATGTTTTCAGAGTGATGGTTGCACCACGTGAGTACAATAATGAGAAAAAACAGAGGATTACAGTTAAGTCTGTTGCTCCTGTTGACTTTGCTGCAGAGTCAACGTTCTTGCTTCAAGAGATTTCTGCAATGAAAGCTTGAAATCTTATGTATCTAAGTAACTTCAATTCTTTTTAATATATGGGAATGATTTTATGTATAACTCTTGATTAATGGAATTACATCAAGTCTTAATCTTGTTCATCTTTGTATTGAAAGTCTTACAATACTTATACTAGAAACATTATTCTGAGTATGATAGTTTTAAGTCTTTGAGAGTAGTTGGTCAGCTGCCCGAGTATAAATATCTGAAGATGGCAAAGGTGTCGGGCAGCTGCCCTTGTTTTGCGGGATCAAACACAAATCTCTAATCAAACCAAAATCCACTCAAGAATGGAAATCCTTAAAATGTTCACAAAAGGCGGAAGAAAAAAGAAGAGAATATGGCAAATAGACAAATATACCCCTTACGAATTGTAAATGACCTGATTTAATGGAGGCAATTAACGGACGTTGGTTTTAGGGATTAAATGATTAAATATGTGACATGTTTCAAAATTATTGGCTATCCATGTAAATTTTTATACTTAGAGATACAGTTCAAATTTTTTGGCAAACCATACATAATTTGCTCTATTTTATATTTAAAAGTTTTGATAATGATAACCTTTAGGGCTGTTAATAAAAATTAATATTCTGTTTTGTAAAAAAGTTTTTTAGTTGAATTAGTTGCATGACTAATTGAATATTTCTAAAATTATGAAAAAGATTTGAACAATAAAGATAAATATGAGTTAATGATTTACTATAATCTAATTAATTATAATATTAATTTTCAAAACATAATATTTTTTTTATTGACAGCCCTTATATCAAAACCTTATATTTAATTACTTTTTATGTTGGTAAACAATTATTTTATATAAATATTTAAATATATAGTTGATAATTAAATATTAATTTTAATTAAGTTACATGCTTATCACATTAAATATGATGTGTATAACTTTATTTATAAAACTTAAAACGTGTATACACAAATACGTGTTTTTCTTTAAAAATTGAGAATTAAATTGGCAATTTAAATTAGTATATTCAAATTTATTTATGGAAGGTGGGTTGATGTACGGAATCTTGATTTATACATGGAAACAATATTACCGTTTAACTAAAGATCACGTTGACAAAAGGAATTATTACCGTCTCGAACAAACATTGAATTCCTTAACGTTCAAATATCTGGGTTTTGTCACTAAGAATTTTGTTATAAAATCCTCTTTAACCGAACCCTAAAATTATCAATCGAAATTACTCTCGACAGTAGTTCATCTTCTTCAATTTCCTTCTGCCGATAAACTGTGTGTTTTTCTTCTGGGTTTTTTTTCAAGATTCAAGCTTTAATGGCCGAAAACATCCGCTTTTGTTACAAAGAATTGTTATAATTCCAAACCAGTATTCATCAAACCAAACCCAACTCAACCCAAAACATAATCTTCTTCTTAAAGATTGGGTTTTTTCTTCCAGATTGTATTTTTTTTCAAGATTCAAGCCAACCCCACGTCCCAAAACATAATCTTCTTCTTAAAGATTGGGTTTTTTCTTCCAGATTGTATTTTTTTTCAAGATTCAAGCCAACCCCACGTCCCAAAACATCATCTTCTTCTTCAAGATTGTGTTTTTTCTTCAAGATTGTATTTTTTTTCAAGATTCAAGCCAACCCAACGTCCCAAAAACATAATCTTCTTCTTAAAGATTGTGTTTTTTCTTCAAGATTGTGATTTTATTCAAGATCTGAAGGTTCTGTACGTGTTGCTTCAATGGAAATCAATTATCATGCAGTACTACCCGCACCACACTATATCTACGTCAACAACATGCCAATAAGAGCTTATAGTTTTTTCACCATTGATCCTGTTTACTTACAATGTTTCACGCCTGAAACCATAATTTCATCCTTACAATTCTACCGTCCAGTTTTCCACCCGTATACATGGTTTCTCTACCAAAATCATGTAGTTTTAGTCAACGCTATTGACCTAGTTCGTTATGAAATTCAACAACAAAATCATCCATACTTACATGCACAACATGTTGATGCAACTTGGATACTTGAAACACTTTATAATAGCGATCACACGGATCACGTATTTGATGGAATTAACGGTGCTTTTCCACAAGAAACACTTAATCATATCAATCAAACGGATCATCGTTTTGAACGAGAAAGAAGTCCGGTTTATACCAATGTTGATGATATTATGGTATTCGATGGAATTAATGGTGCTTTTCCACAAGATATCAGATCTGTGAATTCAAGCACCGGATTGACCAAGAAACAAATTTTCAAGAACCTCAAGATTAGAAACTACTGTCAAAAGGATCAAGACAATGAAATGTGTGTTATTTGTCAAGATGATTTTAAAAACAACGAAAAATTGGGTGAGCTAATTGAATGTAAACATCGTTACCATGTGATGTGCATCGAAGAATGGTTACGTATGCAAAACGTTTGTCCACTTTGTAAGTGTGAATTGCATTAAGGGTTTAGTTTTCTTAATCTTTTGTTTACATGTTTGCTTAGTAAAGTACATTTTTTAACGTATCACTAGTTTACAAGTATAGTAAATTGTTACTGTTTTTTTGGGTTGAATATGATAGCATGCAAATTGAAGTGATTGTGTATGATTTAGCATGGTATTAAACTATTAAAGTAGATAAAAGTCCAATGTCTTTGACATTTAGAGATAATTGATTTTATGAAAAATACAACCAAATCCTACTTTTATCAGGCACATACTAACATTACATATCACTTGTATGTACAAAATCTTGTCATTTTGTTGACCAAATTGTTAGTCAACAATATCCAAAGCAGTTTGTCCAAATTGCATGTGGGGTTTGTTGGTCGTGGGGTTGTTTCATGTTTGAAAAATAGATTTTAGATTTATAAATGTGTTACACTAAAATCAAATCATTTTCTCATCATCTTAACACACGAAAACATTAATCTCAAGTATATATCAAGTGCAAAGTTTTCTGAGCGTTGAAGTGGTATTTTTAGAAGCATAGTCATTAGAAGTCAGCAAATATATGAATATTAATTGGGTTTCTTCTTATTTCTAAATTTTTGGAAACTTATTTTGTAAGAGATTAAATTAAATGGAAGAAGGGAGATCTTTTTGATCATTTGATTTAACCAATAATATTTTATTGAAAAATATAACCTCTAGTTTTAAGATTAATAGTTTCGTTACTACCCGTTTCAACACATACAAAAAAATTACCAAAACACGCATTTTGCCACCTGAATAAGGCAAAAGCTGACCAACAAAAAAGTCAACATCATATGCATAATAAAGCAATATAGAAACAATAGCAACAGACTTATGAAAGATGAAAAACTCTAATCATCACTTTTCTGCCTCTATAAAAACATGTATAGAAAAAGTAAGATGTTGAATAAACATCATATAAAGAAACAAAGAATGTAAAAGAAAGCCGATAATATCCATGTTTAAATAGCCATGAGGTCTTCGCATCAAAACAATTGAACCACCAAACAGCACCGATTAATTTCTGCAAAAAAATTAAACAAAATATACTGATTTCAATGTGTGTGTAATTGTAATCATATCAGTTTAACTGGCAAATCATAGAAGTAACATACAGTAACGCTCAGCTCAACACAGAACTACAAAAATGATGTCTCTCAAGACTTAATTAGATAGAAGATTATAATCTATACATATACCAGAATCATATATTGCAGATATAAACTGAGAAATCTACGAATAAAAGCCCTAACGTTCAATTCTTAATGGTACGGAACACCGGATCATATATCCAATATCAAACCCCAAAACAAGAGAAAGTCGGAAACTAACAAACATAAACCCTAAGAAAGCGAACACAGACTCGAAGATCACAAAATTAACAACAATATTAGTCGAATTGATGCTTTAATCAGTGAATGAGTTTACAATTTACAGAAGAGAATGTTTCAAACCAAAATTTAGTTTGCAGATTTTCACATATAATTGACGATAATACGAATTCGCAATCAATAAATGATGAGTATTACCGAGTTAACAGCCCAATTCTCTTCATCGTAAACTTAAGATCTCCAGAAAGCTTTGATTTTGTCCAAAGATATCACAGCGTCGGCCATTGCAAAGGGGATACAGAGATGTGATTTAGGGCTTTTGCTGCTTTTGAGTTCTGGAGGCTTTTATATAGTGCAGCTATATCATCTAATTTCGACCCTTTAAGTTTCTTATTTAACATTATCAACCCCTTATTCTTTTAAGTCTTGGTTGGTGGTTATTGCTTTTATAATTTTTTTTCTTTCTTTGACATTTAAGTTATTAAATTAAATTAAGGAAAATGCTAAATATTGTTTTAAAGAACATGATTAAGAAAATATTTTAGTTATAAAGGAGTTATATATTAACTAATAGAAAACACTCCATGAATTTTATTAGTCACCTGTGCTTATTTAATTGTACATTAAACATCTAAATTATCTTTAAATACTCTTTTTAGGGTAATGATTAGCAAAATCCTTAAATTAAAATGTGATATTTTTTTATTTTAGTAAACTGTTGAAAAATCATATTTTATTACTAACATTTCCCAAAGGAAATGTCTATTCAACTACAGTTGATGAACTGGGGATTTTCCAACATCATTGCAACAATAACAAAACATTTATAAACCAATATCAAAAATTTTGATCATATAATGTAAATGTGTACTGAAACACAAAGTGATATGTTGCAAACAAATCATTCGTTTCATAATAAACCAAACAAACAAACAACTTATTTTCGAAATTCCTAAAACCGTTTCACTTCACTACACTACTTCACCCATCTTTTTACACACCAATTCTCGATATTAAACCTAAGTTTTAGTTTTTTTTTTAGTTAAAATGGTAATAATAAGTTAAGAATTAACAGTCAGAAGAAGTCTTCACTAAACTAACAATACACCATCACAACTCACTCATAACAACTTCATTAACCAAATCCCTAAATATCAACCGTTCAATTTCCACCACAATCACCGAATTTTCATTTTCACCACTCCAATTTCCCCATTTTTTCAACTCATCCTCACCAGGGGCATAACCGTCTTTTTCCTTCTGCACTTGCATATCCTCTATCTCCAAACACAATTCCCTCAAAAGTGTTCTAGGATTCTGCATCATTCTACAATCAGAACTCAACTTTTCAACAAGAATTTCATTAACATAATCAAATATCAGCTTCCTGTGAACCTTTTCCTTCTTAAGATTACTGAATTTGGTGTGTTCCAAAACTAGAAACAAATCAAGATTAATCGGATTACCAGATGAATGGAATTCAAAAAGTTTGAGGTCTTTAAGAAGGATTCCTGAAGCTAATAAGATTTCAGAAATGTATCTGTTGTTAGGGTTAGGGTTTGTGTATTCACATAGTGATGCAATGTAATCGGTGTGAGTTTCATCATGGTCAGAGTTGACTTTTTTCAGTTTTTGAACCAAATCTTGAATTTTCTTCAGTTTTTCACGGTTGAATGAGACACTGTTTGTTGGTTTCTGTTGATCTTTAATAATTTTCTGAGCAGGGTTTCGAGTAACAACATTATCTGTTAATTGAACAAGCAGATATTAGAGGTGGCTATATGGGCGGGCTGAACGGGTCGGGTCGTGGGTCAAAATGGGTTTGGGTCAAAATGCATAACGATTTACCTTTTTGGGGATTTGGTGAATTCTCCAAATAGATTGAATCATCAAGAACCGATACTGGACTCGGGTACTCTGGGGTGAGTAGTTCACCCACCTTCACTAGCAAGCTTGATTTCTAGAAATTTTTAACAAAAAAATTAATTAGTTAAATAATTAGAATATCTAAATTTAGTGAAGAAACTAGTGGTCGGAAATTTGGCTCGTTTACCTATGAACGGGCCTAATCGGGCTATGTTTTTATATGTCTAACGGGTAGTAATACAATTTTTGCAATATTTGACACATTGATTATTTACAAAAAGTTACAAAATTTTGAGCAAGGTGTTTTTTCAGCCCGAACTCACACTGACCATTTCGACCCGTAGACAAATTTAACCCGTTTTGACCCGTTACACAACCAGCCCGCCCATTTTTCCATCTCTAACAGAAACAAATAAACCTACCTCTGGTGTTGAGCTTGAACTCTGCCTGCTATTACTTTCTTCACAATATTCAAAATCATTCAAATTTTCCTGCAAATTTGAATCCCGAATTTTGCCACTATTTAACCGAGACTCAAGATCTGGTTTTTTTAACTGTTTTTTCGTTTTTCTACAATCTTTACCAACTTTTGCAGGTTTCATAATAACAATATGAGCCTCATTATTACCCCTTGAAACATCAAATTTTGGATTTTTATGATCATTTTTTCCTCCTTTTTTAGCTTCAACAGCTTGCATTGCTTCTAAAATCTGTTTAAGAGCTCTAAGATCTCTACCCGATTCTGAAAATTCTAGATTTTTTAATCTTTTATCCATTTCACTATAAACTGAACACACCGGATTTTGTATTTTTGTTGATGCTGCTTCAATTGGAACCCTAGAAATCGTCTTCAATGAGCTTTTTGTCGAATTCGGGCTTTTCAAAATCGACCCGCTTTTATTTTTATTGGATACATTTAAAGATTTTGACAATGATTTGCTGTTAATTGATGCAGTATCAGGATAAGTTTCCAAGCCCATTAATTTAGCTACAACACTAGGTGGTCTAGTATGAACAAGATCCTTGTCAGCATCGACCCGCCCGTTGATTCGCGGGTTTTTTAAATTTGGGTCGGGTTTTGGGTCAAAGGGTATGAGTGAAATAGAGTTAAGAGTAGGAAAGGATCGATCTTTACTATCTAAAGAAAGTCTTGGTTGTTCTTTAGATAAAGAAAATGAAAAACCGTCTTTAAATTGGCATGATTTTGATCTTGAAAGTTTTTTTGGTTCATCGTAATACCAATTATATGATTCTTTTTTTGTTATATTTTTATGTGATAACCCGCGGGCTTCTCTATACATTGAATCTTTGACCACATCTCTAAGGTCAAGATTTTGATGGTTGACTTTTCGGGATGTACTTAATTCTTCAAGAGACCGTGAGGAATTACATGATTCAGTGGATTTTCTATGCTTTTCCTGAAATAATTAAGGATTAATTTTAGATTTTTAATCATAGAAAATAAATTAGAATTGATTAAAGATACCATAGTGGGAGCTTTATGGTGTATAACATTTGATTTTCTTTCAGGTGTTCGGTTGTTGAAAACCATACTGCCTGCATAAAATTAAGATTAATATATAATTAGGAAATTTAAGATTAAAAAGGTTAAGAATTACCAGAACGGGCCTTTTCTGGAGTGTGACCAATATGATGGCGGTTAAAGATTTGAAAAACACCTTTTACACATCCTAACTGCTTCTGTAAATCTGGATTTTCATCTGCTAATGAATACAAATACTTTGCAGCCATTTAAATAATCCAATACAAAATTAGATTCAACCGTTGACCTCTCATTGTGAATTTGTAAAGTCAAATCGTTTTTTGACCAAAAATGGATCTTAAAACAAAACCCTTTGACCAATAACTATACTAAAAAGTCAATAAATCTAGTCAACTCTTTTCGATTTCTCTCAAGCATACTATCAAACAGTTGGCAGGCATGGAAAGATAGCAACCAAAAACTCAGATTTCGCTATCTTCAACCTCTTGGATTTGCAGTACTTCAAATCCGATCCACGTGGCGATAAATTCGCATAAACGTATTTTGTGTTATCTCTCCAAAATCTGTTATTTTTTGTAAAAAAATACGTAAGAAACAGAGGATATAGAACGAACCAAAGACGAAAATGCAGATGTTTTACGGAATTTAAGAGAATAATTTTAAAATTGGTATCAATAAAAATGAATTAGAGACTAAAGATGTAATGCAAATTCAGATAACAAAAAGAGAGATTTATGAATTACCTTGTAATTTGCAAAAACCAAGATGTAATTTCAGGAGAATGTATGCCCGGTGTTGAAGAAGGGTTAAGTTTATTCTTCTGGGGTTCTACAGAAGAACAGAGAATTTGAGTAAATAAGTTCTGAAAATGGATGGTGGGAATTTTATGGTAGTCAATGGAAGGTTTACATGTGCAATCTAATTAATGAAAAATGATTAATTAAGGGAAATCTTTCCTCCTTATTTACTCAAATTTATTCTAACGTATTAAGTTATTTGTACATGTAAATTTATTTTTTAACAAACCTATAAATCAACATATTTGTATGTAGTGATGCAAATGGGGGCGGACAATAGCGGATACTGTAAAACCAGTACTCGCACTCGCACCCAAACTCCAATCCCTACACCCGTCCTTGTCTGCACCCGCCCAATCCCTGACAGGTTCAGTTAGAAAATCTCCTCCAGATACATGGAACCCAATAAATATTCGTTCAATAGTTCAAGAAAAAAATATATCAAACACAATACGTGTGTTTGGGGTGCATTAACACACATACATGTTATTTATGTTAATTGCCGAATTTTCTTTGTTGTCCCAAATCACTTCTTAAAAAAAGTAAATATGTAGAATTGCACTATAAAAAGGAAGATGATATAAGAGTAAATTACACGAATGGTCCCTGTTGTTTACACAATGTTTTGGATTTGGTCCCTAAGTCTCAGTAATTACACCCGTGGTCACTGTGGTTTACACTTCGTATTGGTTTTGGTCCCTAATACTAACAGACGTCAAATATGGCTGTTAAGTTTTTTGAAGTGCCTAAAATACCCCTTAACTTCAATCCCAAAAACCTAACCCTAAACGGCTGATGATCTTGGCGTTGGAGGGGCATTGAGCGTACTGATGAAAGATGCGATTAACCCGACCCAAATGCAAACTCTTGAAGGCACCCCGGTTTTTGTTCCGGCGGTGTTACACTCAACCGCCACCATCTCCACTACTGCCGCCAGATCTGGGAATGGGTTCACCAACCGGAACACAAATCACACCTACAGATCTGGGTGTGTTTATGTGTGTTCGGTTGTTCATCGGACAAAATGGCAACTCAATCGGGATCCGAACGCAGAAGAGCGGTGGTGTGTTGAAGGATGTCGGCAGCGGTGGAAGAGGTGCCATACGGAATTAATCTCCCTTCACCTCTAAGCATCCCGAGTTTGTCGTCTTCCTGGACGAACTCGAACTCCAATTTCTCCCCGACGGAAGACCATCATCTGAATTCTTCAGCTCATCCGTTTCCACACTGATTCCATCGTTTATATGCAATTGACGTGTTCTCCTTCAAATTGCTCACACACCCTTCTCAAAGGAACCGTACGTGAGACTCTCGCGTCATACGGCTCCGTCAGCTCTTTGCTTCAGCTTGCTCGCTATAATGTCTGGGAGTCTGATATTGAGATTTATCCAGGTACAATTCGAAATGATGTTGTGGATATTAGGTCAAATTTGATTATTTTGTTGTCCGGTTTGTCGATCGGTAAAGAATTTAGCTGAATTTATGTGTGTTGATGTGAACGAAATTGTGTGAGGAATTTAGATTGTTATCGTGATGGATTTCGTAATTGTTTTGGTGCTGTTAGTGATGCTTTTAATAGCAAGGATATTCATTTATATTGGATTGACATTCATAACCATGAAGAAAAACTTGAAATGAATGAATCTGAGCAGGAGTGTGTTCTTATTCAGAAGGAGATGAAGGAAAGAGGAAGGAGATGATGAGGGTAAGGGTAAAATTGTCAATTAAAAAAAGTTAACAGTAAATTTTAACGACTGTTAGTATTAGGGACCAAAACCAATACGAAGTGTAAACCACAGTGACCACGGATGTAATTACTGAGACTTAGGGACCAAATCCAAAACATTGTGTAAACCACAGGGATCATTCGTGTAATTTACTCATGATATAATTAGTAGACACCAATACTATTTGTGGTAGTTTAAATTGCTTAAAGTGAAAAAGTGGACAGATGTAGTCATTATCTTCTTGTGTAACATCATGATATACTCATTAATTTAGAGCTATATATCATTTTCTTGTAATTAATAAACATAAATATGCATAATAATAAATTAAAAAGTAATCATTAGTTAGATCTGAGATTCTAAGCTATCAATATTTTACGTAATCACATGCAAAATCTGTGAATACTATAAAATAAAAAGTAACCTAATGATCAACTCAAAATCTCTAAGTCACCTAATCATGGAGTAGTTGATGTTAGGTTTTAAATGGATCGGTTTGAATGGGTCTAAATGGAATTATATCCTACATAAAATTCAATAAGCTCTCTCTTTCAGAACCAAGATCATCAATGAACCATTTTTATTAATTACATTCAAATGTTATACTTCTTATATATATATGAGAGGCTGCGCTTTTGGGTTAATGTTATATCAATGTTATAAGACTAAAAATTCTATACATGTGATAACTAGGTTGGGTTTTGGTTAGTGGATTCAGGTTGAAATCAATCAACCCAAATCCAACCTGTTTAAAATTTTGGGTTAAAAAACAACCATAACCCGAACATATTTAAACCATGATAACTCAGACCCGACTCATTTGACTCATATAACTTAACAGGTTGATGAGTCGAATGTATTAGCGGATCAAAACTAGGTTCTCATGTTAGAAATAAAAAATAGACCCAAATATAATGGTAATCGTGAGAAGCTGCAAGTTCAAATGAAGATTCACAAATGTTTTAGGCGTGGTTTAGGAGATTTTATAGTATTGCCATCTTTTAATAAAACTCTATAAAACTAAATGGGTTGACGGGTCGACCCGTGTATACATAAGTCAATACAAACCCGGCCTGGTTTATAAACGGGCTGAAATGGGTCGATTTATTATTTATCCGAACACATTTAGGCTCAACCCAAACCTCATTATATCCGTGTCAGATTTCAGGTCGTCTCGGGAATTGTCGCCCCTAAAATTTTATAACAATGGTATAAAATTGTTATCATTTAAAGGGTAGGTTTTAATTAGTTAATTTATAATTATTTTAAGTCAAAAATAAATTCTTAACTATTACTTTTAAAGCAATGTTTAACATGTTCCTTAAATAAAATAGCGTTACTTGTTATGGTTAAGTTGGTTTGATTTTTAATCTCATATAAGTCCTTGTAAACTCACAATCCATTTGAAAACTTCTTCTTCTATTTTAATTAAAAATTTAAGATTAATTTAGTTTGCACATTTCTTTAGTTCGTCAATGTATCAAGTATCAACTATATGTTGTCTTTACTGTTTAGTTCGTTTTTTCTCTGTTCACATTTTCCTCGCCACACTCAAAGCCCGATCGACAAATGGTTGAGGGTTGAGACATCATATACTTCATTCGATTCAAAATAAGTGATATAGTGTTACTTTAATGATTAGGCAAAAGATTATAATAATAATTATATTAAATTAAATTGGATAGTAGATGAAAATTGTCCCACACCATTTTAATAAGTGTGGTTAATGATATTTAAAAATAAAGATAAGAGTAAAGTGGTCATTTTACTATATGAAAGAAGATAGTTAGTGGGTGTGAGCCCCACTACTTTATACTCCCTCCATCCCACAAAGAAGTTTACATTTCTCTTGGGCACAAGATTTTAGGTGATAGTTAGTGGTGGGGTCAAAAGTAATACTTTTGATTAAAATATAAAGTTTGATTGGAGAGAGAAAGTGTTTTATTAGTGTAATGATTGTTAATAATATTATTTTATTATGTGGTCCCCAAATTTGAGAAATGTAAACTTTATTGTGGGACAAAATTTTAAGAAGAAATGTAAACTTTTTTGTGGGGCGGAGGGAGTACTAAATAAGAAAGTTTTCAAACTGAATCATTTATTTTGATACACCAAAATATGAAAAGTGTATCACTTATTTTGAATCGGAGGAAATAGTTTTTATTTATTTATTTACGAGTTCGATTTCTCACTGGAAAAACATTTATCAGATTGTCAGTGAAAAGTTCAGAAATAGTCACGATAACAGTTAGGTTATATATATCACGACTAAAATTCGACTATTATGAGAGGGTTAATAATGGCAATACCTTTTAAAAAAAATGCAAAAAGAGGAGTCACATGCGTATGGTTGTGTGCTAAGGTCCCATCTCTAATCTATGTGATAAAATAACCAATTAAGCACTCTAGTCGTGCAATAATATGAAACCCCATGTTACCAAATAAAAGTCCAATTAAATGCGTCTAAGGGGAAAAAGTCAAAAGGGAAACCAAGTTGGATAGGAGATGGACAGATCCAACACGGGTATGAGACGACATTTTTAATGTAATAATATTTTAAATCAAGTCAATTTTTATTAAAACTTTACAAAAGTATCAAATAATTAAAGTATAAAAAATAAACTTAATCTGATTTTATAAATCAAATTAAGTTAGTCTAAAAAATACTGAACTACGGAGTATTATTATTATTAACTTAATTATATAATTAAATTTAGCACATTATATATGTTTTATGCTTAAAAAATAAACAAAAAGTAATGGCTGATCAGCAACCAGATCCAATACATATGTTTTAGCACTTAATCTTATCTTTCATTTTATTACTTCTTAGACTGGTTTAATCTGATTTTATAAAGCTTTTTATTAACTAAGATCAAACATCATGATTATAAATAAAAAATAAACTTATTTTTTAAGTGTGTCACTCCCCTCTTAATTTTATGACTACGAGGTTTTAGCTTATTTTCCATAACATATGACTTATTATATTAGACATTAGTCATTAGTCGTATCTTCCATTCCTTCTTACTTTCGGTACATCAATATCATATCATCTTTCTTTTACTGACAAGAAAAATAATACATTCGTATTAACATCTCTTATTTCTTTCTTCAGTTTTACTACATAAGCGTCACACCATCAGGTTTTAATTAAATAAAATTTTAGATGTATTAAAATTTATAAAATAAAATTGAAAAATATAAAAAAACAATTTTTTAAGTATTATCAAAAAACTATTAGAAATTAAGTATTACTATTTGAATAATCTTTAGAATAGCTTTTTACCATTAGAATACATAATATTTTTGAAAGGTCACTCAAATCACTTATTCTTCCATAACCTCTTAATCAAACTTCATTGTTTGTTTAATTTATTTAGTCCATATATTTAACAATTTTACATTTTAAACCATATATATGTATATCTATATGTGAATCATTTATTATTTTTATAACTATAAATGATAACTTTATCATATATATATATATATATATATATATATATATATATATATATATATATATATATATATATATAGGGTGCGATTCAGCGCAGAACCGATTTAAGCGACAGAACCACAGAACCATCTTCTAGCCAATCATATTGCAGCATTTAATGTTTTTTTGTTTTTATTTTTATTATACGAAAAGGGTATATGAGTCAAAATACATAAATCGGTTATATATGGAAATACATTAAGTGTGCGCTGGATTCCTTAAAACATGGTAAGTCTGTTTTTTTCTCATTATCACGGATGCAACATATGGAAATACATTAAATGTAACATATGAAGTTTATGGTAATACATTAAATGTTTATGATAAACCCAAATACATACAATGTTTACACTTTCAATACATACATGTATAACCCAAATACATACAATGTTTACACTTTCAATACATGTATAACCCAAATATATACAATGTTTACACTTTCAATGCATTTATAACCCCAAATACATACAATGTTTACACTTTCAATACATGTGTAACCCAAATACATACAATGTTTACACTTTCAATACATACATATATAACCGAAACATACAATGTTTACACTTTCAATCCCTATAACAGATTGTGTTGCTGAGTATAAACTTCACAATCAGCCGCATCAATTGTTTCAATCGGTTTAGCCCTCCCACTTTCATTATAGTTAACCAATGTTGCCTTCTTACTACCGCTTCTCCTTACACCTGGATTCATAAGATAACACAACATCACCTATTTTAAACTCAAATTCACAGGTAAGCTAAACTTCCAAAAGTTAAACACCCAATGTCACAAAAACAAATGTATAGCAAACATATTTATACAACATGCAACATTGACTTGTTAAACATCTGATGTTGACTTGTAAAACATCTAATGTAATGCATAAGAAAATAAAATTGTAAAGCATCTAGTTTTGACTTGTAAAACATCTAATGTTGACTTGCAAAACAAGAAAATGAAATTCTTTAATCATAAGAACTAATCATCATTTATTCCAGTTAGAGCCAACATAAGTAAAAAAAAATATATTAAATAAGATTATTACAGATTAATCTAATCAAAAGTTAATACTAATCAAATGAATTTCACATAAAGAAGGTGTTATTTGATCCAAAAACAGTTTTTGAAAAAAAGAAAAAGAAATCAAGCTAGGGAATTATTCCGATCATCAAAATTGGGGGGTATAACAACTAAAAATTTGAACAAGTGATCGGGAATCAATCTTTACTTTAAGAAAAAGACTATATAATATTTGATTTATGAAAAAATCAACTTAATGCTCCTAAACAAAATTCAATTTTTCCCCAAGAGACAGGTTTTTTTTACAAGTTAATCTTTGATTTAGGAAAAAAAAAATTAATTTATCCAAGCTAGGGATTACTGATATCTAATCCCCAATTCGAATCTATATTGGAATTATAAGTTAAAAACTTATAATATTCGAAAACCTAATTTCGTGAATGCAAAATTTGTAGTCACATTTAATAGAAGAGATGAACTCACCTTGAATGCAAGAGCAAACAATTGTGGGCCGCCATTTAAATCATTCACAACAGTTGAGATTAGTGACAAAATTGGTACGTTCGGTGTCGCTAGAAAATTGGTACAATTGGATGGAGTACTTACAAATGTATTTAGCGATCATCGGCGAGGGATTGACTTTTTCTCTGAAACCTCTTGATCAAACAAATTGAAACCCCCAATTTTGAGGAGGAATTGACGAAGAAGAAGAGAGAAGGAGGCATGAGAAGTGGGTCTAGGGTTATGGAGAGAGAATAGGTTAATGGGGAGAGGGGAGACGGTTTTAAGACATTTCCTTTTCTTTTTTTTTTTGTAAAATACCCATTATACCCTTTCATTTATTTTCTAACTAAAAATATAAAGGTTTTATTTAGAAAAGTACTATGATTGATCTTCACCGTTGGATTAAAAGTTTAAAGGTGCAAGATTGGGTTCTGCGGTTCTGTCGCTTAAATCGGTTCTGCGTGGAATTGGACACTATATATATATATATATATATATATATATATATATATATATATATATATATATATATATATATATATATATATATATATATAGGGTCGAGTTATATTGAGAACCCTGATTTCAAAAAGAACTTTGAGAACTCTTATTAACCAATCAGAATTTAGTAAATTGATTTTGATTAATTTAATTCATATTAAATATCCAGGGGTATTTAGGACATTTTACATTTTATTTTTTTGTTTCTTTTTTGAAAATTTCCTATTATTTAGGCATTAATTTCGGAATTTTTTTTTGTTGCATGCGTGTTTTTTATGGTTATGTGTTTACATTATTTTACAGTTCTATATAAATATTTTTTTATGGATCTGCGTAAATGTTTTTTTACAGTAATTTCTTCAATTTATGTTACTTACGGTTGTGCATATATGTTAGTTTTTGGCTGTGCATATATGTTCATGTAACTTGAAACAAACAAGTTTAAAAAAATGAAATCTATATTACCAAATTGTAAGAACAAACATAATATATACATATTAAACTTATTCATACAAAAAGACAAAAAGTAAATAGCAAATTCAGAACACACATATATGTACTCAACCAATAACATATATGTATTCAACCAATAACATATATGCATCCAAATGGTTGCTAGTGTGCATTTTATCCCCTTTGAACTAGCTTTCTTCTTCGTATACCTTAACACAATCTTTTTCCAGCTGAATAATTTGTCAATTTTCTTTGTACCACCCACTGCAAAACATAAAAAAAACATATATGTTTAATCAAGAACACATATAACCTAATCAAGAACATTGATGCTACCTTAGTCCAGCTATAACACAAAATCTAATTAACTTTATAACATTTGGATGTAGAGATGTTAAGATCATATGAGCATGTAGATTACATATATTCTAATCTTTGGCTGGAAGCTTCTTCACCTACAAAACCAACTTTATGCATATTGCGTAAAATTATATGTCACAAATACTTGTCAATTGAAGTATTTTTTCAAGGTTACAAATGGTATGTGATATGTATTAAAAAATACAAAAAAAAAAAATACAGCTACCTATTTCGTTTCATTTAAAATTAAACAAACTATAATTATACAAAATTGCTAATCTAACCTATGCAATTGGATCCAAAAAATAACTAATCATGAATATCTGGCGCCCGCCCACGGAGTTGTGTCTCCGTGCACCATTCTCGATGGATAACAATGTTAAATTTTATTGCCATTTAAAATGAAGGATTAAAGATAACGATGAGAAAAAAAGGGGGCACACACTCCAATTGGGAGAATTGCAGGTAAAAAGTCGAACGACTTTATATTAAAAAAGAAGTTAACATATACATTCATACATGAGATTCTACTATAATTCATATATATTCATACCTACCCCGGAAATATGACGTGGAGATCAATAAGAAAGGTTAGAAAACTCATTTCCACGACAAGCAAACCGTCGTGTTTCGACTATTGAAGATGATCGGCAACCAACGTCTCGTTGCGTTCCGAATCTGCTTCAGATCCTTCCGCCTGATGGCAAATCTGGCGTCAGATCCTTGAACGGCGGACAGACTCATGATTTCAAGCAAATAACCTTTGGCGTCCGGTGATGTAGTCGTCGCCGGGAAGCTACCAATGATTGGAGGCGGTTGCGGCATGGTCGGTGATGGCGTACAGAGCATGCTCGGCATGGTTGATTCACGGCTGCGACATTAGGGTTTCTGTGTTTACAAAATTTTGAATGGACGGGATATGAAGACTAAATGGGGAGATAATGCTTCCTAGTTTGTAGGGAGTGTACGTTTATGGTTTTTATTTGTATTTATTTTCTTTTTGACTCAATTACTATCCTACCCTTTTCATTTAAATTTTACCAAAAATATTATTCAAATTATTACGAAAATGCCATAAGTGATCTTAACCATTTATTTTAAAATCTAATGGTCTAAATTGATTAATAATAGTTCTCAGAGTTCTTTTTAAAATCAGAGTTCTCAATATAATCCTTCACTATATATATATATATATATATATATATATATATATATATATATATATTTTGAAACGACATTCGAATTAAAAACAAAAGAAACTAGTGAGAAGTTAGAAAATTACGAGTTTAAAGGATTTAAAACCCAATCAACCCATAAAAAATATAAGTTGTTCCTCCTATTACAAATTCATTTATAGGCACACTCTTTTATTTAATCCACTAGCACCTTTTCCCGCATTTCTTTATCTTTAAAAATAGACGCATTCCGATATTTTCATAACATTCAAATTGAAGCATAACAAATAACTTCTCCAACCAATCTCTTTTTATTATTTGCTAAGTTTTATGCTATGTCAGCTTATTTGAGTCCTTTTTCATAAGCCACTCTCCCCTAGTTTATCTCCATGAGCTTAGACTTATTTTATTCAAAAGACTATTATGCACACCAAGGCACCAATTGATAAAAAACGTAAGGATGTCTTTTTTTGGTGATTTTACCAAATAAGTTAATATAAACACTTCAGTTTATTAACTTGTCTATAATAAACAAAATTTAACACTTTTAGCTAAGCTTAAATTAGAATTTATGAACTAAAACAAACACCCCCATCTTTATATCCTTTAATTGTCACATGATTCCTTCCTCCTACTTTCCAACACTTTTATCATGTTCAATTTACCATCTCTCTCCTCCTCGTACACACACTTACATGCATATGTTCTTTGAATCCTTCAAGGACGACACTCCATTGAATTTATCATTGGTATGCTAGATAATTAAGTTACCGTATATGTGCTCTAGTTTTATTCCGGTTTGAGTTTTATAGTTTCTATAAAATTTAAAACTAGATTCGTTTCAACTCGTGCTTTCACTTAATTAATTACAATACTCATTTTCCATAAGTGCATTGGATGTGAGCACATCAATGTGAAAACATGTTGATTTCGTTTAAAGCTGTAAATTGAATGATCAAGACTAAATATGTTTGAATTGGTTGTCGGATGGGGTTGAGTCTACTTATGAACAAGGGACACATGGACCAATAACAATTGAACCTAGCTTCTTATAATTGTGGCTCAGGCTCATTTGGGCAGAAGACTAACTGAAAAGTCTAAATTTTGTCATGTTCATAACTATTTAGTGGATGTTTCGAAAATAAAATGTAACTATGGTAAAATGATGGAATTAATCTTTATAATATGATTAAAAAAAGGGTTTTGATAATGATAGCCCTTATGACTGTCTCTAAGTGCATAAAAGTTGTACATTAATTCATGGGAGTAAGTGGTTCCTAAAATTCAGGGGGTAGTTATAGGTTGATGTACAAGCTTCTGATGTGTGTTTATTGAGAGCCTTAGAGCTGTCATTATCAAAACCCTTAAAAAAACCCTACTAAGAGATTAATTAGTGATTATATATGTTTGATCTTAATCGTAACATAGAAACTATCCCCTCAATAATTTTAGACAAAAGAACATCATATTGAAATTTATGTTAATATATATAAGAGTTAATTTCATCTTTCAACCAACCATATAACTTTGGTTTTTTTTTTCAAAATTCCAAACATACTCATTTATTTATAATTTTATTGCATAGACAATCATTTTAAACATCTCCCATGCATTAAAATCATCATTTAACTAAGTAATTGTTTTGGGTTCAAGCCCCGCCCCCGATGATTCCCAACCGCTGGGTGAGTTAAAATATATCCTTTCATCGAGTACTCTTAGAATCTGGGTTCGATGGGGCCAGTCGAGGTTGCCAGATTTAACCTCTTGCAAGATTTAACTAACCATCTAAAAAACTGTTTATGCGATAAAATAGTAAATGAAGTATTGAGTTCGGAATTCTGAAAAAGAATGATATGAAATTCGAATATATGGTTAGTTTAATGACACTAAATTAATTTTAGGATTGAGTCTACCTTTTTTTTTTAATGGTCAGTAAGTTAGGCCAAATACCCTTTGGTAGGATTGAGTCTATCTATGAGGGGTCACTTCAAAACTCAAAAGTTCAAATTGAACGTAGTGCCGTCATAATTGTGGCTAGGGGTGAGCATAACAGGGTACCCGCCGGTTCCGACCGGAACCGGAACCGGAATTGGAACCGCAGGTTCCTGGAATATAGGAACCGGATTTGGAACCTGGAAGACAGGTTCCTAAATTTTCGGAACCGGAACCAGATCCACCGGTTCCAGGGCAGGTTCCGGTTACCCTGTCTCTAAATTCATAAACATTTAACTATTACTAACTAAATAAACAAGACAATAAATTACACAAACTAACGATTACAAATATCATTTAGCGAGTTTAAATATGGTTTAAGGATTACTAACTAAATATTACAAATATCACATACGAGAGAGGCGGAGGTCGGAGAATGGCGGCGGTTGTGCAGCTATGGTCGAGAGAGGCGGAGAGGTAAGTACGAGAGCAGAAGTGGCGACTGGCGAGATAAAATGAAAGCCTAAGTGGCTAATTCTAATTTCTAACTCATGTAATTGATAAATAGGGATAATTTTAGAGCCCAAATTTCTGGCCCAATTAGTGATAAAACAGCCCATATAATTTGGACTGTTAAAAATACAGCTATAGTCTGATATATTTGAGTAAAATCATTTATTTTAATGTATTTAATATTATATATTATATATTTAATAAATATATACAGGGTATCCGCCGGTTCCAGGTTCTTTAATTTTGAGAACCGGAACCGGAACCTCTTAGGCCGGTTCCCTGATTTTAGGAACCAGAACCGGAACCTCCCTAGCAGGTTCCGGATCCGGAACCTCCGGTTCTCAAGCGGTTCCGGTTCCGATTCCGGTTACCCTATTTTTCTGCTCACCCCTAATTGTGGCTCATGTACGCTCAAGCTAGGGTTTCCTTTTCATTTACGCTTTGCAATTTAAAGTATTAAAAACAATTAAAATTTATCATATTTGTACGATGAGAAAACGCTTGATCATATATAGTCATTGATGATAGACCAAAATCTACAACTCCATTGCAAAAAGACAGAACTAATCATTAATTTTTTTTGTCAACTAATTACTTAAACCAGTATTCTAAAAATCCGGTTGAACCGCCCAGTCGAACCGGAAAATGTGAAGGTAGCCAGTCGAAATGAAGCTGTTATATTGTTGGTTATAACTCGGTTAGAATCAGACGGTTGGGCATGAAAATCCTGTTGAATCGGAAAAAACCGGTCATTGGGTTCGTCCGAATATTCTCAGCCAAAATAATTTCAACAACTTTAATGATGTGAGACATAATATACTGATTCATAAAAGCATACGATATTATGACATGCCTTTAGAAAAAGAAGTTAAAAATACAATGTACCACACACACCTACTAAAGCCAAAAGCATACAAAAAAGTCACCTACATTAAACCCAGAAAAACTTGAAGGTACAACAAATCCAAAAGCATATTGTTCTAATAACTAACTAACATCAGTATGCAATAAATGTTTGGCATCACCTACAACTTACATCTCTTTGTCAAATAATATTGGTAAAAATACAACATAACAAAATGGACAGAAAATAAAGTTCCCTCACGATTTCTCATCATTAACATGCTCTACACAAGTAGTTTCAGCAGTCGAATCAGTGGTTTCCAATAAGTTTGGATCAGCCAAATCAGCATTAGTCTTCACTTCCCCATCTGTCTTACTTTCTGATTCCACTAATGTTGGAGCAGCCGAAACAGTAGTTACGTTGGTTTCTGGTTCCAATAAGTTTGGATCAGTCAAATCAGCATTAGTGTTTGATTCCGCAGCTGTCTTTGTTTCTGATTCCAATAATGTTGGAGCAGCCGAAACAGTAGTTATGCTGTTTTCTTGTTCCAATAAGTTTGGATCACCTAAATCAGCATTGGCTGTCTTGGTTTCTGATTCCAATAATGTTGGAGCAGCCGAAACAGTAGTTACATTGGTTTCTGGTTCCAATAATGTTGGATCAGCCGAAACAGTACTAGCATCGGGTTTTGGTTCCAATACCAATACACTAGTTACGTTGGTTCCTGGTTCCAAACAAGTTGGAGCAGCACTAGTGTTGTTGGTTTTTGGTTCCAACAAGGTTGGAGCAGCCGAAACAATGTCGTTTTTAGATCTAGATTTCAAAGCACGGATAACTCTTTGGTAAAATCCCCAAGAAAGATTCTTTTCCCTAATGGGCCGTTGCCCAAATGGATTATTCTCTACAAATTTCTGCACATTGTCACATGCTGCCAACTTTTCAAGATAAACACGAAGGTCTCCTTTTGGTCCCAAGAAATTATCTTCTTTCATCCAGTAACGATAAGGATTTGGAAATATTGCTGTATTTGGCTATAAAATTAATCAAAAAATAAAAGTTAATAAATTAACCTAAAAACATAAATAAAAAAGAAAAAAAGTTAAATAACAGACTTACAGGATTTAGAAGAGCCTTATGTGGAGCAAGTTCTACCAAAAGTGTATTTGATTCATCATAATCTCCAATTTCCCATGGAAGATTCTCATCTTTCTTTTCCCATAATTTTTTTATTTCCTTTAAAAATAAAGTTTTATTAATATCCTCAACCGTACGAAAACCACTGTCAGTACAATCACTCCGATCCTACAAAAAACATAATCAGTTATCAGTTATATACTTATATATAGTAACTGATTAAAAGTAGAGAATAAATGAACTTTTGCTTACCCAACAGAAAAGCAGTTTGTTTTGACTCTCTCCCATTAAAAAGTCAATAACCTGTTTAATATTTCTTCTGTATAAAAAACAAGATTTATTCACTTGAGACCAAATAAAAAGAAGTCAAACTTCAGTCAACTGAACATTTAAAGTACCTTGGCATTGATGTCCAAACACCTACATTAAACCTATCACAGCAAAATTGCCAAAACTCATCACAGTATGGTCTTTTATACACTGCAACACCAAACAATAATCTAACTCACCAATATAAAAAAAAGAGTAAATTACACTAATGGTCCTTATGGGTTGTACCATATGACATATTTGGTCCTTTAGTTTCATAAATTACACTGATAGTGCTTATTCCTGAAACTATTGACACGTTTGGTCCTTCACCTAAACAGACGTTAACTTTTCCTATCAAACAAACAGGGTTTTATGGGTTTCAAATTGGTGAAGGGAAAGGGAAAAGGACAGATTTACCCCCTCGTGCATCACACGTGACCATACTTGACGGGAAAAAATAAACGTTTGTTTAGGTAAAGGACCAAACGTGTCAACAGTTCCAGAAATAAGGACTATCAGTGTAATTTGCGAAACTAAAGGACCAAATATGTAACATGGTACAAAACTAAAGGACTAAATATGTAATATGGTACAAATCCAAACCTGCTCTCGGGCCTAGTATTGTATCGGGCCTATATCCTTCATGTGGTATGGTTACATCAACAAGCACGCCAGTTACTTCAATAATAAGAAGTTTCTTTCTATAACGAGACGGGCCAGCTTCGGGTTCAGGGCCCGGGCCCCCGATGATTTTATGGTAAAATTTCCATGATTCATTATCATATGTAATTGGCAGCTGACCAAATGGATTTTGTTCTATAAATTTTTGAACATTATCAGATTCTGCCAATTTCTCTAGATAATTACGAAGATCGCCCTCAGGTCCTGTCAATAAAAGAATAAAAATATGAGAGCTAAATCATTAAAATATAAAAAAAATAAAAATATATAATGACATGTCACATACCTAAACCAGTATCTTGAGTATTGCGATAACTGTAAGTATAGGGAAAGATTGCAGTATATGGCTGGAATTGAGAATGAAAAAAGTGTAAATGGTAATAATAATAATTAATTAATAAAATACTAATAAAAAATAAAATAATAAAATAAATAAAGAAGTACAGGATTGCGTAAGGCCTTATATGGAGAATCATCTAGAAGAAGTGTATTTGATTCATTATAAACTCCTTTATCAAATGGAAGCTTAGGATCTTCTTTTTCCCATAATTTCTTTAATTCCTTTAAAACCAAAGGTTTATCACTGTTATCAATAGTATTAAAACCCGTCTCCGTACAGTGAGATTGATCCTGTAAATAAAATAAATAAATAAATAAAATTTACAAAAAAAAAAGAAAATAATAAAAAGTAAATAGTTGGTGTATGGCCTTACCCAACAGAATAGCAATTGATGTCGAGTGTCTTTCATGAGAAAGTCAAGAACAAGCCCTATATTTCTTCTGTAACATATTAATAAACAAGAATATCACCAAAAAAGTTGCATCATAATTAAAAAAAAAAAAACAAAAAAAGAAGAGTAATAATTAATAAATAATAAAGTTGTAATATGTTGAGAATTTAGAGAACCTTGTTCTTGATGTCCAAACACCTACATTGAATTTCTCAAAGCAAAATTTCAAAAATTCATCACAATATGGTCTCTTAAACACTGCAATATACAAAACAATAATCAAGTTTATTTCAAATGATTACTCTAAAAAACAAAACCCTAACCTGCTTTTGGCCCTATATATATGTCTGATTTGTAGCCTTCATACGGGTCTAATACAATATCCACAAGCAACCCATTAACATCAAGAACAAGAAGCTTTTTTTTAGAATCAAAATGACCGTTTTGCCCACAGGAGCCCGAATTCTTTAAAGACATGTTATCTCCATTCGTAACTTCATTATCACTTTTTTTATTTTCATCCAATTTCGTTGAAGAATTATCGACATCCATTTTTGATTCTGTGTTCATAACTACTTTTGATTCTTCCATAACTATCTCGTTCTTGCTCTCAGAGCATTCTTGCTCAAGGGAAAAATGGTCATTCTTGGAATCCTCTCTTATTGGATTTGGAACTTCACTATCACTTTCTTTATTTTGATCCAATTTTGTTGAAGAATTATCGACATCCATCTTTGATTCGGAGTTTGTGGCTAATTTTGATTCTTCCATAACAATTTCATTCTTGGTCTCAGAGATTTCTTGCTCAAGGGCAGAATGGTCATTTTGTAAATCCCTCACAACACTTCCTTTCACATCATTAGGGGAAGATTTTTTGCTCTCATTTAGGGATATTATATCAGGATCTTTGTTGGATTCAGAACTGTTTGTTTGATCTGTATGTAACTTTTTCCTCCTTTTAATAGGAGGAATATCATTCTCCATACTCATTTCTTCCTGAAAATGATTAGTGGAATTCAAATGTTAATAATGTGAATTCATATCTACAAATAATTCCCACCTGTTTCTTTTCAAATCATTAGGAAAACTCCCAATATATATTCAGTCTATTTTCTACCAAAATAACATTAATTCCACTCAATTACGTTATGTAATTACAAAATAAAAGTCAACTTTTATTTAAAGTAAATTTAACCAAATACAACTACACAATTCATCAAACAGTTGGAAAATAAGTGATGAACACAAGGATTCTACTCAACTGCATTACGTGATTACAAAATTAAACTACTCCACTGTGTAATTAACAACAAATAATCCGAGAAAAACACATAAACAACTTTCATAAATACCAATTCAGGGCACGAAGTTCATTATTCAAATTAGTCAGTATTGTAATGCAATTTTATTATTTTTTTATTTTATTGAATTAATGATATTCCATTGATAAAGAACATTTATTTTTGAATTAATGCAAATGTGCGAAAGAAAGAATGAATTACCAGTATAATTGAGGTACTAAAACCAGAAAGTAGATCTCAAATTAATACTATAAGACAGAGATCGATTAACAAAAGGAGTCTACTCAAATGCATGACGTGATTAGAAAATTAAACTACTCCACTGCGTAATTAACAACGAATAATCCGAGAAAATCACATAAACATCAAAATTCATAAATATCAATTAAGGGCACGAAGTTCATTATAGTAATGCAAATGTGCGAGAGAAAGAATGAATTACCAGTATAATTGAAGTAACAAATCCAGAAAGTAGATCTCAAATTAAAACTATAAAATAGAGATCGATTAACACAAATACGATTGCCAATTAGCGAAATGACCAAGTTTCATAAGAAGAATACGCCGGAGATGAAGAAGACCGGCCGCCACCGTGGGGTTAGAGAGAGAGAGAGAGAGAAAGAGAGAGAGAGAGATGGAAGATTGCATCTTTTTAGGGTTTACTTTCTCGATACCGAATATACCCGATTTCTGTTTTTTCTTCTTAATTTTTTTCATTTATTTATAATTTGCGAATTTATTATTAAACGTAATAAAATTATTTTCTTTCAGACAGAAGATTTCATGAAATGAGATCTGATTAAGGATTATTGTTGTTATTGCATTGAGTAAATTTTCGTTTTGTCTTCAATCCTACACTATTCATAATAGTTAGTGACCAAAAGAGAAATGCTATTTCTTTTTACTTTTTCTACCTATTCATATCTATTCACTTCTAAACTTAATATGTCATACACTAATTTATTTTTCTCATATCATTTTTTATTTTGACACTTATCATGATCAGAATATGTAAGAATATGATAGGAAGAAATATTATTACTCATATTGAAATGATATTTGTATCTGCCTACTTGATCCCGACAAGTGTCAAAATCAAGAGAATTTTGACCGACGATAAGGGTTGGTCGAAAAAAAAATTATATGGTGGGTGATGGTGAATGGCTTTATGGTTGTTTTGATATCATGTTCGAGATTGTAAAAATAATTGTTAGGATTTACTGTATCATTTATGTAATGCATTGTAAAAATATACTCCTTCCGTCCCTAAATTAAGTTCTCATTTCTCCTTTAAGTTTTGTCCTTAAATAAAGTTATCATTTCTCAAACTTAGGGGCCCACTTAATATAATAATATTATTATTAGTACTTTCACTACTAAGTATCTCCTAAAACACTCGCTCTCTCCAATCAAATCTTATATTTTAATCAAAAGTAATACTCCCTCCGTCCCACAAAAAACTTCCCATTTCATTTGGGCACAAGTTTTAAGATAATAGTTAGTGGTGGGGTCATTGGTAATAATTTTGATTAAAATATAATATTGGTTTGGAGAGAGAAATATAGTTAGTGGTGAGGTCCTTAGTAATAATAATATTTTATAATGTGGGGCCCATTAAACGTATGAAATGAGAAGTTTTTTGTAGGACAAAAATTTAGGGTGAAATGAGAAGTTTTTTGTGGGACAGAGGGAGTATATGACAATGTTACAATAAACACCCTACATATTAACATAAGGATAAAACTATTAAACTAACTATATAACAAATTGTGTTTCCCTTTCATAATGCTATTCACACGAAATATAAATTTAGAAACATAGTCATAACTGGCGAGAACATCATACTATTCATAATAGAATCATAGATTCATACATACATGTATTAATCACAACATAATCATTCGGTATCAAAATCTTGCCTGAACTAGCACCAACCAAAAAACAGAAGCCACCATTGCAGAAATCATGATCATTGATTCGGTGTTAGCATCATTTGGTAATGAAGGGTATGCCTCAGGGGGTGGAAGCATGCATTCTTCCCCATTAAAGTAGACTTTTCTAGGAAAAGCCCATCCTTGCTTAAATGTAAATGTGTTTTGGTCCTTTTGCATTAGCACTTCAGATTGCACGTTTCCAAACGGGCCAGCTTCCATTAACAAATCGTTGTAGAATTTCATTCCGTAGAACATCGCAGTGTCATCTGCACAAAAGAAAAGGGAAAAATTCATATCTTTAGTCGAGTTTTATTCGTAGTTTACAAGAGACTAAGATAAGAAGAGGCCACAAGATCCAACCGGATCCAGGGTGTTTAAAACTGAGTATCTGGATTTTTAAATAACCGAATTTCGGGTACCTGGATTTTCAGATAGTGATTTTTTACTATCCGTATTTCGGAGGTATCGGATAAAACAAAATATTCAAATATTTTTCGGGTATTTTTCAGTTATTTTTCAGATATTTTGGGTACTTTTTGGATACTTTCCACATATTTTCAGATATTTTCGGATATTTTTTATTTTTGGATAATTTTTCGCTATCGGGTACCTGAAAATCTTGAAAACACTATCCGTATCCGGTATCCGAAATTAAGATACCCGGATTTCGGATACCGGATACCCCTACAATTTAGTAGAGGTGTTAGTTTTGGCCCGTTTGTTTAGTTTGGGTTGTGTTTTATCTCAAACAGGTAAAATGAGATGAACATGTTGTTAAAAGTCGTCTTTTTAATACATGCAAACTCCTAAATTGTTTTGTAGTGTTTATTCTGTAAACATTTAAAAAATTATTTATGTATGTAAATAAAAAACTTAAAAACGGGAATAAAATTGTTTGTGGGTCAACCCAATCGGACGATACTGAAAACAACCAAATTAAACCATAGCTTGATTTGACCCCTTATCCAACCCGCTTGGTATGCCCATTTTGCACCTCCTTTTGTGTCTCTAAATATATTTGTTCATACGATAAACATGAAAGAGTCAAAGACATTGTAATAAAAAGGATAGATTGACTCACTTATTGATCGATAGGGAACTAGAGGCTTATAATCAAAGCTAAAAACTTGTGTCACATTGTTAAGATTCGGTGTTGAGCCACAAGAGTCCATTGCGTATAATTGAGCCTATAATTGAAATTAGTAACCGCCATCTTTACGCGCCAATAGTCCTTATAATTCTGTTTTATGTGCCAATGCACCCGAATCGGGCACATATGATGTGTGCATTGTAGCAACGGTTCGTTATCTTTTCTTGGAGTATTTATCCCCGCGGTTGTTAGCCTCTTTGATCCACTCCTACAAAACAAGCCCGCAATATACGGTTTATTATAAATCATATTATTAAGCCGTTTTTAATATTTTTTTTGTAGCACATATTTGATAATGAAATCGTACTTTATGCATTTGTCTTTGTTGTGGCAACCACATGAGCAAGATGGACATGGAGTGATGGTTTCGTTATAGAATGAGGAAAAGGATACACAACAGCTTGGATGTCTTGATACCAAAAATTGCGAGTAAGTGCATGTCACGTTCCATGTCACTGCATTCGGATCGGATAATCAACCACTTATAACTTAAGAATTAGTCTAAAACAAGAGGCCAAATTGAAGGGTCAATTTGGATTGTGTTTTTATCTTAAACGGTTCAACTGTAATAAGTTGCTAATAGTGAAATGCATACAACCTCTTAAATTATTTTTAAAGTAATATTAATGATGTTTAAAAAAAGGTAAAATGGTCATTTCATTTTATTAAATGAAATAATTAGTGGGTGTTGGCCCACTATATTTACCAAATAAGGTAAATTATAACAAATATACTTCCTGCAATTTAAAATAAGTGATACACTTTTCTTTTTTAAGGTGTTTCAAAATAAGTGATACACTTTGAAAAATTACCTTATTTGGCAAAACATAGTGGGGCCCGCACCCACTAACTATATACTTTAATATAATGAAATGACTCATTTATCGTTACTTTTACTATTATTAACCTCACTTTATTCAAAAAGTGTGAGATCTATTCACCACTAACTATCCAATTAATCTAAGTTAATCATAATTGTAATCTTTTGCCTCAAAACCATAAAATGAACAATGTATATATTATTTGTTTTGAAACTAACAAAAACAGAAATGATACAGAGGAGGTATTATTTTTGTGGGGGGAAATGGCTAAGAAAGATGACAACATATTAAATATTTGAAGAAAATTAATATATGAAGAAATTTTTTATTTTGGGCCAACCTCAACCCGATGATTGCCAAAATTAATAAAAGGGATAAAGAATTACTTAAAGCTTGAGTCTTTCGTCTACGATCAGGAGTAAGATAGACAGTAGATGGCACAATGGTTGCTGGCCCGCAAGTATATCCCGGGCCCGGTGCTAGCAAAGTGAAGTTTTTGGGCAGTTTAACCGTTTTATTTGAAGTGCCCGCGAGACCAACACTAACTTGAAATGACGAAACAGCCCCCGATGGATCTTGACCCCATGAAGACACTATGCCGCCTTTACAACAATTAGAGATTTGTTGATTGTAGGGAACACCCGGAAGCAAATCGACAACAACCGGATTTCTCTTGCAACAATGTGGTGAGTTTCCTCCTTTGAATTTGGAACAATCTCCTTGTTCGGTTGTTTGGGCTCCTACCATTGACCAGATCACTTCTTTTTTGGCCCAATTCCATCCTAGGGTCCACCCCGGGTTCATTATGTGTCTATACATTTGAAAATTGTTCATTGTGACGGTTGCCTGCAACAAGTTTATTTAGTTACACTGCGGTTAAATCTCTGGTTTTTAGAATGGGTTGATTTGGGCTATGTTTAATATCGAATGGGTTAAACTGGATAAGTAGAAAAGTAATAGCGTGAAAGGAAACATAAACTAGTTAAAAGTCTCCCAAAACATACAAGACATAAGAAAAGTGTCACTATAGCTGAGTTTTTAGTGACACTTATTAAAAGGTGTGTGTCAAAGATTTTACTTTTGGGTTGTATTGACATTTTTTTATGAAAATATGGTGCCATATAAAGGTCATCAAACGATTTCTACTTAAACTTGTGGATGTAGTCTTAAAAACGATAACACAGATTAATCTCGTTGATTCTAATTAAGAATATCCAGGATAATCTAATCTAAAAATCACTTGATTCAAAGAATACAATGGATTTTAGTTTTTAAAATCTTTAATTAAGAATATCCAGGATAATCTAATCTAAAAATCACTTGATTCAAAGAATACAATGGATTTTAGTTTTTAAAATCTGTTCAACACAAGAATAAAATTTTTGGGGAAAAATATTAATTTTTTAAAAATAAAACTTAACTCTTTCAAAGTTTCAAACAAACAACAAATAAGCTCGATATTTTCTAACAGCCTAAATACTAACACTTGTTCATGTGTAGATAAAAATACTAACATTTTACAGACTGATATTTACTTTTATTGGCATTTTTTAACTTTTAGTGACACTAATTTTATGTGTCAATAACGACAATTTTCTTGTTGTGACATAATAGGTACAAGAAGCTCACCACATAACCATCCGGGGTCCAAGAGATCACATCCCATTTAATCGTTATATTCCCGAAAGGATCCAACGGATCAAATGCCACTGAAATTACAATAAAACAGTTAAACAAAATTTAGATTCTACGATATTCCATAAAACATGTTACCAAATTTACCGTACTTGAGCATTGTGAATACACGAAAAGAAGACTAGCCCATAAGATGAACTTCAAAGCCATTTCACGGGTGACAAAAAGGCTTTTTTGGGGATATTATTATAAGTGAAGTAGCAAATGAAGAATATATGTTGTGTATTAAAAGGGTGGAAAATAAGGTGCATGAGATAGCTTACCTAATGGTGGTTGCATGCCTCATTAGATATTTTCTTTTTTCTGATTAACTCATGGGTTTGTAGCTTGCTGAGATGTCAAGCAAGAGGTGTGAAAGTAAAGTTACACTTGCAGGATCTGACTTGTTACCCATAACAGATGGTCCACTAATTAAACCCCCCCCCCCCCCCCCCCCCCCCCCCCCACACACCAAACACACACATCCCTCACGATGAGTTCTTGGAACCCTTCCTGCTACTGACGAGGAGGGATGAGGTAGGAACCCCTCACGACGAGTTCATCACCCCTGCCGTTGGCAGGGGTCTTAGACTAGTAGTAATGGGTGACGAGTGTTTCAGTGGTCACCCATGACAAATCAGCGTCACATCAGCTCGACCAAACACATTACAAACCCTGACCAAATCCATGTAACCAAATCCATGTAACCAGGCGACCAAACCATTCATTCCCATTTGAAAAAATCTCTCCCCTTTAAAAATCACGCGACCTACAAGGGTCGTCTGGCCGACCCTTGACCTTGTGGGACGCGTTGCCTGATTTGCCCGTAATGTGGTGGGACGCGTCGAGTAGGAGAGAATGGCTTTGCGACCGATTGCATGTGACCATGCGATACACATAGTCTTAGGGGTATGGGTCTAATGCTAAAACCGGGCCAAAGGCTAAACACTTATGTGGTAATTGCATATAAAGATGTAGCCCGGTTGTTACTCTAGGAGCTAATACAGATTTATTAACTAAAATATAAAACAATAAGGAAATTGACGAATAAGATTATAACAAATGAAACAAAATATGTAAAAACGAGTTTGGTTGAGTCTCGTGATTTAAAAACGAGTCGAGATTTTGGTAAGATTATCCATATAAATAGAGAAAGATCCAAACGGTCAATCCAATTATCTAAAATATATAAAATGATAAAAATATTGCTACTAGTAATTGTATAGTGACCAACTGTCTAATATCTGAAACCGGAAGAACTGAATTTGGAAGAGACGGGTAGGAAACAGGCAAAGGCATTATGCACTCATCGCCATTAAAGAAGATTTTACGAGGGAAAGCCCAACCATGATTCAGTGTGAACATTTTGTCATCTTTTTTAAGAATCATTTCTGAATACACGTTTCCGTTCAAACCAGCTCCTTCTAGAAGGTCGTTCTCGAGATTCTCTACTCCATAAAACATACCCGTATCATCTGCATTTGAAACCGATAACACGTGTCAAAAGAGGTGGCAAAATAAGTGGGTCGGGCTAGTTGGCCCGTTCAAAGTAAATATGACATACCACTATAAGAAAAAATATTGAAATGTAGAAGAGCGGCCCTAGTATCTCTAGAAGCCTAAGATCATGTAAGGAAAAATGCTCAACTGAAGAAGACATAACTTTTACCCCGGGTGTCCGTTTCAGGCCCGCGAGTAAGCAAATCGAAGCATGCGACGTGGACTATGACATGATAAACAGTCGTAGGTAGTTTACCGAACTTTCCGGCCCAAAAACACTATTTATGGACACTTTATTTGCGTTTTTATGTTTTTTCCTTATTTTGTTGGACTTTGTTTAGGCCAGTTTATGACCCGTTTGTTTTTTTTGGCCCATTTGAATTTTTGGGCCATATTTAAAGTATGTTTTAGTGAATGCAATGATCATATGATGTTTTTACAAAAATCAAATTTTCTCTCTCAAAATTGTGTTTTCTGTGTTGAACATGTTTTGAAGTTCAATCCCACGGAATTCTTGAATCAACATGGTTTTAGTTAGATTGTCCCCGCTTTCGTTGAATCAACATGTCCAATCTTTATTATTGTCATTTTGAGTCTACATCAAGATGTGTCACTAATACTTCAAATATGACACTAAACTAGTATCAGTCGCAAAAGTGTCTAGGTGTTTTGCCCACACATGACAAAGATTAAAGATTGGCACAAAGGTGAGGGAATATATTTTTAACCTTTTTGTCACACACTTGTTTTAAAAAAAGTGTCACTAAATATGAAAGATAACCTTTAATGATTTCACCAACATTTTTTTAAAAGTGTCAGTAATAACACTAATATAGACGCACTTTTCATTGTGTCACTAATGCATTTTTCGCTAAATTACACTTCCCTCCCTTGTATTTCCACCAACTGGTTTCGAATTTGGACCCAATAAACCAACAAATTTTGATCAACTTACTTGAATCATAGAGGAGAAGAGGCTTATAGTTAAAGTTGTTAACTTTGACAAGATTGTTGAGATTTGGATGTTGTGCAACAAGTGTCCACTTAGTGTAGTTAAAATTGTAGTTAAAGTTAGTTATAGTGATCCTCACTCGCCAATATCCCTTGTAGTTTTTCTTCACATGCCAATGAACCCGAACAGGGCACATGTGTTGACTGCATTGCTTTACTACACCAGTTGAGTACCTCCTACGTTATAAGAATTCTATGACTATTTTAATCAAGATTTTTTTAAGTATTTTATATGGTATAGGGAAATAATAATGACATGCTCAAAAAGTTTTACATATATTAATAAAGACTCCTGCATTTAAGAAATTCCACTTCTATTTTTGAAAATACAGGCTAACAGTGCATGTAATAATTTTTTAAAGACAACCCTAAGGTTGTCATTAACAAAACACATAAATCTAAGTACCGAAAGCTTACTTAACACAATTCTCAGTCTTCGTGCAGCCACAAGCACATGACGGACATGGGGTGATCTCACTGTTGTAGAAAGAGGACATCGAAACACAACATGTTGGTGTTTTTGAGGCTAGCAATTGTGAGTAACTGCACACCAATTGCCATGTCACTGCAGATAAATGTCGCGAAAACACATCAGAATTTTGACCCGATAATCACTACAAGAAAATGTAAGTTTGTTGGGTTCCAACTCAAAACAATTGGTTATGCGAGGAGTATCCCATGATCATTATACACATACGTTACATATTTATTTTTTGTCCAATGTGTGATATTACTGAACATAAAAATGTCAGTTTATTTGACACGTTTAAAATTGTCTCTAAAAAGTAAAAAGAAAATACTACTCTTTGAAAACATGTGTCACCTATACATAATTTTTTTTGGTAAAGGTCGGGTAGATTAAAACGTATATTGACACATACAAGTGATGGCAAGACATTTGTGACACAGTGTTTTCTTAAAAATGAGTAAAATCTTAAAATCTATCCAACTAGTGACACTTTTTCTTTTGTCACTAATGCCTATGTTTGTAATTGTAGTGACTTGTCGGTTGATATTTTATTTTGTCATAAAACATGTTAGACGGGTCGAATTAATAAAAATTTTGTAATCACAATAAAAATTTGAGTTGAAAGGAAAACGGGCCAAATTAGTCAAACAAGTTGAAGTCACCCAAAGTCTATTTTTATTGTATACAACCACCAAAAGCATTTAATTTTAAAGATTTAGATTATCGTTTAATAATTTTGTAATCAGATTTAACATATTCAATAGTTTTAAAAGAAAAAGAAAAAAAAAGGACAAAGGAGTGAGCAGATCAACCCAGCCCAACTCCATCCGTCCTGTTTTGACCCATTTGCCACCTCTAAACAAAACCATTCTTTAAGGAACAAAGAAACTTACTCAAAGCCCGATTCTTTCTACGGCCACCAAATGATAAAGAAACAGAAGATGGCACAACCGACACATGGCTACAAGTGTAGCCATGATTTGGTCCCAAAACGGTGAAATTCTTAGGCAAACTGACTGTTTTATACGAATTCCCCGAGTTCCCAACACTTAACTGAAAAGCCGAAACTGAATTCACAAAATCTTGGCCCATTGAGCTTACAATACCACCCTTGCAACAATTTTGGAATTGTTGGTTGTAAGGGGTTCCTTGTTGCATGTCAATGATTTTTGGATTCTTTTCACAAGAATGTGGAATATGACTAGGAAAATCCTTGCATTCTCCTTGATCAATTGCGTGAGCTCCCAACATTGACCAAATTACTTCCTTTTTTGACCATGTCCATCCTAAGGTCCATCCGGGACTAGTGATTTGACGGTACATTTGATAGTTGTTCATCTTCACCATGGCCTGCAAGTAACCGTCACAATTTGGTTAGAAATCTAGAGGTGGGAAATAGCGCGGGTTGGATAGCAGGTCAAAATGGGATCAGCTTGAAATGGGTTGTTTCTTATACGGGTTGGGTTGAGTTGACACACCTTTTATATACATGTAATGTCAAATATGGTTAATAAAACTACGGTACAACAATAGTAATTATTTTATTTTGAAAACTTAAAGTGTATGAAATGCAATAAGCATTAATTTGTGGATGATTTACAACCTATTTGTCCCATTAGACGCTTAGGATAAAGCATTAAGTTGGGTGATTTGAGTAATCTCCAAAAATAAACCTAGTAAAACCAAAATTCCTAAAAAAGATCGTGTGACTCTACATAAAACATCTATCTACCAAACGAAGTCGCACAATAAACATCAAGTTGCACGGTTTATTTTAGGAAAATCAAGTCGCACAAGTTATTTTTACTTTTAGGAAAAGAGGTTTATTTTTAGTTTATTTTGGTAATTACCTCTAAATCATAAGCCAAATTGACCCGTTAGTAGATAACATTTTTATTTTAAATTGCAACCTCTACACAAATCTCAAAAGATTACTTACGACATAGCCATTTGGAGTCCAAGAAACAACATCCCATGTAATGGTTATGTTTGCGGTTGGATCAAAAAGATCATAAGCCGCTACAACTAAAACAAAATAAAAGTAGTTAGATTCTTTAAACCCACGTAATCGCACATTGCTAGAACATAAGATCTAATTAGAGAAAATTATGTTCTAACCTGCACAGGAATATAACATAGAAATGATGACATTTTGTCTAAATCTAAATCTGCTCAAAACCATGGTTTTCTTGTATGAACAAGCATTCTCATGCAGGTGCGTTAGTTAAGAACGTATATATATGGTTCTCGAGTCAGATAACAAGACAGATTTAAGAATAATTCGTGAAGAATGATAAGATACCAAATTGCATAATATAATATGGCAAACTTGAAAGTGCATGACAAGATATGTCAGAAATATGGTTTAGCTGGATTTTAATTTTATAGAAATTCAGGTTGACTATTAATAAGATATGTCTGAAATAGGCTTAGCCGGATGTTAATATTATTAAAAATCAGCGTTGACTAACTAGTTCGACATGTAACATAAGCCATGAGGTAATCGTTTTAGTTCCGTAAACAACGTGTTTGGGCTATTGGGTAGGTTTTTTAATCTAATAGTGACATCGTAACACCAAAAGTTTTACTCTACAAAAAAAAATTAGTAGTGGTACGGGACTACGGGCTACTGCAGACACTATGCTATATCCTCCCCTGATAAACGGTCTTGTTCATATTTGTTCGTTTAAGGTTAGCCGAACAAACAAACAAGTACAAACACTTAAACGAATTGAACACCTTTTTGTATTTCTGTTCGTTTGTTAAGATTTTAGTTTGTTCATGAAGATAAATGAAAGATCATATTTATGCATATAATCATTTTTATACGGTTGTTTTTGCTTATTCGTGTAAGTAAAGCTAACTCTTTTTAAGATACCTAACATATATAGTTATCAAATATAAACGAATTAACATACACAAACGAGCATTAACGAATGAATTAATGAACGTTCACGAACGTAAATGAACGAACAAGACATATATTCGTGTTGGTTCATTTAACTAAATGGACACAAATAGTTGATATTGGTCCGTTTAATAAATAAACGAACGTAAACGAAATTTATGCGAAACAGTTTGCTGAAACGTTCCGTTCGATTATTGGAGTATGACAGCGTTTGGATGTAGCTTTTTCCCAATTGGCGATCTTTCTTGCATAAACCAATTGTCTTATCAAGCATCTTTTCTATGGTAATGCAAAGGAATCTTTTGTAAGGTCTTAGAGGTTCTGTTTTCCCTGCGCAGACGTCACCATGATCTTAAAACATATTTTTAGGCAAAGAACAAAATTTTAATCTAGATTGATTTTAACTTTGATATCTTTAAAAAAAAATTAAAATTAACCAGATTAATTAAGATTAGTGGTTTGACAATTATGCTCCTTTAGACTGATATAGGCACCCCATCAACCCCTGTGAAGATTGAATAACTCTTCATAAACGTAGATCTTTAGGCTAAAGAATAGTTAGTTCTTATCTGGAATAAGCATATACAAAACATATAATTGCGGAATTAGTTGAACATATATGTATAGCTAAACAAGTTTTCATCATTAAAAGCCTCAATTCTATATATAAATACATAGAACGGTTCTTCGTTAAACAGGATCAAACGATCTTGAGGCTTAGGTTTTACACACAAACACGTTAAAACGTGGGTTCCAAGAACATCTAATTCTATGTCATTAGGTTTCTTTATATACTAGAAAACCCAAGACTTACAAGGAAAAGATAATGACTAAATCTTTTAAACTAATAAAGATATACTATATCTTTTTACATTAATGATTATCTCCTAAATCTTTATTTTAATCTTGAACTTCATATCATCGACTTAGGTCCTTGTAGTTTAATAGTTTTGACATAATCAAATCTTTAATGAATATTAATAATAATATTCCTAACAATCTTCCCCTATTTGATTTGACAAAACTTATAGAATTAGCTAGGAATCTTCAAGTCTCTTCCCCTTTTTGACATAATCAAATCAATCCGAGAAACTTGAACTTCCCCTTGAATGATCAACACTTTTTTCTTCCCCTAAAAGTGTGATATCATTCTTGTGTTCTTCAAGGCTATATTAATTACATTGAAAAACAACTATCTTCTATTTGAAGTTGAAGTAGAAACTCAAACTAAGCATCACATTCCATCTAAATATAGTAATTAGCAACGTCATATCTTGTATGAGGGACATCTTGGTCTTCAATCAGATCTTTTCGTTAAGATTCTGTTGAATTGCATTTACATCTTTACATAACATCTTATGTAGTAAGACTTTCAACTTCGTCTTCAAATAAAATATAATCAATTATCTTCTGTAATCAATTGATAAAGATCAAATATGTAGCAAATAAAAACTTTCCTTTATCTTCATCATGCCTTCAACCTGTGTGTGAATAATGTGATTCGTTTCACATTATTATCAGATACGATCAATAAACCGTGGTATGGAATGAACATGGTGTGTGTCATGTTTTCCAAAGTATGATGTATCGTTCAAAGAAGAAATAAAAAAAATTCTTCAAATTTTTTTTTTTCTTTCGGTCAATACTGTTTAATAATTGATCAGTCAACGCAGCAGTAGTATTTTAATATGGATCAGTAGTAAACAGCGAAGATCAGTAGTAACCTGTCGGACCAGTAGTACTGATTGAGCATTGGATCAGTAGTAATCGGACATACTACTGATCAGTAGTATATTAGGAGCAGTAACAAGTTGCAAGTTTTAGTACTGGTCAGTAGTAAAATTATAAAGTTCATAGGATCAGTAGTAAGATGGATGTTGGATCAGTAGCAAAGCTTGTAGAGGAGATCAGTAGTAAAACTTTAAATAAGATCAACTACTGCCTTCAACTTTAATCAGTAGTAAGTAACAAATACGTTGAACTTTGAGAGCAGTAGCAAGTATAAACTCTTTTGATTAGACCCAACCACCTACTGCCTTCACCTCCATTGTTTAAATTAGTTATTTGCTATTTCCAAATATCAAACTTTGGTGACTTCAAGATCTTTAAATTTGTTAATCGATCTTAACTTTGGTTTTCTTTCTCATTCGTTTGAATCTGATCTATTTCTAATTTCTTTAACGATTTTAATCGATCGATTAAATAACTAATTCGTGTTGATCATGTCAATGGAGTATTATGATGGATAAATACCTCATGTTCTAGCTGTTGACGATAATCTCATCGGTCGTAAACTTGTTGAAAAATTTCTCAAAGTTTCTTCCTGCAGAGTGAGGATTATTGCATGCCAGGAATGACGGGGTATGAACTTCTTCAGAAAAACAAGGTTCCAGCTATTAGTCTTTAAAATCATAAAAATATAATGAATAATCAAATGTATTTTCTTCTTCTTCTGGATAAGCATAAGCTGCATAATAGCGATCATTTAATATCATAAAAATTAAGCAGATTGATACTAGTAGACTTCATGATTCTTCTTGCGATCAGTGATGGATCCTTGTTTGATTCCAGATCTGAGCCACCGTGCTCTGATACCAATTGTGAAGATTGAATAACTCTTCATAAACGTAGATCTTTAGGCTCAAGAATAGTTAGTTCTTATCTGGAATAAGCATATACAAAACATATAATTGCGGAATTAGTTGAACATATATGTATAGCTAAACAAGTTTTCATCATTAAAAGCCTCAATTCTATATATAAATACATAGAACGGTTCTTCGTTAAACAGGATCAAACGATCTTGAGGCTTAGGTTTTACACACAAACACGTTAAAACGTGGGTTCCAAGAACATCTAATTCTATGTCATTAGGTTTCTTTATATACTAGAAAACCCAAGACTTACAAGGAAAAGATAATGACTAAATCTTTTAAACTAATAAAGATATACTATATCTTTTTACATTAATGATTATCTCCTAAATCTTTATTTGAATCTTGAACTTCATATCATCGACTTAGGTCCTTGTAGTTTAATAGTTTTGACATAATCAAATCTTTAATGAATATTAATAATAATATTCCTAACCACCCCCCCCCCCCCCCCCCCGATGATGGGAGTGTGGGGGTTCGTGGGTGCATGGTGTTACAGCCACGGTGGTTCAAGCACTTTGTATGTCTGATTTGATGGGAGCCTCTTCACATTTAGGTGAGCGTGGTGGTATGATGAGTATTTCTTCTGAAGTGGTATAATATGGTTGTTTATGTGGCTAGTGAAACCTATACCCACCACCCTTATGATACAGTGCCCCGATGGTGGGTGCGATTAAGGTAAATATGAAAACAGGATTGGTCTAATTGTTGAATTTATTAAGATATTTCAATATAACCCTGTATACAAATGTTCTTTTAACATGATATCTTGTAGTTTCAGGAATTGTTATCTTATGAAGCATTAAAAGACAACAACTCCCGTGTAGGGTTCCTGCTCGATCGTACACAACAAATAAAACGGCAAAGTCTTACAAATGTCACAAGAATGGATCGTAATGTTTGTGATCAGTTTATACTTGTATTGATGATTATCATTTTGTTTCTTATCTAGTGTACGTTTTTATATAGCGAGTAACTTGACTTTGATTAATTTAAAATATACTACGTATAATATACACTAAGGGGATGTTTGGTTCGCTGGAATCTTTGGGATTTTGAAGGAATTGGAATCCAATTCCTATAGATTCCTATGTTTGGTTGGACGGAATTGGAATTCTTGATTGGAAAACATTCCATCAAACAAGGGAATGTGAATTCCATCCAAAGATGGAAGGATTTTGAAATCCCATGAATGAAGGAATGTGTAGATTACCATATTACCCTTAAACACCTTTAACCTTAAACCAATCACCATCCACCGTCACCACCCACCGCCGCCACCCACCACCGCCGACCACCACCACCCACCGCCACCCACCATCACCACCCGCCGCCCACCAGCGCTACCGCCACCCACCACCACCCGCCACCCACCACCGCCCACCACTACCATTGTCGCCACCCACCACCTCGACCACCACCTCCGCCGCCACCACCACCCGCCACCGCCACAACCCTCCGCCACCGCCCACAAACTACCACCGCCACCCATCACCGCTACAACCACCCACCACCTCCGCCACCACCACCACTACGACCACCCTCCACCACCACCCACCCACCACTACGGTCAACCACCACTACCGCCACCCACCGCTTCCACCACTACCGCTGCCACCACCTCCCGCCACCACCACCGCCACCCACCACCGCCACCCACCACTACCGCCACGCACCGCCTCCACCACTACCGTTGTCGCCACCACCACCACCTACACGAATAAGGGTAAATTCGTCTTTTTACTAAATTTCAATTCCATTTCCTGCTAACCAAACAGAGTAAGGAATTTGAATCCAATTCCTGACAATTCCAATTCTTTCCTAAATTCCAATTCCATCATAAACATTCCAGCGAACCAAACGCCCCCTAAGTTTTTAAAATGATTTGTTACCATCAAAATTCTACCTTTTATACAATTGTGGTACCAAATTCTACCTTTTATAACATTGTGATACCAAATTTACTATTCACTTGGCTTTGATTGGTGTGTTTTTTTATATTTTTTGTGATAATATAATATATAGATAAAAGTGAGAAATAGAAAAAGATTGTCTTGTTGCCTTAGTGGTTGAAGGCTCGCTTTGTAAGCATGAAGTCTTGAGTTCGAAACTTGGCAGTGGCACATCATTTTTCAATTATTTTGGAATCTACTTATTCTCATCTTTTATTTTTGCAAGCCCAATCCAACATTTTTTTAATGAAATAAATATACATTATCTAAATTAGTTTATATTAAATTAATTGAAAGTGGTTTCTATTAAAATTCTTCTAACAAGAATTATTTATATGGGCTAAAAAATATTGATTTTATTGTAATCTTTTTTATTATACGTAACTTTTTAATAAGCATACTAAAGCTATATATATAATATAAATTATGCTTAAATAAAGTGTATTTTAACCATTAGATTTTAAATATTAAACAAAATTAATCATTTAGAGATGATTATACTTGGAAAATTGTATTTTAACTATAATAATAAATTTTAACCATAGCATAAAAATATATGTTTAACATTTGAATTTAATTTTAAGTATACATTTTTCTAAAAACTTTGTTACAGTAATGTATTTTTTGTTGTTCGACTTTATTATAGTTTAGAAGATAAATTTTATAAATCCAGCCATGAAGATTAAAAGAATTTCAAACACAAAAGATCCGAGTTCAAAGTTGCAAGTGCATCCTGAATATATGTAAGAATATAAACTAAACGATTATATAAATTAAATTTCGTTAATAGCACATGATTAATAAGCAAATAGTTTAGCAACACACAATTATTCTCTTGATCTTTTATAATTTTAAAATTAAATAAATAGATAATCTAAATTCTGTACACCGCAGCGGAGCGCGACCCTAAATATGCTTGTTCTGTATATTTGAATGAGTGTGATGTAGGCCCAAACAAATGTAGAGGGGCAAGACTCTTATTTCTGAGCCTTATTTATAGTTTGTTTGTGTTAGTGAAAAACTTAATCCTTTATTAGTATGAAATTTGATTTTTCAATTTTAAAATTGTGTTTTTGAGTTGGATAGGTTTTGAAGATCCTAAGTCCACGGTATTCTTGAATCAACGTGGTTTTAATTACATTATCTCAGTATTCATAAAATTATCGGGTCTAATCTATAATATTGTTTTTGAGTCTACATCAACATTTCAAAAAAGGACTAATATCGCATAAAATAGCAAACCACATAGACATTTTTGTAATTTATTCTTTGTTTTATAAAATGATTAAAATCCCCATTCCTTCGAGATTTCATGTTAAGTCCATCAAATGAGGAAAGTATATTAGGAGTCTTCAGTGTTTGATTTTTGTTGGCCTTCGTCCCCTTGTATGTGGACCAAGTGAAATGATGAAAATGCTATGATCTCTTTCAAACTTTTAATCGTCCTGTCAAATCTGATGTTAAGGATCTGATCTTACTAATTTACTCAAACAATGAGAACCACACAATTACTTCCTCCCTCCGTATCAAAATAACTGAATCACTTTAAAGTTTATGTTTTTTGAGATAAATAAGGTAATAAGAGATTAGTGAAATTAATAGAATGGATGGATCTCACACATTTTACTATTTTATTGCTTTTTTTAATTGGTGAAAAAGTCAAATATAGGAAGATGACAAAAATGGATGGGCACCACACTTTTAATGATGTTTAAAGAAGGATAAGTAAGTGTAAATGAGTAATTTTAAATATAAAAACTTACCAAATTATGTAAAATATTAAAGTGGTTCACTTATTTTGATATACCTCGAAAAAGAAAGTGATTCACTTATTTTAATACGGAAGACTATATATTTATTCACGAAAGAGATGTAAAGGGCAAAAAAATAATCTTCTAATTCACATTTTTTCAATGGCCAGTTAGTAAGTTAGTAATTCGAGCCAGACAATGACATCCATAAGTGGTAATATGTCTTCCTTATACCCTTCACCTAGGGGGAATAAACCCCACGTACCATCTATTCACTTGAAGTAAACCCTTCAGTAAGAATCAAACCCGAAATCTTATGAAAAAAGACATCCTAAAATTTCTCTTAGTGGCCGGTTAATGTACAATCTTCTAATTCACATGTTATTTAATTTGTAATCAACATAGACCCAAATAATATTATTACATTAAAAAATAAGGGACATAACAAGTATAGGATAAGATTAAATATTATTTCTTATTGGATAATAATAATAATAATACACTAACACATACATTTAAAACGTGCCATTCTTTCTTTATTCCTTAGGTAATACTAAGGCCAACAGAAACACCATTTGCAAGGTTGACTTGCGATCTTTGCTTTTGATGTTCCACCCTCTCGAGTTGTGACGATAACTGAAGCAAATCAATCGTAGAACCGTCATCTTGAAACACCCGGTCATCACAATTCACGCGTTTTGACCCTCGGGGTATCTCATCAATGCCCAAATTGACCAAACTACCCCCAAACCCGAAAATAGGATTCATATCATGTTGTTGATGCAAATGTACATACTGATCTTGAGTTGTGCCCCATGTTTGAGATGACAGAAGAGAGAGAACACTCTCAGAACTCGAAGTCGAGGGCCCCACGCATCCGTTAAGGATTCTAGGATTCGTTTTAATTAAGTGACATGGTGAAAAAGATTTTGGATGAAATTGCTCGGTTGTTATGGTACTAATTGTTTGAAGATCATGAGTTGTTTGATCTTCAAGATTCGTTTCCCACCTCCACCTCACGTTGTTGTCGTGTTTGTGCTGATACGGGCCGGGAGGGACGTTGGAGACCAGAAAAGACGGTATTGCCCCTGCGGATCCCTTTAACTCGTTACCTGTTTCAAGAACTTTAAAGATGAGTTTAATCGATCTAAGAAAACAATCAAATATCAAGAACTTTAAAGATGCTGTCTTCTTTTTAATATGCTTTTAGAACATGACTTACCATGTTTGATTAATGGAGGTGCCACGGAAGACCCCACACATCTCCTCATGACTACAGCCGATGCTCTAAATGTTTTTAAAGGGTAGTGATTTTGCAACCACATAAATTACTTCAGTTATCACACTGTATAAGATTTAAAGCATATTGTACAAAATACTGTGAAACAGTGGTTGTGACATGTAGAGTAATTTATTTGGTTCTAAAATCACTTCCCGTTCTTAAAAAGTATTTGGATTTACTTTTTGGAAGTGATTAGATTATTAATTTTTAGAACAAAGAAATTTTATTTTTGATAGTTCATTTTAAATCTAAAATTAATAGTAAAACAAAATGAGTTATTTTTTTTTTTTAACAGAAAAAATACAAAATGAGTTATTTACCTTACAAGGACTTTAATTTCCCTTTTCAAACCACAAACATGTACTTTTGACACTATAATTTGTTAAATAATCAAATTGTCACACGTTGGAAAAACTTAATATTATATTCTTTTAACAACAAAAACATGTTGGAACACTATTTTATAAAACCCCCTTCTAATAAACCTTGTTATCCAATTCTAACTATTTAATAACACATAATCGTTTTGACACAAACTTTTCCCACACATCAATATTTAGAAAGTAAAAATCGACACTAATATTATATATTATATATGATGATGATGATGCAATTAACAAGATTCTACATGGATGTGACTTCTACACCACATAAATTAATCTATACACCACAATTATTGCATTATAATATTTATATAATTTACTTTAAATGTTTTACAATGTAATATAAATTAGTTTATGTAGCCGAGAAATTACCTTCTATTGTACAAATATGTAAATATAAAGTAGCTCGAGATTACCTTGAGCACTTATATTATATGATGGAAGCAATCTCCCATGAGGTTTCCTTCTACGCTCGTTGTGGCCAGCAAGACGTTTCCGACAACTTCGTTTTTCATCATCAAATTCACGCAACAAATGGAACCTGAATCCAAATTACATTAGATTACAAGTTACAACACTAGATCTAGATGGTTATCAATTAACAAAATATAAAATTAAAAAATAAAATCTTTATTAATTGGGTTTTTCTAATATATGATAAGGCATCGTTTTATTGAATGGACGTTATAGTATGCCCTTGGGCATATGTTAGAAAAACCCTTATTAATTACCTACTACATTGCTGACAAAATCTTTGTTCAATCCCGTTCACAATGACTTTAGAAGTCCTTGAGTGAACTTCACAAACCTTATGCCTTTTGTGGTAATCTTTACAATCGCTTAGATCTTTATTGCAACCATGGACTTTGCAAAACGGTGTCGTAGAACCAAAATCCTTCTCTCGTGGCCGTTTTGATGGACTCAAATTGTGGGAAATCTTGGAACCATTTTGATCAATAAGTCTACCTAACTTGAGATCAAATACTCCAGATTCTTTAGGTTTAGATCCAGTGGCAAGATTTAACTCATTTTCTTGAGAAAATGAGTTATTGAGAAAACCCATGTCACCAAATACTTGATTCTCAACGGTAATTTCGTTTTGGGGCAAACCCATGTTGTTGTTTCCGAATATAAATGTGGGTTTGACTTCCCACCCCATGGCCGTTGACCCAAGTTCATTAGATGCAAAATTGGCAAAACCCTTACCCACAGAATTAAAGGTCCAAGAATCCATTTCTTGAAAATGGAAAAAGGTGAGATTTTTTTTCAAGTGAAATTTCAAGAAATCTTGGGTTCTTGAGAAGAAAGTGTAATTAATCAAGAAACAATGATGGAGTAGATAAGATGAAGCATATGCTTCAATAGTGGGAACAAAAAAGCGAATGAGATAAGAAAATAAAGAGGTAACGAGTGAGTAATAAAGTGGTTCATTGATGAGTGAAAAGGAAGCTAATGGCTAAAAGCTAAATGGCTACACGAGCAAGTACGAAAAGAGGGGTAACAACAAACAAGATTAAAGAGTAGGATTGTGTTAGTGATTACGAAGTTGATGGGACATTTGGAAGCGAAAATGAAAGTATAAAGAAGATTAGTATTTGTGATCGTTTAGGTATGACCCAAAATAACGTCTTAAAATGATGGAATTTAAGCAAAATCAATCTTAGAGACTGTTTGTGTTCGTTTTAAATGAATTTTTGAGTTGATAGAAGGTGGTTTGATGAAATAAAATTATGTAAGTATAAGGTGTTTTGAGTGAAAGAAGTGAATGATGTTATGTGAAAGGTAATTACTTTTTAGGGAAAATTTCCTATATATCCTTGTAAAAATCATAAATTATTTTTATATCCTTGCAAAATTTATAAATTATTTCTATATCTTTCTAAAGTTTTTAATTACCTCCACATCCTTACAAACCTTTAAAATTTTCCTTTATGTCCAAAAGCATATTTTGTAATTACAGATATCAATTAATAATTACCCTCAAATATATTTATTTTAAAATTACTATATTACCCTTATAAACCTAAACCTAAATCATATAGTAGATTAGTCGTATATGAGTCGAGATGATTTCTGGCAATATATCAAATTCAAGAAAATGCAGTATATTAAATTCATGAAATTAAAATATGTTATTCTGCATGGTGGAACTAATAAATATCTTTCTACCGAATGTCCAGTTTGATTTTGATTAAAGCTATATGCAAGAACCTTCTTAAATCTTTGAACATTTTAATATCATAATATATATACATGTATTGTGGAATATGTTATTTTATATGCATTGTTGAAATACTTAATTATTGTTGAGAGGTAATTGTGGAAGATGTTATTCTATATTTTATTTTCATGGATTTGATGTACTGCGTTTTCATGAATTCGATATATGGCCGAGAAATTATCCCCACTCATACACGGCTAATCTACAATTTGATTTAGATTTAGGTTTAATAAGGGTAATCTAGTAATTTTCAAAATTAATAAATTTAAGGATAATAATTATTGATATTATAACTATTTAATTAATCATAAAATATGTTTTTGGACATATATGATAATTTTAAAAGTTTGGAAGGATATAGAGGTAATTAAAAAGTTTATAAGGATATAAAAATAATTTGTAAATTTTGTAAGGATATAAAAATAATTTATAATTTTTGCAAGGATATATAAGAAATTCTCCCTAATTTTGATACCACAAATTTTGATACATATAATATATTGTACAAGTATTCATGCATATTGTACAAATAAATAATGCAATGATTGTAGTACATAGATTAAAAAATGTGGTGTAAAAACCACAATTATGTGAAAATGAATTGTTTTGAGTGGGTCTTTATAGAAGTGAAAAAATTAAAAAAATGGGTAAAAAATCAAAATTTTAATTTTTATAAATTTGAAATGGATATATTACTATTTTTTTAAATCAAATTTTTAACCATTGAATGGTTTAATTTTCAAAAATTTGATTTTTAATTGTATGGTCCCCACCTCCCTCGTTGGAGTTCCTTTTCTACTAGCCGATGCCAAAAAACGACGGCATCCTATTGAAGAGTCGTGCTAACAACATATAAAAATTGACGGGTGTCAGTTGCCAACAAAAGTGTAGTTGGCACCGGTCTAACCCTTATTATTTACTAGAGGCATGTTTTTATTTAAAAAAAAAAGTAAATTACATGGATAGCCCCGTGGTTTGTCAAAAGTTTTGGATTTAGTCCCTAAGTCTTAAAAAATTACACGAATAGTCCCTAAATACGAAATCTTGTTACGCTTTTGGTCCTCAGTACTAACTGCCGCTAAAATGTTGAAGATGGTGTCCGTAAAATGACACAATTCCCCTCATGTACAATGCACATGACAAAGTTTAACGATGAAATTTAATGAAGGTTAGTATTATGGACCAAAAACATGACAAGATTTATAATTTAAGGACTATTCGTGTAATAACTGAAACTTATTGATCAAATATAAATTTTTTTATCAAACAATAGGATCATCCATGTAATTTACTCAATTGATCTATCTTTCTAGGTGTATATGTGTGGTCGGCGGTGACCATCCATGGCTGCCAAATTGATTCTTGCCTTTCTGATACCACTGCTCTTGGAAATAAAAAAAAATAAAATACGCGCGTACTCTTTCTTGTGGTGTTTAATTTTATGGTTTATTAAAACTAAGAGCATCTTAAATACATAAGTTATTATCAAGAGGGGAATTGTTACCTGTTATCTAGAGGGCCACTGTATATAAGTTATATATGTGCGTACATTTTTCACTCAATATTGATAAATAAGTTTTCAATTTTTTTTTTTACTTCAATGCATATAAAATTACACAGAGTTTTTTTTTTCTTTTGAAAATACTTATAGAATAACAAGATTTTGAACCAAAATTGTTTACTTAAATAAATGACCTACACAAGTAATTTTTTTTTATAAAAAGTTTGTATTTGAGAATTGAGATCCTCTAAGTTTGATTTGGACAAAAGAAAATATGATTTTCAAATTTTGGTACAATGACGTAAGCGAATGAATAACCACCGGACTTTCATGTATTTTCAAATTCGACGGAGTCACTATAAACTTTATGTGGTTCACCAAATGGTAAATTTATGTATTTTACTCAAAAAAGAAAAGAAAGTAGGGTGTTTACAACTATAAGTATTCGAATATTTAAGAAAAATATTCTAATTCAATACGAAATTTCGCATACTGAAAATTTGCACTTCCGAATTTCGGATAGTAATTTTAAAAGAATTTGGATATTGAAGTATCCAAAATATATTTTTTTCTATTCTTTTTTTTTTTCTTCTGAAATATCTGATTTATTTGAAAAATATTTTGATAATTATAATTTTTTGGATATTCGGATACTCGGAAATTTGGATATTCTCAAAAAATTCGAATATCCAAATTTCAGATACAGATTTTGATAGTAAAGTTACATTATCCGAAATTCGAATATATGTATTTCTTGTCATCTTGTTTTGAACACCCGTAATAGGCAGCGTTTTAAAACCCGGATTAGTTTGGCCGGGTCAAGTGATTAAACTGTGACCATGTGAAGAGAGCGGGTTAAAGGTATCCGGGATTCTGCTCATTATTGACTCACTGCGACCCATTAGGTTTTTGTAAAACTCGTTGACCAGAGTGATCCTGAAACTGTTCGTGACTCGGTTGTAGCCTTTAATCACGCATCAACTTCATTTTTTGAAGCTAATTTATCGAATTGGAAACCGAATCGTGCGATTTGGAAGATGATATGACAATTTTAGAAACCGAATTATGAAAAATCAGACGCTTTGATCTGGGTCGACTAAAAACTTACGATGATAAAACATTGATAATGGGTAGGGTCGTTTTAACTTTGAATGATGATGGGAAATGATAGAGATAGGAAATAAAGTCCGGTTTGCGCGTTCTTTGTTTCCATGGATGAGGTTTGTAGTTGCTTTTTGATGTCACTATCAACCCACTTGTTATTTGGAGGAAATAATGAAAAATGTCACATTAATTAAGTAGGCATATATTACCGATGATAATCGAAGAGTAAGACAAACTGTGACGTAGACTAACGTAGTTCACTTATTTTATTCCATTGGATTTTGTACGGATTGATCTATGCTATTTAAAGAGTTCATTATAATTATTTTTAATTACAACTTTTTGTTAGGACCATTTATGTAATAAGTTTTAACCTTTAATATCGTTAGTTAATAATTCTCTTGTTAAGTGGTAGATGGTATAAATACTTGTATGTTTGTCTTTCATTGTAAGCTTTCCCACACTTATTGAATTACAAATTTTGAAAGCATCTTTCCCTCCTTCATTCTCTCTCAACTACACACACTAAAACACCAAGAACACACACACTTAATTCTTCAATTCTACTCAAGTCATCATGAATTAGCTTAATTTCAATCACATTAGATCTCTCAATTGGTATCAGAGCATAAATTCTTTAAGAGTAGATCCAAATTCGTGATGATTTGATCCAGATCTGAGTTTTTGATTGAAAAAGTTGTGTTCGTCACTTGAAATTTAATGTTGTAAATTTTTGTTTCGAATTGAAGATTTGATTGAAGATTCATGTTTTTCCATTGATTCTAATAGGAATAGAATCAAATTTCGATCAATTCCATCAACAATTGATCATGATTGAGTTATTTTTGTGAAAAAGTGAAAAACTCAAAAAAAATCTCTGTAATTTGCAAAATTCGATCAAATGTGTTATGTTTTGGATTATATGATCGGATCAAAGTGTTAGGAAATCATTTTCGAGCATTTAGGGATTAGAATTATTGAAGTTGGTCAAGTATTGAGCAAGATTGGATCAAAATGGTGAATTTTTGAAGGTACGTACAAGAACAGTTCAAGAATACCCGAATTGTGTAAGTGTTCGACTCTAGTTTGTTCGGCCCGAACATTATTTGACTTCTGGTCTTCGGCCCGAACTACAACAATCTTCGGCCCACTTTTCTTCGGCCCGAACATAGTTTAGTCATCTTCGGCCCGAGCAAGTTGAAGTTCGGCCCAATTAAGAAGTTCGGCCCGAACTTAAGTCTCTTCAATAGTTCGGCCCAAGTTCGACTCTTCACTAGTTCGGCTCAGTCCTCGGCATCAAGAACTTGTTCGGCTCAAGTGTTCGGCTTAGTGGTGTTCGGCTCGTACAGATCAAAGTCTTCTAGTCATAGTTCGGCTCGAGGACTTTGGATCATCTCAATCAATAGTTCGGCTCATAGTTATAGTGTTCGGCCCATCAACTTCGGCCGGAGCAGAATCATACTTCGGCCCTATCCGAACTTCGGCCCTATCCGAACTTCGGCCCGAACTTCTTAACCATACTTCGGCCCGAACTTCCAATCATACTTCGGCCCGAACTGTTTTTAGCCCAATACAATTGTTCAATTTTTGATTTTAAAATCATTTTAAAATGACGTCAAAAGATGCGCTTTCAATCGGAACCGATCTCAAACCTCCGGTCCTATACCGAGGTGAATATGCTCAGTAGAAAATACGATTCCTCCACTTTATTAAACATCATGAATTGGCAACGGAAATTCAAGATTCTCTTGAGAATGGGGTGGCTGTGTTTTATGAAGATGTTCTTACTGTTCCAAATGGAGATCCTCCAGTTATTGGTGGTCGGACTCCACTTCCTCCTGCTCGATATAATGCTCAACAAAAACAACGAGCAAAAGCCGATCTATATTCTTTTACATTCATGCTTCAAAGTTTACCAAATGAGATCTACAACAGCTTAGATAGTTTAACAACCGGTAAAGAACTTTGGGATGAAATTCGTAAACAAATGGAGGGTACTGTTTTAGGAAATAAAGCAAAAATGGTCACCACTTTAAATTCTTATCAAACGTTTAAAGCTAAACCCGAGGAAGATTTGGAAAGCACATATCATCGTTATTGTAATTTGTTGAATGACCTCCGTCGAAATAATCTGAAAAAGGAAAATATTGAGATCAACATCAAGTTCATCAACAGTCTACTTCCTGAATGGGCTACTTTTGGTAACAGTGCAATGCAACACAAGGATCTTCACTCGATGTTCATGAATTGTACGAGTATCTACTTCAAAATGCCCCCATGGTACAGGAGATTGTCAAAACAAAACAAGAAAATGCCAACACTGTTGATACTCTTGCTCTTCTTACAAAACAATTTCAGTCTAATTCATTTGGTAAAATGAAAGGAAAAACTGAAGATCCTGCAATGGATACAATGGACGAAATAGAGAAAGAATTGGAACAACTTAAGCAAGCTATATCTTTCATCTCAAGGTATGAGAAAAAGTATTACTCAACCCCAACAAACAACAATCAGATGTCTTCATCCACCTTTAAATCTGCACCATCTGCTTCAATCACATCTGACAAATTACCAATCACACATTTGGATCCAACAAAGAAGTGTTACAATTATGGTATAGCTGGTCATTACTCACGTGATTGCAAGAAGCCCAGAGTCCGTAATTCAGAATATTTTAAACGCAAGATGCTCATGGCCAAGCAGATAGAAGCAGGAAAGGTTTTATTAGCTGAATATTTAAGTTGGATGGATGACTCAGATCCTGAAGATGAAGAGCACACGGCCAATTTATGCTTCATGGCACTTGAAAATGCTGAACTTTCAGATCGTTCAAATGAAGATGCCAACAATGAAATAGAGGTAATTAACTCTTTCTTGTCTAATTATTCACATTTAATTGATTCTGATAATAGTTTTGTAACGAACCAGATCTCTGAAATTAATTCTTTAAAACAAACTCTTTTAATTGAACGAAATTTAAATACTAAACTACTAGAAAGTTTGACTGGTTTAGAAAACAAACATGAACAATTTACTCATCTTGGTAAACAACTTGAACATCATATTAACCAACATCAAACTATCGAACAAAAGAATCTGGAGTTACAAAATCAAGTATCAGAATTGACGGTTAAATATGAGACTGATATTAAACATTTATCTCATACAATCTCTGAAAAAGAAATTGAAATCACCAATCTCAAAAATACACAAAATTCAAGATCAAATGATCAAAATGATAAATATTACAAGCTATACGTTGAAGCGTTTCATGATTATCAAATCACAAAAAACTGGTTGGAACGTAAACAAAAAGAATTTGATGATAATGAATCAAAGTTTAAATCATTAAACGATAAAATAAAGGAATTATCAGAAACCTTACATGAAAATGACATTAACACATCACGAGAATTAAACAACAAACAACGTGTCATAAATCAAATTCAACATGAAAAAACTCAATTGTCTTCTCACATCAAACACCTTGAAGAACTAATCGCCAAACGAGGACAAACTGATCAAACTATTCACTTGAACAAGCCTAAAGATTTCAAATATTTCAATTCAAGAGAAGGACTGGGAGCCAACAATCCAGAATATCTTAAGAAGGCTTGCAATGCGCGTCCAACATTGTATGATTCTAAATACATTCATGTAGATGTTTGGTAGAGTTTCCTTCGGATGACAGATGAGGAAGAAGAAGTTGAGGTTTTCAACAGGGCCAAAAAGGAAAATGCACAAATTAGTTTCAATTACACTGAACTAAATCAAACATATGAAACTAAAAAGGCAAATTTTTAAAATGATGATTATTTTCCAATTATAACACCTAAAGAATTTGAGATAAAAGGTGATGTTGTACTTCAACAGAAAATAACACCAAAAATTTATGTTCCTTCTCTCATTCTTGAAAAGAAAATTTGTCAACTTGAAAAGGAAATCGATGAAACTCACAAGGCGTTTGACAAAGAAAAATCTGATTTACAAACCAAAATTCATGAATTAGAAGTTAATATTATCGCAATAAAATCTACTTCAAATCAAAAAGTTTCTACTTCAGATGTTTCTCCAAAGCCTACGACTCTCAAATCTAAGATTTCTTCTATCGAAAATCCAGTTCTGTTAAGACGAGATTCTAATTCATCTGTTTTAAACTTTTCAGATCGAAATTTAAAATCCACGCGTTTGAAGACAGTGCAAGGGAGAGTCAAAGACGTTGAGCAGTCGAAGAAGTCTAGTTCGAGTAAATCTAGTATGCTTAAGTCCAAGGAGCTTAAGAAGTCTAGATATTCTTCATTTTTAGCTTCTTCTTTTTCTAATTCCAATAAATGTAATAACTCAACAAAGTTTATTTCTCCTGCTACACTTTATGGAATTGTGTATGATTCTGCAATGTATCGTCCTGTTAATCATTCTGTTAATGGTGTAAACTTGGTTGTTAAAATAGATAAAAATGGAGACAAAGTTTATTTTGATAGAAAAACTAATCAGCCAATTTCTCAATATGATACACGATATTTTGTAAGAAAAGATGCCTCATGTGGTTGTCGTCATGATGTACTTCATAAAAATAGTTCAATCATTCATTCTTGCACAATTTGTTATCCAGAACCATGCAAAACCATTCTTGCTAGATCTCAAACACCTCAAATTACACGTTCTTCTCCTACTTCTTCCAAATCAGTTTATCGTGTAGTTTCAACACCTAAATTGTCAAAATCAATCGATCGCGAGGTATCTACACCTAAATTGACTAAATCCGTCTATCGAGTGGTATCAACACCCAAATCGACAAGATCAATCTATCGCATTGTGTCTTCAACTAAATTGTCAAAATCCAGTTCTACGATTTCTTCTCCAAAACCATCCAAATTTGTTAAATATACATGGATTCAAAATGAACAATCAAACTGGATTTTAAATTCTCCAGAGAAATCATTAAAATGGTCCATCAAATCACCTAAAACAGAACTGCCTCCTTGCAGTTCCCCAAATCTCTAAATTTACACCGCATTAAATATTCTTCATAAAACATGTATTACTAATCATGTAGGACCCATATCTGATTGGGTACCTTTTTGTTTTAATTGTTTTATGTAGAATATATGGTATCTTGATTCGGGTTGTTCACGACACATGACCGGAAACAAGACTTTGTTAACAAATTTTAGAGATAAATATTTAGGAACTGTTCGGTTTGGGAATGACCATTTAGCTGCCATCATGGGTATTGGAGATATAATTCGTCAAAATTTGATTATCCGAAATGTGACCTATGTTGAAGATCTTGCTCACAATCTTTTTAGTATTGGTCAATTTTGTGATAAAACATTGGAAGTAAATTTTCGTACAAAGAAATGTGTTGTTCGTACCTATGAAGGCAAAGAACTTCTTACCGGAAAGCGTGAGACAAATCTTTTTACAATTGATCTGAATGACGTGGTCCCTCTTGAAGAAGTATGTTTGTTGTCCACTGCATCATCGGATGAATCCTGGTAATGGCACCGTCGCCTCTCTCACCTTAACTTCAAAACCATCAATAAACTGGCAAAAGGTGGTCATGTCTCTGGTCTTCCGGACGTTAAATTTGAAAAAGAACATCTATGTTCTTCGTGCGAAATGGGCAAAATGACTAAAAAGTCTCATAAATCCAAACCAGTTCAAAGTACTTCAAAACCGCTTGAATTACTACATATGGATTTATGCGGTCCCATGAGCGTTCAATCAATAGGTGGTAAAAAGTATGTCTTGGTGATAGTTGATGATTATTCACGATATACTTGGGTTCATTTCTTACGTACAAAAGATGAAGCAGCCGATATCATTATCGACTTCATTAAGAAAACCCAAACAAATTTGGAGTTAAAGGTTCATACCATTCGTACTGATAATGGAACTGAATTTAAAAACCAAACTTTAGATTCTTTTCTTGCTTCAGTTGATATAACCCATCAATTTTCCGCTGCCCGTACACCTCAACAAAATGGGGTTGTTGAACGAAGAAATCGTACCTTAGTTGAAGCTGCTCGTACCATGCTTTCATATTCTAAACTCCCATTATCTCTTTAGCCAGAAGCCATAAGTACGGCATGTTTCACTCAAAATCGTTCAATCATCAACAAAGCATATAATAAAACTCCATATGAACTAATCAATAACCGCATTCCAAATGTCAAATTTTTACATATTTTTGGGAGTCGGTGCTTCATCCTGAATGATAAAGATAAATTGAATAAATTTGATGAAAAAGTTGATGAAGGAATTTTTGTGGGATATTCAAGAGAATCCGCATCGTATAGAGTATATAATCGTTCAAAACAGACAATTAGAGAAAGTGTTAACGTTAATTTTGATGAGAATTTTCCAATTGACTCACTCACTTCAGAAATTGAATCTCCTTTACCTTCGTCGTCATCTCCTTAAACATCTGAGAATGATTATGATATCTTGTTTGAACATTTTTATGATGAATATCATAACATTCGACATAAATTACTTGAGGAGGCTGGAGTTCCTTTTCCAACAGTCGTTGAAGTTCAATCTATTACTGTACCTGACATACAAACTTCAAGTTCAACGGATTCTTCTTCTCCCACTTCTGCTAATCCAAATAACAATTTTTCTCGGTCACCTTCTGTTTCACAAAATGAAATCCCATCATCTCCGGACGATTCCCCACCCACGAATAATCAATCATCTCCGGTCCATTTGACACCTTCTGGTCAAGCTGCTACTACTTTAGATCTATCTTTCGTTCCAGCACAACCTCCACCTTTGGTGATTGATTTTTCAAAATTCAGTGTTAAGCGTGTTGATCCTCCACCTTCTACATCAAATGTTCAAACTGCAATAATTCCTCATCCTGTATTCACTGATACTTCAAATCTTAATCAAGGTCAACTACCACTTCTGCATTCTCTTAAATGGACAAAAGATCATCCTCTTCATCAAATAATCGGTGATCCCACGTCTTCTGTCCAGACTCGTAAAGCTTCTGCTGAAAAATGTCAGTTCACGGCCTTTCTAAGTTCTAATGAACCCAAGAAAGTAAGTGAAGCACTCTCGGACCCAGACTAGATTCTTGCTATGCAAGAAGAAATAAATCAGTTTGAAAGATTAAAAGTTTGCCGTCTTGTTCCAAAACCACCCGGAAAATCTGTTATAGGTACGAAGTGGATTTTCAAAAACAAGAAAGATGAGAATGGGATTGTAGTTCGTAATAAAGCACGTTTAGTTGCTAAAGGATATGCTCAACAGGAGGGTATTCAATTTGAAGAAACGTTTGCTCCAGTTGCACGAATTGAAGCCATTCGAATATTTTTGGCATATGCAGCACATAAGAATTTTTCAATCTATCAAATGGATGTAAAAACTGCACTTTTAAATGACATACACAAAGAAGAAGTGTTCATTCATCAACCCGAAGGTTTTGTAGATCCACACTTGCCTAATCATGTTTATATTCTTGACAATGCTTTGTATGGCTTGAAACAAGCTTCCCGTGCGTGGTATGATGTGCTATCCAAATTCTTGGTTGATTATGGTTTTTCAAAAGGAAAAATCGATACAACTCTTTTCATCAAACGCCAAGGGGAAGATATTGTTCTTATTCAAATTTATGTCGATGATATTATCTTTGGTTCTACAAATCCCAAATACTGCAAAAAGTTCTCTGATCTTATGGTTAAACATTTTGAGATGAGTATGATGGGTGAAATAAATTTCTTTCTTGGTCTTCAAGTTCACCAATTACCTACCGGGATCTTCATCAATCAATCCAAGTACATAACTGATCTCTTGAAGAAATATCTTCTGGATGATTGTAAACCAATTTCGACACCGATGTCACCTGTTTCAAAATTGCATGCTGATCCTGATGGCAAACTTGTTGATATTACAAATTATCGGGGGATGATCGGATCTTTGTTATATCTTACTTCCAGTCGACCAGACATTATGTTCTCAACTTGCATATGTGCTCGGTATCAGGCTGCTCCTAAAGAATCACATTTTCAAGCCGTCAAACGTATATTTCGTTATCTGAAGGGTACTCGAGATCTTGGTCTTTGGTATCCTAAAGAAACTTCTTTTGAATTGACTGCATTTTCTGATGCTGACCATGCTGGATGTATGCTGGATCGAAAGAGTACATCTGAAAGTGTCCAATTTCTAGGTGATAAATTGGTGAGCTGGTCTTCACGAAAGCAAAATTGTGTCTCTCTTTCAACTGCAGAAGCAGAGTATGTTGCTGCTGCAAGCTGCTTATCCCAGGTAATTTGGATGCAATCACAATTAAAAGATTATGGCTTTTCCTACAGCTGTATTCCTTTATATTCTGATTCACGAATTGCAATTGCAATTTCATGCAATCCTGTTCAACATTCCAAAACTAAACATATCGATCTTCGATATCATTTTATCAAAGACCATGTTGAACTAGGTACTGTGGAATTGTACTTCGTTTCAACTGATTATCAATTAGCTGATTTGTTTACCAAGGCTTTAGACGAAAAACACTTTAATTTTCTTATGTCTAAGCTTGGTATGCTAAATCTCAAAACTTAAACCGGTTTACTGCTTTATTTTTTTTATTGTTTTTGTTTTTGTTTACAATTTTTTTTATAAATAATTAAATGGCTTTCAAGTACATCAGCTTGAAACCCGTTCTTAAATGCATTAATTGGTTGAGGGGGAGAATTTTTATATTCACTTGTCAAGGGGGAGAAAATAGACATTCTTATGTCAAGGGGGAGCGTAACTGCTTTATGATTTTTGAAATTCAACTGTCGAGGGGGAGCATCCTTGTATAATCGCTAAATACCGTTTCAATGCTCCTTTCAAATGTATTTTTTTTTGAATTATCAATATGGAGTATCAATTTTTGTAATATCCGTAAACGATCTCATTACCAATCTCAATTGGAACTGATTGCATCTGTTTATTACAAATTTTCTTATTCTATCTTGATAATAATTTTTTTTTACCTCAAACAGTTTTTCAACCTCTTACATATTTACAATCACACAAGGTTATCAATGTTGAGTATTAGCTTTTGCAATATTTGTAAACGATCTCTTTACCAGTCTAGGTTGGTACTGATTGCATCTGTTTATTGCAAATTCTCTTATATCTCATTGCTACCTTTGTGTTTCTTCATTGTCGAAATTCTTCAATTGTAAATCAAAATTTTCTCCTTTCAAATACAATTATCATTTTTCAAATCGATCATCAATTACAAACATTTTCTTTTACTTATATTGAGTTGTTGACATCACAATCTCATAAATTCTTTATTAATCAGTGATGCTCAACATTCCAAAAATTTTATCTCACTTTGTGCTCACAATGATGTGTTCACAACGTAGGATACAAATTTTTGTCATATTCGTAAACGATCTCTTTACTGGTCTCGATTAGTAAAGATTGCATCTGTTTATGACAAATCTTCGTCTCTCGCGTTGTGGCTCAATTTTTCAAAACCCTGATTTTGCACATAATGTTTTTCATTTTTTAAATGACTTGTTTGCAACACTCAACACAATTTGCTGTTAAATTCGTCGATCTCTTTACTGATTTCAATCAGTACTGATTGCATCTGTTTTTAACACCATCTTGGATTGATTGTTCTTACTACTTTTTAAACGATTTTCATTCTTAAACGCTCCGTGGAGAAATCATTTTTCATCTTCTCAAAACTGCTCAGATTCAATTCTGACTTTCTCCAGTTCTCACACACACAAAATCGTTTTGAATGCACATTGTTATGTCATTGATCTTTGTATATCCGTCGATCTCTTCTTTACACACGTTCAGAGAGGATTGCATCTTTGTAAGTGGTATACTTCATTGATCTTTGATATAACCAAACAAATTGATTTCTTTTAAATTTCAAATAGTTGGTTAACAATGTCTCTAATCATCGTGTTTGTCATATCCGTAAACGATCTCTTTACTGAAGTTCTTCAGTAAAGATTGCATCTGTTTATGACTTCACGTGATCATTGACACTGCTATTCTTCATTTTCAAATATTTTTCTCAAACATTCAAAGGATTAAATCAATTTGTCGAGTACCACATGTTTCTGGTTCTCATTCTGATCTTGGCTCTCGATTTTCATCGACACACCATTCCTCGCTCCGTTTCCAAAACGCAACTATTCAGCTTTATCATGAGGACCCTGGTCATGATCCTCATGAGGGGGAGAAAAAGAGCAAGAAATAGTTCAAATATTGGATGTATAACTGAACAACGTCAAAAAGAACCACAAACATCCCATCAAAGAAGAAAATTCATAACACATATACTCAAATCAACTACAAAATCAGAAACGTTTTAGATCAAGTGATTAAGAAAAAGAGAAAATGCTAATCAATGTACAAAATGGAAAAACAAGTGAAGAACAATGAAACCGATTCATCTGAATAAATCTCTCTCCAAAACCTCAACCAATTCAATTAAAAACTTAACCGTACAAATCATTCTTTCCAAAATTCCATAACATTCATATCCATTCAAAAGCTTAACTGTTCTAATCTGTTGTTCATATCAAATACAAATTATCCACATTCATCCAAATCTTAAATGTACATATCATTCTTTCCTATATACAAACATTCATACACACACATCCAAAACTTTGACTGACAAATCATTCAAAAACATTATCATTCTATCATCAATATAATCCTCTACCACAAAATTCCAAAAACAACCTCTCCATTATCTGAAAACCCAGTCAAATCCTTACTTAACTGATATTTCATTTCCCAAAGTTTTCAAATCTTTAATAAATCAGTTATAGGATTTCCTCACTCAAACATTATCAACGAAAAACATATTCTCTTTGAGTACCTTAAACTTCTAGATTTTTGAAATGTTTTAATCTTAAAATACAGAAAAACATTTTCTTGCCAAAGATAGATGATAAGAGGAATCTGAAGTTTGAAGACTGGGATGACGTATTAAAGATCAAAAAGGGGGAGATTGTTAGGACCATTTATGTAATAAGTTTTGACCTTTAATATCGTTAGTTAACAATTCCCTTGTTAAGTGGTAGATGGTATAAATACTTGTATGTTTGTCTTTCATTGTAAGCTTTCCCACACTTATTGAATTACAGATTTTGAAAGCATCTTTCCCTCCTTCATTCTCTCTCAACTACACACACTAAAACACCAAGAACACACACACTTAATTCTTCAATTCTATTCAAATCATCATGAATTAGCTTAATTTCAATCACATTAGATCTCTCAAGTTTTAATATGAAAAATACTACTCCCTAATAAATAAGTTTATATTTAAGTATATTGAACAATTATATATGTTTAAATAAACGAAGTTATAAACTCAATCAACATACATCTGAAGGTTTTCATTTGAATTCAATAAAAACTAGCATTGTATTCGCACAAATCAGCATATATATTTTTCTATCATAGATCGGAGTTGTATATTTTTCAAGTTTTAAGTTCGTGGCATATACTCATATGTTTAAACAATATTTAAACTTATCAAATTTATTATATGAATAAATTTCTAATTGTTATTTTTTATATAACTTATTTTGATTTTATATTCTATATATTATTGGTAACAATCTAAAATCTATTGAATTTCCATAACCGTTTATGTAATGTATAGTTGTTAAAATGGCAGATATGTAATTTCAGTTAATAAAATAAGATAATTTTTTTTTAATAATATGCAATTGAGTTGATTAAATTTGTAAGTATTTTTATTTAGGAAATTTGCAAATACATTATGATGTTGTATAAATATTGAGACACTTTTAAAATGGATATGATTACTTTGATTCTAAAAGTTGATAACTCCTTGTATCGGATTTTCGTCATATTAAGCTAATAATTGGTGCCCAATACAACATTATTGCAAAGATCGTATCGAATTGCCTCTCTGGTATTATAGATTCTGTTATTAGTCCTGAACATACTGCTTTTGTTAAATCACCGCCAAATATTTAACAAGTATATAGACAAGAGATAAGTTTATTGTTTCACGTATTTGAAAAATCTGGGATCTATGCTAATAAAGTGTCCAAAAACAGTGTTTTTGGGCCGGGAAGTTGGGTAAACCGCCCATGGCTGTTTATCATGTCGTAGCCCATGTCTCAAGCTTCGATTTGGTTACTCATATGCCTGAAACGGAGACTCGAGTCAAAAGTTAGAGTCTTTTTAATTAAGACCATTTTCTAACACGATCTTGAGCTTTCATAAACAAAAAGGTCCACTCTTTTCTCATTGGACGTCCATCATTCAACTATCAATTCTCCAAACAACATATTGGAAACTATAGCATTAATTATCCCAGTTACACTACTTTCAATTCGTTTTTTATTTCTCAAATACGTACAATACATCTCAAAGTCAAAATGAACAGATAATTTAAAAGAAGAAGCATCTTTAAACAAGCGATTAGCTGATAAACATAATGTTTTTATCGGTACGCCCATCACCAAGGTTGTCGGAGCTAGAATTTGAGAAGACCATAGAGACAGAGTTGGGCGGTTGAGGCAGTAGGTAAGTGGTGTCTTTGATCCGCCGGTTAAACTGATTGACCCGTAATCCGGCCATCATACCGGGTCAAGTAATAACCCGGATTTTAAAATATTGCTTATTATATATTGTATCAGCTAGGATATCAGCTAGGACATACACTAGCTGCTGATTACTCAGTAGCAATAACTATTTGAAGATTAAATCTAATTACATTTAATGAGTGCTAACAATTAGTATTAGCAATAAACAGAAATACAACTTCTGTTCTAAATAATAGTAATCACAATAGTAGTAATAATAGCGTTTGGCAGGAGCTTAAATTATTTTATATACTGTATAGGGTTAAAATTTAGATAAACATGTTAATCACTTATATTATTAGTTTAAAACAAATAAGAAATAAAAACAATAATACTTTCTCTTTCTAGTTATATTAAACACGAACATTTTAATAATCGTTAAATGAACTAAAATTGCCAAATATCAAATCAAACAGCTGAGGCAGTTATATACTTCCTCCTATTCAAAATAGGGGATGATTTTTAAACCACATCTTTTAACTAATCTACCACAATGGATGCTTTAGATGCTTGTACAGTTTGCAGGAATATGTGTACAGTATGGTAGGGTAATCAAAAAGTGTGGTGCGAAAATTAATTCTCATTCAAAATAAGTGATACACTTTGGGTTTAACAGTTTTTGAGGTAAAAGATTATAATAATGATTAAATTAAATTAATTGGATAGTTAGTGGAGAATGAGTCCCACACATTTTGTATAAAGTGTGGTTAATGATGTTTAAAAGTAAAAAGTAAGAGTAAAGGGGTCATTTCACTTTGTTAAAGTAGATAATTAGTGGGTGAGGTCCCACTATTTTTTGCCAAATAAAAAATTTTTTTAAAATGTATTACTTATTTTGAATCACCAAAAATAAAAAAAATATATCACTTATTTTAAATCGGAGGAAGTATTAATTTTGATAAATTTAAAGATCAAAAAATGGCCCATTAAAAGTTCATAACAATTTAGGCCCATCTAGTTTTTCAATGTTTTTTTTAGACCATTTCGGCAATTAAAATATGGAAAATTTCTTATACGTCCTTATAAAAATTAAAAATTATTCTTATATTCTTTCAAATTTTATAAATTGTCTCTATATCCTTATAAAATTTATAATTACTTTCATATCCTTTTAAACCTTTAAAAATTTTCTTCATGTCCAAAAATCTATTTTATGATTTATTAAATTATTATAATATCAATAATCATTATTATCAAATTTATTTAATTAAAAGATTACTATTTTACCCTTATTCTATCTAAACTTAAACCTAAATCTAAATTAAATGACAGATTATCATAGAGTATACCGTATATCATATTTGTTGATCACATTCACAAAGCTTGTGAAGGTTTCTTATTTGGTTATCAATGTTTTTGGTCGGCTACATGTGTTTCAAGCATTGGAATTAGAATTCTTTCTTGCTAGAAGGCATTTCTCTTCTTTTTTAATATATATAATCCATTGTTTTTTGCAATTTGATTTTTTATAATATATGGATACACTAATTTATTATATAATAAATAAATTGCAAAAAAGAAATTGTAAATGCCAATGGATTATATAATCCCTACGTACGTTTGAGCATATATAATCACTTACTCATATATTATAAAAAAAATTGCAAAACACAATGGATTATATATAATAAAAAGAAGGGAAATACTTTCTAGCAAGATGAAATTCCAAGTCCAATGCTGAAACAAAAGCAAGCAGTAATGTTTGAACAAAAACATTACCTAAAACCTTCATTAGCTTCGTGATCGTGAACAACAAATATGATATACCGTAGCTTTGTGATAATCCATCAATTAATTTAGGTTTAGGTTTAGGTTTAAGTTTAGATAGAATAAGAGTAAAATAGTAATCTTTTAATTAAATAAATTTGATAATAATGATAATTGATATTATAATAATTTAATAAATCATAAAATAGGTTTTTGGACATAAAGAAAATTTTTAGAGGTTTGAAAGGATATGAAAGTAATTATAAATTTTGTAAGGATATATAGATAATTTATAAAATTTGAAAGGATATAGGAACAATTTGTAATTTTTACAAGGACATATAAGAAAATTTTCCATTAAAATATGTAGTTAACTTGATATACTATAAAATTCATTTTTTTATGATCAGTGTAATGAGAAATGTTAAAAGAAGTTTATCATTTTTGTAAAGTCATGAGAATAAATTTCAGCTCTTGGATCAATCAATCTTTAAATCATTACCATTACTAATATCACACGTAATTCAACATATCACCACCACCACCACCACTCCATGTGTATTAAATTACATGTGATTGCATACCGCTGACCACCACCACCACCAACACCACCCCGTCGGCGGCGGCAGTGGCCGCCGGTGGTGGTGGTTGTGGCCGCCGGCGGTGGTTGTATGTTGAATCACATGTGATTTGATGACGGTGGTTGTTAAAAGATCTTTTTATCCCTTAGGACTTCATAAAGATCAATAATTTCCTTAAATACAACTCTAAATGTAATATTATAAGTTATTTTTTGATCAAATATATTTAATGAGTTTTTATAGTACAAGTCATTATTTTTTTCTGTCTATTAAAAGATTTTAACCATATATGAAGAAACTGAATCACCCAAGGCTTTTAGCCTAGTGGTATCCAAGGAGTATTTAAGGTGTTGCCCATGACCTATTGGTCATGGGTTCTAGTCCCGTCGTGGACAAAAAGGTGGATGGTTCGAGGGAAGGCATACTGCCCCTTGTGGATGTCTAGGCTCGAACCACTAACTTACTAACTTGTCGTTCAAAAAAAAAGAAACTGAATCAATTTCAATTAAAAGTTAATTAATATATTTGCATATTTTTTTATTGTGTTTATTTGAACATCCGCCAATATTCTCATAGGAATGAGGTTAATAGCATGTGATTTCACACATAAATTAGTAGTTCCCGTACGTAATGCTCGCATAAGTATAGAGTTCTCATACAAACATGACGTTACTTGATCAATATGAGTTTAATCTTGTATTAAGATGGAATTCTTTGTATAGAAAGTTCAGGCACGTATATATACGTCTTTTAAAATGATGATCGTATTTCATTAAAAACATTAAAAAATATAGTCAATTATCATTTAGATTTTAGGACTCTTAATATATCATGAAACTTTCATACCTTAAGTATATCATGATAAATAAATTACCACGAAAAATTATTTTTTCATGAGATAGTGCAAAATACGGAGTATTATCAAGAGAAAATCAAATTATCGTGTGAGCTACTTCACCAATTGATATAAGGGGACAGTAAAATATTTAATTCCTAATGTACAAATATCGGGTTATATTATGCAATGGTTCATCAATCATGTGATGAGTGTAGTCAAATATGTCACTCAAGATGAGACATTTCCAGGTGTCCATATGGTATTTACGTGTGAGAAAATGTCATTATGGAAATGATAAATACTTAAATCAAGGTGATTAGTCAAATATGTCACTCAAGATGAAAATGTCATTATGGAAATGCTAAACTAGGGTGTCACATTTTAACAAAATAATACCAACCAATATATTACTAACTTAATCAAGAAAGTTAGTAGTCAATATATTTGATAGTCAACATGTTTATTAGTAGTACCATACTAATCAAGTAGTCAATGTACAATAATTGTACAATTATTAAATAGTGTAGTTGTGCCATACTAACAGATATTTTTTTTAATAATATAAGTGAAATATATATAAGCCTTGGCATCTTTATATAAGCGAATTAATATAAGATCAAATTTTTACGTGTCTCTTCTATTAACTTCAGAGTATATGAAGATCCAAGTAAAGATGCCCTATTCTCGAGTTCTTCTAACTTATAGTAAAGCAATAGGGCATCTTTACTTGTTTTTACTTGGATATATGATGTCTGTGTAGAAATAACATTATGATGTTTGATTTTATTCTGAATCAACTAACTAAATAAAAATAAATTACCTTTTTAACCTTTATACAAAAATTAAGTACCTAATAAAAAATAATTATTTGATGAACTCAAAATAAAAGAACTAAACAAAAATTCTAAATTATAGAATAAAATTTATTTATAAAAAATAATAATACTAATATAGAAGTATTTAATTATATTAATACACAAAACTTGAAAGCTATTATAAAATGATATGTCATAAAAACCAAAGACATTAAAAATTCAACATACAAAAAGGTATTTAATAATAATAATAATAATAATAATAATAATAATAATAATAATAATAATAATAATATATCAAGCAATAAGAAGTAGTGGGGTTCGTGGGTTTATAAACTCATGAAATAGAAGGGTAAAATGCAAAAGTGGTGACTTAATGGGAGATCCTCACCTTGATCACTTTTTATATTTAGCCAATCTTTTTACATTAAGTAAAAAACAAACAAACCCTAAGAGACTTAATATATAAAGTTATTTCTATATTAAGTCAATTAAATTTAAATGAAACACCACCTTAATGATTTTCCTAAAGTTTATCAAATTATTCTCCAAAGAATGCATTCTTCTACTTGGGAAATATAAATTGAACACCGTAGATTTATGGTATGTTTGGGAAAGCTTATTAATGGAGATTATGAATTTATTAGCATATATTAAGCTCTAAATAAACTTGAATTTAGAACTTAATAAACTAATAAATTCATAAACCCCATTAATAAGTTTTCCCAAAAACATACCATTAGCATTGTCAATATATGGCAAGGATAGGGGAGAACAGGTGAGCAAAGACAGACGTCATTGGCACGTGATTTAACGGCGTCCAATAGCATTCTACAGAATGATTAGACAGCTGTAATTTGACAAGTGTCACACGGAGATCACCTTATAAACCTACGGTTATTATCCCTTTTTAAGGGCACCCAACGGTAATTGTAGGTATTCTTGATTCTGTTCTCTTACGTGTCACTCTAAACGCCATTTTTTGTGAACTTGGAATGGGTTCCCCAATCCATTATCATTCTCCTTGGCCAAATTAATCTTTTTAATTTATTGTTCGCAGATCACAAAAGTTAAAAAAATAAGTTGTCTAAGAATTTAACCCAATGTTTAAATAACGTACATTGACTAGTATATAAAAGACTAAAAGTTTCGTACTTTACAAGTGTAAAGAACTTCACATTCGCAAAATAGAATTAGTCCTGTTTTTCTTATCGGGTTCGGGAACTCATCATCCTTATTAATTGTTTGTACTACAATTCAAGATTCCAACCAATGTAGGAAAAGTTAAGGAAAAAAGGAAGTAAAGCAATACCAATAAGTGGTTGACACGTGCCCTAAGTCCACAAAATATGGCTTTTGCCATGGATACACAACCTGTAGATAGTAAATGTAGTACTAGCATCATTTTATGTCTTTCTAATTTTGTTGCAAGTATAAGGAGAAAGAATATATAAAGTTATAAATGTCGTAGTGCTTCCAATCTAATGAAACTTGATCATGTAAAGATCCTTTTTCGTATGTGGATAACGTATTTTTATTGTTTTTGAGTAGAAAACTAGGTAAATTTTTTTCATCTTTTTAAAGGCAAAACAAGTGAAGATAACCCGAGCTACGAAGCCTTTTAAATGTCGTTTCCCTTCCGCAAGTTCTGTTTTTTTATTTATTTTATGAAATATGTCACTAACTCGAAAATAAAGTATCGTTATTGGGCTATTGATCGAAGAGACATTTCGACAATTTCATCAAAGAGGAAATACATTGTTGTGTACTAAATTAATCTTCAATGTCAAGTAGTTCTCAAACTAGCTAAATACAAAAAAAGGCATGTTTGTTGATGTCGAATCTATATGATCTTCCATGTTACTAAGATCCATGTTGTTCATTCTAGTTTGATAGACGTACCGAAAAGAACGTTACTAACTAATAATATCTCGAATCACCCTTACCTTAATTTTAGCGTTTTTAAAAAAGACAAACGGGCCATAAATTGGGCATAAAACAAAGTCCAAAACAATAAAGAAAAACATTAAAATGCAAATAACTCCCAAAATACAGTGTGGTAGTACTCGTCACAAGCTTCAATTTGGTTTCTCGTGGGCTTAAGACGGAGACCCGAGGGAAAAGTTACGCGATCAGGGGCTTCAAAAATATAAGGGTCCGCTCCTCTACATTTAGGTCTGCATCACATTGTCACTTTAGCGCCACCTCAACTTTCTATCACTATGACTAAGGTGCTGTTTGTTTTTTAAGAGGTAAAATGTCTGCGGTTTGCGGACCACATCTGCAGAGAAGATATAGACCAAATGTCTGCAGTTTATAAGAAAAAGACTGTTTGTTTTTTCATGTCTGCAGAGTGATAAAAATTTTTAGTGTCGATATTGGTGGTGGTGGTGAGGCGTGGTGACTGGTGAGTGGTGGCAGGTGGTGAGTGGTGGCGACTGAGGGTGGTGGTGGCGGCGTCGGTGGGTGGTGGTGGTGGCGGTGGGTGGTAACGGTGCGTGGGTGGCGGTGGTGGCGGTGGAGGTGGCGTAGAGTTGTTTGTGATAGGTGGTGGTGGCAAGGGTGGGTGGTGGTGAAGGTGGCGTAGAGTTGGTTGTGATAGGTGGTGGTGGCAAGGATGGGTGGTGGTGGCAAGGATGGGTGGTGGTGGTGGTGGTGGTAGGTGGTGGTGGTGGCGCCGACGGGAGGTGGTGGCGATGGCGGCAGGTGGTGGCGGCGGCGATGGGTGGTGGTGGTGGTAGTAGGTGGTTGTGTTGGTGGTGGTGGATAAATTTTTTTTTTGTTTAAGTAAAATGTCTTCCAATTTTGGAAGGTTATGGTCCAAGTCTTCTCCAAGCAGACATCAAAAAGACTTTTTCTCCTCTTCTGACTTCCAAAAAACAAACGCTCTTTTCCTGAAATGTCTTCCCGCCTGCAGACATAAGACCCCAAAAAAACTTTTTGACAAAAAACAAACACCACCTAAATGTCCATGGTAGTGACTAAATTCATTTATCAAACTAAAAAGGCGTAGAAGAATCAAACAATTCTCTCACAAAAGTCTGGTGATCAAGCGAAAAAGTGGAGGACGTGTCCGCCAAAATACATATAATGGGGGAGCGCGTTTGGATGTGGGATGATGCAACATTTCGGTCGCCCATTACGGATAGTCTAAATTGCCCCCAGCAATATTATATAGAATGTAGGAAATCGTTAACCAAAATTATGTTTCAAGAAACCAAATCCGGTACTTGCTCTTAGTTATTGATAGAAAACTACTTGCATAGATCAGGAAACAAGGTTTCTAGTGAGCTATTTCCTCCAATATTCTTTTGAAAATAAAGTTGCGTTGCGTTAACCCACCCCACGAGAGGATGTTGGGTTTTTTAGTATACCATTCTCCAAATTCCAACTCATAATTTGCACCTATCACGTGTTCTTTCTTGATCTTTCATTTCCGAAGGAAGATTTCGATTACATCCTAGAATCAAACAATTGAAATAACATACCTTCGTATTTCCCATCTGTTCAAGTCTTCTAAACTTTCCCTGTTGAACCTTATCGTACTTGCAATTAACTTTGTAAAATTGATAGCATATGTGGAAAAATGTGACAAACGAGGAAAATTACGACCGCGCGTTGCTGCGGAATCTTAAAATTTTATTTTTTAGAAGTTCTAGCATTTGTCAAATTTTTATACAAATTTTTCTTTCTCAAATATACATGTAACATTAATTTTTATTTTGAATTCTGAAGTAGAACATCATACATATTTAAAATTGTATATTTTAGGGAAAATATCATTCAAAGGCAATAGGTTTTAGACGGTAACTCGTTTAAATAATTATTATTTTTATGCTTTGTTTTGATAATTTCAATGTTTTGTCAGATTATTTTAAAAAGAGAAAAGAAAACCTCATTTTAATTACCATACTGGGCTTAAACAAATAATTACATACCGAAATAGCCCAATTAGAAATGATTATTTATTAGTTAAAAGGAAAACTTCTCCAAACCGAGTTTGACCGAAACTAAACCGCTTTTACCGAGTTTGACCGAAACTGAACCGCCTTATAAAATAGTCTAGTTTAAAATTAAAGCTAGTTTGTGCAGCTCTACCTAATACTTCTTTCGATCTAAAATAAGTGATATACTTTTCTTTTTAGAGTGATTCAAAATAAGTGATATATTTTGAAATTTTACCTTATTTGGTAAAAAATAATGAGACCCACACCCATTAAATATTTACTTTATCAAAGTTAAATGACTCATTTACCCTTACTTTTTACTTTTTAAATTCATTAACCCCACTTTATTAAAAAAATGTTGGACTCATTCTCCACTAACCATCGAATTAATATAATTTAACCATCATTTTAATCTTTGTCTCAAAAACTATAAAACGTATCAATTATTTTGAATCTGAGGAAGTAGTAAATATCAAGTAAAATATTAATATATAAAATATATAAATATCTTGAATATAAAAAATAATGCATTAAATGTTAAAGATTGTTATTATTATTTTTTTCACATAAAAAAAGGATGATAAATTAGCCCCATAATTGGTGTTGATATTCATTTGGAGATGGTCACGTGAGATGCAATTAACACCGATTTATATTATTATGTAAATAAGTGACGGGGTTGTGGATGTGAAAGTCTTCAAGAATGGGGACTTAATTTAAATATTCTTCCATGCTGTAGTAAAGTCAAGCGCCATTCAAAAAATCGTGTGGGGAATCCTCAACGTAGAAACGGAACAGAAATGGAATTCCGTTTTACCACTCTAATGAACAATAAAATTCTATGCTTATTGTATATATAAGGAAATTAAGTCTAATTAACACATTTAAAAAGGAGAATTAATGAAAATGAGAAATTAATTCACTTTGTCCTAAACAAAGAGCAAGATAATCTCTCCCCTAAAAGGATGCGAGTAACATTTTTTTTCTCAAAAGAGGAATGTTTTACCTTTTAAACTGTAATCGGTCGCAAAAATCATTTTACCGCATTTCACTGCTATTGAGTATTGACCACCCAAATAAAATGATCGAGCCATGGAATTTAACTTACCAAATAAAATGTTATGTGTGTAGTTGTGTAAGCATTAAATCTTTAATGCAATTTAATTTAATTTAATTTGATTTGGTAGAATTTAATTATCTCGTGGTCAAAGAATTTAAAACTCAAGAACACCAAACCTTTTTGCTTAAAATTCTTTAAAAAACCATAAAATTCAAGAACACTTAAAAACACAAAGTTAATATTCAGAAATTAAGCAAAATCTTTGTATCGAATTAACATATCAAATTCAATAAAATCTTTAACCATGCTAAATCTTTTCTATTAATTTGGTGACGACACTAGACCTGCAAATTGATAAAGGAGAAAGGTGGAATCAAAATGGGGAGAGGAAAATGAGCAAAATCTGTGGAGAGGAAAACATATTTAAAACATGTTTTTGCATCAATTTTCCTTCAATAACATAACGATTTCAAAATCACCATAAAACACAAGTTTGACGAAGTAAAAAGTCTAAATGAGATAGATGAAGAAATTAGTCATAGGAACTAAAAAAAATAATCAAAAAATAAGATTCGAAGGAATCAATCATCAAAAACACAAATTAGTCATAGATGAAGATGAAGTTGACGAAAACATCAAAATGATAAACATGTTTCTTTTCTTGACGGCCAGGCTTTAAAATTTGAACAAAATGGCATTTTGGCGACGGTGGAAATGGCATGTTGGCGTAATCCGGAATATAATCGTTGTTATCGTTAGCTTGTTTTACTTTTTTTGTTGACTAAATAAAACGGACAATGTTGGCAATTTATCTCCTATTTTATTGCTTAGTTGAGACGTGGGAGTAGTTGCTACTTTATAGGAGTTTTAGTTCTATTTATTATGATTTTATCTCTAATTTGAGAGAAAAACTTTGCCCCACATCTTTCATTTTACGTTTTATTCTTTTGTGCGATTTTGTTCTGATCGAAGTATAACTTACATTTGGTATGAGAACATAGTTTATGCCTAAATATCAACCAAAATCCATGCAAATATATGGCAAACACAAACTAGAAGGAAAGCCAAATTACCCTTCACTATCCAATGTAAATGAGAACCATGGTTCTACAAAACTTGCATTGGTTTTCGTCATGACTCGTCAAGACTAGTCTTGACCATGCCACCATATCATGTTTCAAGGCTTGGGCGTATTTGTGTTTGTTAATATCCAACTTGACTTACATTTACATGTAATAAGTTGGATTTTTTAGACGTAATAAAGCAAATGAGCTATATAAGTTAAATATATTTAGTTAATTAGTTATAAAAATGGTCGAATATGACGAAAATGAAGGAAAAATTTGATAAGTTAATAAATTTATAATTATGTGTCTTTTTCCACTAGAAAGCAGCAAGTTCAAGCCTTAGCGCAAGATTCCTAAAGGCGCAAGCACTTCCTTCATTTTTATTTGTATAATTCTAATCTATAATTATAATTTATGTACGGAATTATAACCTTACATCACGTCTTAGGAAACGTCATGACTTCACTGCATGAGAGAGATTAAAGAGAAAACTTGATTAGCTTTGCATTTGATGGTGATAACAAATGATATAAGAGATTAAAGCTTAGATGTAATTTTTTTTTGAACAGCAAAAAGCTTAGATGTAATTAATCTTAAACTTATGTATATATACTAAGGACAAACTATAACTAATCACCCTCTAAATCTAAGACTATTAACTACAACTAATATAGTCCAACAATTCCGATTCAATTGTTAATCTATCGCGAGGGCGCTTAAAGGGATTTTTAGAGTTTTTAAGAGGGTTTTCCGTGGCGTATGGTTTTTGTAGTTTCAAGAGTTGTCTATTTTTAGGATTGACTGATTGTTTTATGTCGGTTGTTTATGGATGCCGTAATGATCTCTAGTTTATTTCTCGTACTTTTAATAAAAAAATTATTGGTTATGCAAAATAAATGACATGTAACAATACAATATCATATTGAAATTTTGTAAAAAATATATATAAATATATAATGTTGAATAATAATACACATGTAAAAGAAGTATTTATTATTTTATAAAAGTGGTAGTCATGTAGAGAAAAGACCAATGGTAGATAGAGGTTGCCCAAAGATAGATCACCCCAGGGTTTCCATTTTCTTATCAAATTTCTCTTTTGAGAGCTCAGTTTCTCTCTCTCCCTCCCTTCTATTCTATCTATTTACAAAACACAAGTTTCATGAATTAAAGGCACTTCTAAAAGTAGGTGTTCTCTTAACCAAGAGTAGAATTGTTGCAGAAAGGAAATAATAATAAAAATAAAAACACAAACAAAAAAGATATTTTTTAAGTAATTATCATGGGAAGAGGGAGAGTAGAACTGAAGAGAATAGAGAACAAAATTAATCGGCAAGTCACTTTTGCCAAGAGAAGAAATGGACTTCTCAAGAAAGCTTATGAACTCTCAGTTCTTTGTGATGCTGAGGTGGCACTTATCATCTTCTCAAATCGTGGAAAACTTTATGAATTTTGTAGCAGCTCAAGGTACGTTCTTGATTGTGTTTATATGTTTTCAAAACTTTGAAATCTTTTTTGTTGTCTAGATTTACATACGATCTATATCTTTCTTGCTTTCAAAGACTATAAAATGTACAAAATTTAAAGATATTCATTACGGTCAAGTGAAATATGAGGGTTTTCAAAGATCTGTTATTTTCTTATCTTCTTGTAAATTTATTATGTATTATTAATATTGTTTTTAAACATTTTCGGGTATTATCAAATATATTTTCACTATAGATTTATTGTTTTTTTTTTTCTTGTTTTGTGAAGGTTAAATTATTTTTTTAAGTTTTGGGTTCTTTAGGTCTTGATTATATCAAGAACAAAATAAAAGTTTTCTACTTTTTGTTATTATAAAAAATTGAAAGAGTCCATTATCTACGGATTACTGTTTAGATTTATTTTTATCCAGAAGAATTGAGGTTCTACCAGAGAAGAGATCAGGAAAAGCTGCAAAAATGCAAATAATTTGAAACCCTACTATTATTTATACGAAATTCAAATTTAGAACCCTAGCTAGTTAACCAAAATTTGTCATTATTCTAATTTATTTGCTTTTTATTATAAAAAATCAATACTACCAATTTTCGAACACGATTTTCTAGTTTAATTTCTAACTATTTATTTTTTATAATGTTTTTTAAATATAAAAGTAAATCTTCATCTTCCGTAAATTTTACTTGGTTGATCATGAGTTCATGACTGATCTATATGTCGATGATTTATTTTTGGTACATCTATATTGTTGATTAAATTAACTACTATACCCTAAATATATATCATTTGCAAGTATTTTCTTGTTTTTATTTCATTGTAAACACAGATCGGAGATTAAAACCAATATCCCCGGCCATTCGGTTATCATTGTCAAGTGTAAAAAAACATAAATAAATAAATTATGATAATATCAAGCTCAAGAATTTTAAACTTTTTGTCATCATTCTTATGGTATTTATAGTGCATATGGGTTCTTTTTGTATGAAAACAAATTTTGATGATTTATCATCCTGTTAATGGCAAACTACTTCCTGAGCCTGTAAACACCTGTTTGGGCAAATGCAGAAATGAGTCATGTGCTTGCCTTCAGCTTAATTCAAATAAGGATAGCAAATCATTATGAGTATTTATAGATGTTAGAATATCCTAACAAAAATAGAAAACATAAATCATGGAGTAATTATTGGGGTCAAATATTGATCAACATTATGGAGGATCCCACAGGCTGTCCATAGTAAATTGATTTATTTGTTTCCTTTCTTTACGATCTTGTATGCCCTTTATAATGGCTAGTAGTTTCTCTTTTGTAAGCACAACTTATAAACAATATAATAAAAACCTCTGAATACTAAGTTAAGATGGTATCAGAGATGGTTCGATCCTGAAAATTCCATCCAGTTTTCAACAAAAATGCCCGACAATGAAAATGTTGTCAATCAAATCCCCGATGAATTGACATTGCAGATCGCTGCACTTCTGAGAAATGGTCTCGGGGGACAACAAACAACGACTAACTCCGAGAATTTATCCATTGGGATTAAACTCGGTGGTGACAACTATGCCCTATGGGCAACCCTGATGAAGAAAGCTATTGGAGGTAGGGGTAGAAGTTCTCACATTACTTGGGAACCCCCGCCCCCCTAAAAAACAGACACGAAATATACAAGATGGGAACAAGATGATCAATGTGTTTTTACATGGATTATCCAGAACCTTGAATCCAATTTGGTGAACAATGTCTCACAATATCCAACCACCAAAGCCCTGTGGGACGGTTTAGCCATCACATACGGTTCTGGAACAGACTCGTTGCAGGTATTTGATCTTCACAAAAAGGCAAATTCACTTAAACAGGGATCAGATACGCTAGAAGACTTGTGGAATAAACTACAAAGCATTTGGATGTCTATTGATAGGCGGGATCCAAATCCAATGAAGGACCCAGAAGACATTCAGATATACAATAAAAAGACTCAAGAACAAAGACTCTATCAGTTACTTATTGCGGTTGATGACAAGTTGGAACCAATTAAAAGAGATATTCTGAAAAAGGATCCTCTTCCAACTGTAGAAACAGCATATGCCACAATACGGAGGGAAGTTTCTAGACTTAATATACTGAAATCTAGTCCCTCTGATAGTGACTCGACGGAAATTGGGATGGGTTTGGTTGCCAAAGATTCGACACAAAGAGTAAAGTTCCGACCCAAAGAAAGAGAAGATAAATCCAAATTATATTGCACCCATTGTCAAATGAAGAAACACACCAAAGAGCAATGTTTTGAACTTGTTGGCTACCCAGAGTGGTGGGGAGACGGTCATAAGAAAAAGAGCGACCAACGGTTCAGGTCTGATGGCAAAGGTGCTTCGGCGGCAGGTGTAGGCCCGACTGAAAAAGAGAAACAAGAAAGTAGCACAGGATTTGGGGGAGTGGCGATGAGCTCTGATGAAAACCTCATAGGTAAAGGGTTTGATGAGAGTTACAACTCAAACCCGTCTCCTATTAACTTTAAATTTTCCCCCCCAAATGTATCTTTTTTTGATATTCTAAACCAAGCAGGCCCTAATAAACCCAATGAAAAGACCAAAGCCTGCCATGTTCAGACCACCTCTCACTCAAAGATCTCGAAAAACTGGATTTTTGATTGTGGGGCAACATATACCATGTCATATGATTCTAAAGATTTTTGTTATATGTCTCCTCAATCTAAGTCCCATATTGAGACTGCTAGTGGCGAAATTGTTGAAGTAAAAGGGGGTGGATCTATCATTTTTTCTGAAAAAATGAAGATAAACAATTGTTTATACATTCCATCCTTATCCTCAAAATTGTTATCCATTAGCCAAGTAACAAAACAACTCAACTGTGTGGTACTTATGTATCCAACATTTTGTGTTTTACAGGGCATTCGTACAAAGGAGATCGTTGGGCGTGGTACTGAACGAGGCGGTCTCTACTATGTTGATGAAGTAGTTCACAAGGGACATGCCATGCTTGCTCATGGAACAACCGAAAGACAACTTTGGTTATGGCATAGACGATTGGGACATCCTTCCTTTAGCTATCTTAAAACTTTGTTTCATAGTCTTTTTTTAAATAACTCTATTCAGGAGAAATGTGAAACCTGCATTCTAGCAAAAAATCATAGGGTCTCCTTTAATCAAAATAATACCAGAGTTGATTCTGTTTTTTCGTTAATCCATTCCGATGTCTGGGGCCCGGCCCCAAATAGTACCAATAGCAGGTTTAGATACTTTGTTTTATTTGTGGATGATTTTTCACGAATGAACTGGATATACTTCATGAAACATAAATCAGAAGTCCCTGAAATTTTTTTTATGTTCTATAAAATGGTTCAGACTCAATTTGGAAAAAATATACAAATCCTTCGTTCTGACAACGGAACAGAATTTGTGAACAAAACAATGCAAACATTTTTCCAAGAAAATGGTCTTATCCATCAAACTACTTGTCCTAATACCCCTCAACAAAATGGTACCGCAGAACGAAAAAACCGTACACTACTTGAAAAAACCCGTGCCATTATGATTGAATCTCGTGTCCCTCATTCCTACTGGCCAGAAGCCCTCGCTACATCAACATATCTTGCTAATCGTCTCCCAACTCAAATTCTAGGAAATCAAACACCATTACATGTCTTAGCCACCCAAGTAAAAGTTCCAGCCATTATGACCTTACCACCTCGTGTCTTCGGTTGCTCAGTATTTATTCATATCCCCAAAATTAATCGAAACAAACTTAGTCCGTGTGCCGAAAAATGTGTCTTCATCGGGTACGGTGTCCATCAAAGGGGCTATCGTTGCTACAACCCTGTTACTCGTCGAGTTCATGTCACCATGGACTGTGATTTCATAGAGTCTGACTATTTTTTCCACCATCAATCTAGTGCTCAGGGGGAGAAAGTAAGTGAATCACTAGATTGGTTGCTATATCAAAGTTGCTCTGAGGATGTTCTAACAGAGTCGGTAGATGGCGCCACCGAACTTGCTTCTTCCAATATAGAAGAGGGTGAAAAGTCAGCTTCCACAACCAACGAGTCTTCTGAGTACGGTGTCCAACAAGAGGGCAACACCATAGAGATAGCTTCCGCTCACACCACAAATGAGTCTTCCGAAGATGTTAACGAACTAGAGGCAAATTATGAGGTAAACAGATTACAACATAATAACATCTCACAAAATACCTCTAATCATGATAGTTCAGGAAGTCAATCCATGGAACAAGAGGAAAAACCCGACACTTATGTTCTTCCTTTGAGAAGAAATAGAGGAGTCCCTCCTAAACGTTATTCACCAGAACATAGTCCTCGTACCTCTAAATACCCGATACGAAATGACAGGACGGGAGTGGCGAATATTGCAAAGGTTTTTTCGGCTACTCTTCTTTCTGAAAAAATTCCAAACACAGCTCAAGAAGCTGAGAAAATGGCTGAATGGAGAGAAGCGATGAATACAGAAATGGAGGCTCTAAAGAAAAATGGCACGTGGGAAAAATGTACGTTACCACAAGGAAAGAAACCAGTTGGTTGTAAATGGGTGTTCAATATCAAGTATAATTCTGATGGAACCATAGAGCGACACAAAGCAAGATTAGTCGCTAAAGGTTATACACAAACCTATGGTATCGACTACTCTGAAACTTTTTCCCCGGTTGCAAAAATTGACACTATCAGGGTACTTTTTTCAATAGCAGCAAATAGAGACTGGCCCCTTCATCAATTTGATGTAAAAAACGCTTTCTTACATGGAGACTTGAAAGAAGAGGTGTACATGCAAGCCCCTCCTGGATTCTCAGATGATTTTCAAGAAAATGAGGTATGTAAACTTAAAAGATCTTTGTATGGGCTCAAACAATCTCCGCGTGCATGGTTCGGGAAGTTTACAATGGCAATGAAACGGTATGGTTACAAACAGAGTAATGCTGATCATACATTGTTCTACAAAAGGAGAGGAGAATTGGTTACATGTCTTATAATATACGTTGATGACATGATCATAACAGGGAGTGATAAAGAAGAGATTAGCTCACTTCGGAAAAATCTATTCACTGAATTTGAAATGAAAGACCTTGGAGGTCTGAAATATTTCCTAGGAATTGAAGTGCTTAGGTCAAGAGAAGGGATCTTCATCTCTCAACGAAAGTATATATTGGACTTGCTAGCTGGAGTTGGTATGGTGGATTGCAAACCCAATGATACTCCTATGGTTGTGAATCACAAACTGAAAATAGTCAAAGGAGCCACACCTGCAAACAAAGAACGGTACCAAAGGTTAGTGGGAAAATTGATTTACCTGGCTCACACTCGACCCGACATTGCTTATGCGGTGGGAGTTGTAAGTCAATTCATGCACAACCCTCAAAAAGACCACATGGAAGCGGTAATGAGGATTATTCGGTACCTTAAAGGCACACCAGGGAAAGGTATAGTGTTCAAGAAAAATGGACACTTAAATGTTGAAGTGTTCACAGATGCTGATTGGGGAGGAAATCCTAACGACAAACGATCAACTTCGGGTTATTTCACCTTTCTTGGAGGCAACTTGGTGACTTGGAGGAGTAAGAAGCAGAAGGTAGTCTCACTATCAAGTGCCGAATCAGAATTTAGGGGTATCGTTAAAGGTATCACCGAGATCCTTTGGTTAAAGAAGATAATGAAAGAAATCGGGTCTCCCCTTAACCGTCCAACTCAGTTAATGAGCGATAATAAAGCTGCGATTAAAATCTCAGAAAACCCGGTGCAACATGATAGAACAAAGCACGTTGAAATAGACCGACACTTTATAAAAGAAAAAATTGAAGATGGCACAGTTGAACTTCCGTTCGTTAGATCTGAAGACCAACTGGCAGATATTCTCACAAAAGCAGTTGGAACAAAAGCATTCGAATATGTTTTATCCAAGTTGGGTATTGGAGATCCCACTACACAACTTGAGGGGGAGTGTTAGAATATCCTAACAAAAATAGAAAACACAAATCATGGAGTAATTATTGGGGTCAAATATTGATCAACATTATGGAGGATCCCACAGGCTGTCCATAGTAAATTGATTTATTTGTTTCCTTTCTTTACGATCTTGTATGCCCTTTATAATGGCTAGTAGTTTCTCTTTTGTAAGCACAACTTATAAACAATATAATAAATCCTCTGAATACTAAGTTAAGAATAGAGTTATATTCTTTTATTTTATTCTATTTACTAAATTTTGTTTATTTCCATTTTCAGCATGGTGAAAACACTTGAGAAATATCACAGCTGTAGTTACGGATCATTAAAAGGCAACCAACCAGAAAACGAAAGCCAGGTTTGTTGTTCATTAACCTAAGATTTTACTAATGTTAAATTTCCGCAACAAAATATATAATCACATATAATTGTATAAACTGGTCAAGATTTCGTTATATTCGGTAGTCTTAATTACTTAATGATGACATCACTCAATGTGTGAGCAGTACAATTACCACGAGTATTTGAGGCTAAAGGCAAGAGTCGAGGTTCTGCAACGGTCTCAAAGGTATGTAATCCATCCCAAAAGTTACAAATGTAAAAAAAATCAAATCTTTGTAAATCCAAGAAAATCTTGATTACTTTAATTATTGTTGTTACATTTTCAATACCCTAATTAAATTACTCAATAATTGAAGAAACCTTCTTGGAGAAGATTTGGCCCCGTTAAACTCAAAGGAGCTCGAGCAACTTGAACACCAACTCGAGATGTCTTTGAGGAAAATCCGATCAACAAAAGTACAAACTTGATCCCAATAGATAGTTTTTGCAAAGCCTTCTTGTTTTCATATCTAAGTTCTTATGTTACTTAGATAGAAATTGAGAGATTTTGCTAATAAATCCTAGAATATATTTATAAATGTTGAGTTTTCTTATTGGTATTTCAGACTCAATGCATGTTGGATCAACTTTCTGAGCTCCAAAGAAAGGTATATATTTCTCATGGATGTAGTATTCATTACACTACAAGCATGAACGATTTGTAGTCACATCCTTGTAACAAATATTTCATTTTAATACATTTTTATGCGTTTGTTGGTACTTATCACCATGTACAATTTAAAGTGCGAAGATACATAAAAAACCAATAGAATTTTCATTGTTTAAAAAATGTTCACACTTATAAAGGAATTTAAAAGTGTATGGATCAATTTGTTACAACTTATTACTACAAGCTAAGAGCGTTTTGTAGAAAAAATTACTACGTAATTTATCCCTACAATGTAGACAATTTTTTAGATATGCTTACAACTTATTATGTAATTTCATGTATAGATATGCTAATAAGTGTGAACATTCTTTTTACATATATAATTGTTGTGATTTTATTATTTTTTTATTTATTTCTATACACTTATTTATACCCATGTGGGCTGCAGGTCGTGAGTTCGAATCCCTCTGTGAGCGTTGCATTTGCGTAATTTAACTCATACCTCACACGGGCACATATGGGGAATTTTCCTTGGAAATCCCTTTGGGGGCTGGGTTTGCCCGCTTATGCGGTGCTCGAACTCGGGGTGCTCGCTGAAAAATTACGAGTAGGCTTCCGTTATTTCATTTGCCGTTTCCAAAAAAAAATTTCTATACACTTATAAATGTATCTATTTTCCACCCGACTAAATATCACACAATGTCTGTGCAGAAACTTGAGCTGCAACCTCTTGGTCGTTATTGCAACTAATATATATTTTGTAGTACACATTTATTTTATTCTTGTTTTCTTACTCCTATATTTGGATGATCATATATATGCAGGAGCAAGTTCTTGCTGAAACAAACAAAGCCTTGAGAAAAAAGGTAGTACTGATACAATCTCTCTTCAACCACCCTAAATTAAGTCTTTCATACATTCTTCCGATATTAAACTTTCATTTTAAAACTTTTAAACTATCACAATCTAAATTTCATTATAAAACTTTTAACCAATTACTTTCTAAGTTACACGAAGGTCGTTGTCGAGTGTTGTTGATTATTCATGAATGTCTTCACTTACCAGTTGTACTATAACAAAAGTAGTAGTCATTTCCTAGAGAATCAAACGAAATTTATATCAGTTTTAGAACTAAAGTTTTTAATCATTTAATATTTATATAGCAAATTAATACCTGAATTTTATTTAACATTTGTTTTATATGTCTTCAGTTGGAAGAAAGTGGTCAGGAATTCCCAAGACAAATGTGGGAAGGTGGCGCACAAACCATCCCTTATAATCCCCTTCCTACACACTCTGATGAGTTCTTTCAGCCTCTAGGATTGAACACTTCCATGCACATGAACAGGTATTATTTATTTATTGAATTTTGCCGTAAAAAAAAAGTGAATGAAATTATAGTTCTCACTCCGTAGCAATATTATTGTGACAAAAACACATATTTTAAGAAAAGTACATTAATTATACTATATCACCAATCATATTTTCTCTTTCTTGCTTAAATGTTTTTTGATTAATTGAAACTTAGGAGTAATGTGGACAATAAAATTGAGACGAATGGAGTAGTTTGACTAAAATTGACTCGTTTTCATATTGTTAACTTCTTCAGCTTCAGTGGATTGAGATACAATCCCATTGGGTCTGATGAGATGAATGTTAGTGGTGTCAATCCCAACAATTCTAATGGTTTGTTTCCCGGCTGGATGCTTTAGTAAAATAAATCCATAACCCTAAGTTTCCCAAATGTTAAAATAAGGTAATTTCTTGTTTTAGAACGAAACTTGTAACATTTTTATTTTTTCTGGGTGTTTGTATTTTGTGTGTTTATGCAAGTTGTAAGTATTCTACTAAGAAGGATTCATAAGTCGTTGATCGATAGGGCAAGGATAACTATAATTTGGAGAGACCATGGATTCTTAGCATGTATGTACTTGATTTGTATAAGTATTTTGGATTTATTATATTTACTTTTGTTAACCAACATTTAGCACGAATTAATTGGTGGTTTAATGCGGGAATTTATGTGGGTGTTTGATCCAATAGTCTTGTGGTAAGTTATTAGCAGATGGATACTTGAATGATTTCCTGTCCTAGAGAAGGTAAAAAGTAAATCAGATTTGAACATTCAAGATACCGCTGTATATAGAATGGGTCTGAACATAAGCATGCAATATACTAGTGGGCACAAATATTCAAAAGTTAATTCAGTCACTTCTATATACGCTTCTACTAAATAGTAATTTATTGATGTAGACTAAAAACAGGGGAAAAAATACAAATTAAACCCATGAATATCATGAATAATTCATCTAATTACGTTCATATAAAGAGAACTGATAATCAAAGTAATTTCCAATCAATTAAAGATTATGTGAATTTTCGAGAGAAAAAAATAAAATTTCATAAAATTCAAAACTGAAAGTTACAATATTACAATAGAATCCTCAAATACACCTAGAAATTTGTATTGGTCCAAAATTATACACGGGTTGTTTTTCGGTCTAAAACACACGATGTGATAAACCGCCGTAGGCGGTTTACCCAACTTCCCGGCCCAAAAAGCCTTGTTTTGGACATTTTATTTACGTTTTTGTGTTTTTTCGTTAAATTTCCAAACTTTGTTTATGCTTAGTTTTTGGCCCGTTTGTCGTTTTAGGTTCATTCGAAAATCTGGGCCATATTTAAAGTGTATTTTGTCATATGGAATAACCAGTTGATGATTTTGCAAACTTTGGGTTTTCAATCCCAAAAGTGTTCTTCGTGTATGAACAGTTTTTGATGACCTCTATCACGGTATTTTCTCAAATCAACGTGATTTTGGTTATATTAATCCGGTATTATTTGAATCAAAGAATTCCAATCTATTTTATCTTTTTCTAGTCTACATCATGCTCATTTTAGCAAAGCCATTTTCTCACACAATTGAGCCCTTAGAAAAACAAAAATGGCTTGTTCCTCCGTATTTAGGCATGCATCAAATGTACTAGTAACATTTTGATAGGTTATTAGTTGTATAAAATAAAGGATCTTTGACCTAACGGTGTGGTGTTGGTTTTCATCTTTACAGTTGGGATTCAAGTATCATAATAGAGATAATTGATATTTATGAGTAAATTAGTATTTGTTAATAAAATATAGTTTTATAAATTGGTTTAGCACCAAGACGTGGATATTTTATTGCATACCTGTCAATGATTAGAACATACAATCAAATATAGTTGTCATTTTTACAATGTTTCATTTACATTGTGACACTACGTACTACAAAAATAGGAATGCAGAATGCAATAATAAGTGATGAACTTTTTTTATTTCCGTGATTCAAAATAAGTGATATACTTTGAAAAATTATATTATTTGGCAAAAATAGTGGGGTCCACATCCACTAACTATCAATGACCATTTTACCCTTACTTTTATTTTTAAACATCATTATTCATTAACCACATTTTATTCAAAAGGTATGAGACACATTCCCCACTATTCCACTAACTATCTAATTTATAAATCATTATTATTTTTTATCTTAAAAACCGTAAAACCAACAATGTATCACTTATTTTGAATCGGATGAATACAAAAGTTGGTATTTGTCCGAAAACCAGGCTCGGATATGAGCCGGTTCAAACCAGGTTTAAACCCATTTTAATAAAAACGGTATTATTACCATTCAAATGGTTATGCTGTTGTATCTCCTTGTAAGTTAACAGTGTTCGATCCCGTTATTAGGTTCTATCTGTTTTTTGTATCTAATTCTTTATTCCCTTTAACATACTTTATTTATATAATTATATTTATACTTTCTAATTTAGGGGTGTAAGAGTAGACCTGACTCAAGTCGAACCTAACCCAAAGGCCAAAACCCAAAAAGGCTTATAGGATAAATAAATACGGGCTATAATTACCTTAACATGTCTTTAACCTAATTACCTAAAGGGGTCAAGTTCACTCTGATAGCTAATATATATGCTAAGTTTTCAAATATACTTTTAAATATATTAGGCATGCATGTGAGTGCATAGTAAATAGTCCATTAATCAATCATAATGATATAATGGTCATTATATTAGTCCACCAATTAGAATTAACTCGGCAATTACAGTAAACGTACAAATTATTAGTGTATATAGGGGTGTCAAAAGACTTAACCCGACCCGATCTATACCCGAAACCAATTATGCTAGTTGGGTTGGGTGTATTCGGGTCTTCTGTTTTATCGGGCTTTATAACACGCCATGACAAACCCAATGTTGGCATCAGGTCGGGTATTAGCTTTGCATTGCTTACCATCATCAGATTCGGGTTGACCCGACTGAATTTTAAAATATGTATTCCTCTATAATTTAAGACTTTCAATTCGCCAATGTACACCCTGTTCCTGATTCTTTAGCAATTGTATCATCTCATTTTTCCTAATTTTTAAATTCCTTTATTAGCCAATTTTGAACGCAACTTTTGGGGGTAAAGTTTGTAACTTATAAGTGAATTGGTGACATGCAAATTACCATTATGTGTTGACATGTTGTGCCTCAATTATTAAATCAACCAGTATATTTGATTAGCTTCGACATGCTTAATCGATTAGCTTCGACATGATTAATTGCAGCTTATTTTATTTAGCAAGCATTGTGCTGATGAGTTTTGTGTTAATTATATTTGGGCGCTTGACACTTGAGTATTATTTAAAATCCAGGGTGTGATTGTAGGTGGAACTATGTAACACCAATCTGATCGGGTAAACCTGACAAACACGAAATCCTACCAACCCAATTTTTTATCGGGTCAAGTTAGATTTCTTACTCCAAACCCAATGGATCTGACCTGATAAGAGCACTAATCTGACCTACCCGATTTAAGACCCCTCAGTGTATAAGCTCATGTTGTATTATATATCATTGTATTGGTTAGCCTGATGTATTGGGCTTTTAGCATCTTGGCCCATTATTGCCTTTCATAGGAAATTATATAATGACACAAATAAAACAAGCCTACCCGATTTCTACATTTATTATAACTCTAGGAAGTTTTGTGATCATCACCATTCATTACAAAACAAAAGATTGGTTTATTACTTCTGTTCATAGTTAGTGGTTATTGTTCCCATAGAAAATAAATGGAAAGAAATTGCAAATGGGTTCTATATAAAATGAAAATCACCTAAAGAATCAAAAAAAGAAGTTAATGTTCATTTTCAAATCAAAGAACACAAAATCAATGCAATATTTCTTTAAATGTTAGGTTTATAGTATCAAATGCATTATAACAATCCGATAGGGTCAACATGACTAACCTATAATCTGAAAAACCCAAACCCGACAAACCTGATTGCTTATAGGGTCGGATTTCAGGTTAGTTTTAAAAAAATACTAATGTCAACCGTGACACTTTAATTTTTTTCCAAATCAACGACACGTCAGCTAACAATCAAGTGATACATTCATGTCAAAAATACAATTTTTTCAATTTTTTGGGCACTATGCATTGTAATATATACTAAACACACAAAATACTAACCCTGTTACAATTCACATCTATTCATTTCGGTTAACAAACATAGGAAGCTTTCTCTCTTCAATCAAGGCATAGATGCCAACAATTTAAAGAAAGCGACAGAACCGGAGTTTATATTGGTTGGCATCGCCCATCGGTATAGTCACTTAAAATATGGGTTGGTTACATTAATCCGACCCGATATTCCAATTGGGTTTATTTGGACCAGCAATCAAAGATAAACCATCCATACATCAAGAGGCACGGTTACAAGGTGGTCCATGTGAGCCCGACAACCGCAGGGTGTTTTTGATGATCCACCAATAAGAATTGGACAACGTTTCTGATAAAACGACTCTGGTTTTCAAATACTCCTCCGTCCCATAAAAAAGTTTACATTTCATTTGGGCACAATCTGCTAAGAGATAGTTAGTGGTGGGGTACTTTGTAATATTTTTGATTAAAATATAATGTTAGATTGGAGATAGAAAGTGTTTTATTGGTGAAATGATTGGTAATAATATTATTTTATTAGGTGGGCACCCCAAATTAGAGAAATGTAAACTTTTTCATGGATAAAATTGCTGCTTTGAAATGGAATATGACCTTCATCTTTACATAAGGCTCCAATATATTCTTTTATCAATACTTATAAAGGATAAAGCACTTAATCTAAAACATAAAACACATAGAATTTGACTTTTTCAAGTCAAAAATACCAGAATATTAATGTTATCTTCCCTGCCCGTATTCCAGGATCCACCTTCATAATAAACAGGCAAATCACAGATGGTCAAATTTGAAATATCGATTTAACAAAATGCACAGAATAAACATGCTTAAAGCCACAATTTGATCCGTATTTACTTATATGTTTTCAAGTGATGACAGCAAATATATAAGGATGAAATAAGTTCAGTTAATCTTGCACAAACTAGATAAAATTACAAAACCTGCAAAATAAGACAACATGTGTTCAGAAATGGAAGGCATGACATGATTTATTAAACTCAATATGAATAAATCTATTTTACTCTTGACAGGATCCAATAATTGAAAGAAAAAAAAAAATCTTCTGCTACAAAAGTAATTAAGAAAAGTGCACTATAGGGAACACGTTTCAGAATATTGCACCTAAAACAGAGTAATTATGTTATGTTATGTATTGTCTAAAAACAGATTGTTCTTCAAATAAACACAACTTTTACCATGTGATAAATATTCCAGGATTGAAACAACCAAATATGAATTTGTCTTCTGGCGACCCGTTTTGGCCCAGAATTCGGGTCCAGTACATCAAGATAATGCTCACTCCAACCCATATACGATCTCAGGCTGTAAGTCATTGATAATGGGTCAAATGGGTAAATGAAAAAAGTTAACTAACAAATGGAACAGATGAAATTAGTCAAACGGGTCATATTACCTGCTTATAATCGTTGGCAAAGTAACAATGAGGAAGATGCACAGGTTTCTCAGAGTAAATATGGGAGAATTTGAGTGGGGAAACAAACTGTCATATAACTTCCAAAATTTTTGTATTCACTAAAGATGATGCATAACATACAGTAGTATAAAAAAACAAAAACTACCTGCCTGAATTTGAATTTGTATAAGGCCCCGTTTGTTTTGACGTAATCCTCCGTAATCTTCCGTAATTGTAATTCAATTACATTACGGAGGACGTTTGGATGACCCATTTTTTTCGTAATTCAATTACGACGTAATTCCGAATTACGATATTCGTTGTAATTGAAATCCGTCCCAACACCCTACGAATTCAATTACGATCCTTTAGTAAACTAACAAATTTGAATATCTTATATGCTTCAGATTTTAAAATCATTTAAAAATATTAAAAAAAATTAAAAAATTTTAAAAAAATTGAAAAAATTAAAAAAAAAATTAAAAAAAAACTAAAATTTTAAAAAATTCTAAAAAAATTTTAAAAATTTTAAAAATTTTAAAAAAATTTTAAAATTTTAAAAAAAATATAAAAATTATAAAAAAAATTTAAAAATTTTATAAAATTTAAAAAAAAAATAATATTTTTAAAATTTTTAAAAAAATTTTAAAAAATTTTAAAAAAATTAAAAAAAAATTAAATTTTTTTAATAAATTAAAAAATTTTAAAAATTTTTAAAAAATTAGAAAAAAATTAAAAAAAAAACTATTTATTTTTTTTAAAATGTAAACAAATAATAAAAAAATTTAAAAAATAAAAAAAATAATAAATAATAAAATATTGAAAAAAAATTTAAAAATGTTTTAAAAAAAAGTCATAAGTATTGATTTGAATTACAACTCAAAATTTTGGTAACCAAACGCGTAAGCGTATTCGATTACAACCCAATTCAATTACAACCGAATTCAAATACAACCGATTTCAATTACATTACGGAGGATTACGTTGAGCCAAACGCCCTCTAAGTGTTTAGTTTAATCAAACCTTGGTTAAGGTTGATAAGTATTTGTATATGATGTCATTGCTGACACATCCTTAAAATGCTCAGCTTCTGACTGAGTAAGCATCCGCCATTCACTACCATCGTTTGGACTTAAAGCATAGCAAAAAACCTACAAATTTATCAAGATTACAGATTAGATAAGAAGATTAGAGATTGGAAGAAAAACCTCAATATTTTCTCTGTTATGCATGCCAAAAACCTCAACCGGATTCCTATTCTATATTGTTTCTGCATGACCAAAATTAAAATTTACAGTCAATAATTTCTGCAGGACCTTATGTACACATGTAAAACTCAGATACTAATGTTTGATGCAAACATAAACAGACTTTATTCATCAGCAGTCAACACAAAACCTGAAGCATTTAAGTGAGATACTTATGAGAAGAGTAGTCATATTGATATAAACGAATTTATCCATAAATTTGACCAAAAAGCAAAATCAACTCGATAAAGTGAAGAAATGCAATGAAATGATGATACTACTTGCATCATCAGTGACCAAATCAATTATTCATGACATATTGCTAAAAAACTTATTCAGGACAAACAGAAGATAATGAATACATATAATATGAAGAATGTTTAACTTTCACACACACAGAATGTTTTAAACCATGTAAAATTGGAACAATCGACATATGAAATCAAAATCCTGATTAAAGAAGGGTCGATAAAAAAACACATCAAGTTCCAAACGGGATTACCCAAACCTCTTTCTTCGATTTGGCGATGGAAATATCGAACCATGACTGCTCTAATGGGATTATCGAACCAGAACCCTAATTTTTACAAACCCTAACAATCAGAACAAGATGAAACATTGTAACGATCAAAATACGGATAAACCCTAATTTTTACAAACCCTAACAATCAGAACGAGATGAAACATTGTAATGATCCCTATAAGCAATTCAAAATCCGTACAATAAATCACAAATACACACGAGCACGAACTTACATTCTCATCACGATAAGTTCTCTTCCATTGCTTGCCAGTTGAAATAGAAGTGATCTGGCGGACAAATTTCCTGATCCATCATCAATTTTAAGATTAAAAAACAGGAAATTGAATAAAAGGTCAAAATAATGTGTACAGAAAATAATTAAAAAGAAATTGGAGCGAAGGTCAGAGAATCAATCGCAAGAAGACGAGAAGATGGCGTGAGAGATGCGTTAATGGCGAATTGAGATTGAGAGCAGAAAGTATTTTGAATGTTGGAGCAACGGCTATGAAAGACGTATACATACGTTCTTGTCTGTGTCGGTCCCAATGAATCGCGTAAATATTGAACTTCGGTGATAATTAGTTGGTTAAGTGTTTTTACATGATAGTAAGTGGTGAAATACATAATAATAATAATAGTATTTTATTGAGTGAGTCCTCATATTTGAGAAATGAGAATTTTTTTATGGGATAAAATTTATAGGGAAAATGAGAACTTTTTTATGGGACAGAAGGAGTATCTTTTTTCTTCTTAGTTTATTATTTTAAATAGTTTTGTAAAATTAAATACTTCCTCCGATTCAAAATAACTGATACACTTTCCTTTTTAGGGTGATTCAAAATAAGTGATACACTTTGAAAAATTTCCTTATTTGGCAAAAAAATTGGGACCCACACCCACTAACTATCTACTTTAACAAAGTGAAATGACTCATTTACCCTTACTTTTTACTTTTAAATATCATTAACCATACTTTATTCAAAAGGTGTGGGACCCATTCCCCACTAACCATCCAATTAATCTAATTTAACCATCATTATAATCTTTTGCCTCAAAAACCGTGAAACCCCAAGTGTATCACTTATTTTGAATCGGAGGAAGTATGTTAGTTTTTATTGTTACTACCTCCGTTCTAAAATTATTATCCACATTTGAATATCACGCAGTGTAAGAAAAGTGCATTTATTAGACTGTGCAACTAATAGAATTTTATATTTATCACCTAAGTGTAACACCACAATCTAGAGCCATTTTTTTTAAATGCATACGGAAGCGATTTAAGAAACCATAAATCCTAAATTATTGCACATCATAAAAACTTTACATATTAACTAAATATATAAAATATTTAAAGGTGTTACTAAAACAGGCTCGACCCGGTATACAAAATCAGAGTACGGTCAGACTTCCAAAACCCGACTCTAGTCAAGCTAAATCCACAACCTGAAAAGAGTCAACAAATGAGGGATTAGCACTAGGGGTGTTCAAAACCGGATACCCGGAAATCCGGGTACTCTAAAACCGGGTACCCGAAAATTCGGGTAGTAGATTTAGGTACCCGTATCAGTACCCGAATTTTCGGGTACCCGGTTTTCGGGTACCCGGATTTTCGGATATCCGGTTTTCGAGTACCCGGTACCCGGAAATATAATTTCTTTGTCACAAAAATTACATAAATGGAAGTCGCCATTATATATATATTTAATTTCTTTAAATCTTATTAATAAATTTGTTATTAAAAATTTACGTTATGATTTTCTTTAAAGAAAAATCATTACTAGTAATGAATCTAACCAAATCTTTAAACACATCCAATGACTTAAAACCATAATTCAACGACGGATGTGAGAATTAGATTGTTTGTACGTGAGAATTGAGACAGGGTTTTAAATTTTAGACATTTTTCAAAACGAGCCAAGCATATGACCATATCTAATGATAATTAATGTCTAATAATAATATAAAAATATATATAAAAATAAGTTGGAAAAATAAAATTCGGGTACCGGGTACCCAATTACCCGGTTTTTTAGAAAAACACTACCCGTATTTGATACCCGGAAACCGGTTACCCGAAATCCGGGTATCCGGATTTTCGGGTACCCGGATCTTCGGGTATCCAGATTTCGGATATCGGATATTTTTTCGGGTACCCGTTTTTTCGGTTATTATTGAACACCCCTAATTAGCACAAAGCTAAGTGAATAGAAATAACAATCAATTTGCATAACCATAACAAATTAAAGACAAGAGAATTCAATCTGGAAACCCGTCCAAACTTCCACAAGCAATTGGACGTTATGAGAGTATCGGCGGACTTGCAAAGTACCTACAACTGTTGTTGGCCGAACAACAGTTTACCGATGCCCACTTTACTATTAGCACGGTACTCACCCCTGACGGAACACATTCGTAGGAGTCCGCGCACCCCATCCAATAGTAATGAAGCCTAGCCAAAACCCACTCATAGCTAACCTCTAGAAAACATGTGCACATACTACCATTAACAATCCCACAATTAATGGCACCACTGGAAAATTTACGAAAAACCAAGAAAAAATGAATTTTTCCAAAACCAGCCAAGATAGCGCCGCTATCGCTATCTTTCATGGAGATAGCGTCGCTATCTGAAGATAGCGTCGCTATCCACCAAAAGATAGCGTCCGCTATCTAATTACCAAACGCTATTTCGGGTCGCTGTTCAATTTTCCAAATACGAAGCAGAGATAGCGCCGCTATCTTAGAGATAGCGCCGCTATCTCCCCCAGACCAGCCAAAATGCTGCATTTTCTCCTACAAGTCTACCATACCAAAATCTTTGTACATCACACAAGAAGAAGGTTAAATCCGTTCACCTTAGCTTCCTTTTAGTACCGAGCTCAGTAATCTTATATCACTGAGGCTCCTTCCTTTTTCCTGTACAAAATGAATACCGAATTAGTCACCCGAAATCATCAATTGTGTAACAAGTAGTATAAGCTTAAGACCACATCTTACAACCACAACTTACAACCAATTACTTGCATTTCTACACATAACCAATACTAAAGTCTAACACTTCATCAAGTCCATTCATTATGCATTTTGACCAAAATGCACCTTAGGCCCAAACGGGTCAAAACAAGAATAATGGTTCGGGAATCTACACAACACCTTCCAATGAGTTAGACTACTTGATCAATTATCAAAATTACATATTTAACAAGTTACTTGCATCCAATTGCAAGTTTCACCAACTTTGACCTTATTTAGGTCAAATTGCACCAATTGCCAAACAAACAGGTCAAGACCCGAAACCAACACAATCAAGCTTACAATTCATTCAACTAACACATTGCAAATATGAAATTGATAATTAAAGTTTACTAGTCACACAAGACTAAAGTCAACTCCCAGGTTTGACCAAAGTCAACAATCTACAAATTTAGCTAGTTATGACTACATTTCCATCTAGCCAAACACTACAATTCTTTAGGCATTTTCTCCATAGATAACTAATCATCCTTATAACTAACAATTATAATTCTCACATGCAATTTAACATAATAACACCTTAAGAACAACAAGATTCACATTTCACCAATTTAGGGAAGATCTCCATCTTCTTCCCAAGACCACCATTGATGGAGCTTCATGAAAGCTTCACCAAATGAGCTATAACTAACAACAATTCATACAATACTTGCAAGAACTCAATTAGACACCAAATCATGCATCAATTTTGGATTTCCAACAAGATTCAACATGAACTTCATAAAAACCCACTAACTCAAGAACCCTAGTTCATCCCTACATCAAGAACATGAAACCCTAGCTTAAGAAGGAAGGAAACTTACTTAATCTTGCTCCTAATCACGAAATCACAGCAGGAATCAAAGGATTTTAGCACCAAATCTTCAATTTAGCAAGAACTCCAAGTGTGTGTGTGTGTGTGTGTTTGTGTCGTGACTGGCAAAGAAACAAGAGGGGAAAACCAAAATTTGACACCTTCCCTTAACATAACACGTACACCCCCTTCCCCACACAGGTATTTTCATTTAAACACAGTACAGGTTATTAGGTTCACAGATAATTAATTTAGACCTAACTAACTCCAAATTTAACAACGAAGATATTTTTAGAACCCCGGTTCAGAAGTGAACCCAAATATGTAAAAATCATTTTAATATTTAAATATCTCAGTTTTACTAAATTTTAACCCCATGGTTAAAATACAATTAATTCAAATAAATCAAATAAAATCATATAAAAATAATACATAATAAACAATAAGGTATTACTTACCAAAAGTAATAAAATATTATAGGTCAGGTCTCGGGATGTTACACTAAGTGTTTTTTAATTGGTTGAATTTTCAAGTGGACAGTTATGTTGGGACATTTAAAAAATGAAACAAGGACAATAAAAATGGGACGGAGGAAGTAATAGATTATATGAGTGTTAGAAGGTTTTAGTGAGGTTAATTTTGTTAATTGTAGAGTTATTGTGAGGTTTTAATTGTAATTGTTCTTGTAATTTTATGATTTTTTGTTAATGATAATCCTTTTTCAAATATATATTTAAGAAGTATACCTGTTTTTTATATACCGGTCTAGATTTTGAAGTAGTTTAGATGGTTCGATTTAAACTTTTAACATCTAAAAATCATTTAGTTTCATCTATTTAGTTTGGATACAACTAATCAAACCAAACAAAAATCGCTACAAATAATAATTATTATTGTCGAGTAAGACTACCCCCCATTGGTAGAATGGGGGTTGGGTTCAACAAATATTATATTGGAAAAAAAGTAAGATGATCACCAAAAGAGGTGACCTAGGTTGATAGAGAGAATTAGGTCACCAAGAAGAGTTACCCCTTTATTATTATTATTATATTTTGTAATAAGATGTGGAATATTATGATTGATTAGTTTGATTGGGTTGGGTTAGATTGAGTTATTAATGAGTGTGAAAAATAATGTTGGATTGAGTTGTGTATGTGGAAGAGAGAGATTATTTTTTATTAACAAAATTAGGTTGGGTTAGGTTAATGGGATGGTCTAATACAAATTTGAAAAATAATGAAATTTCAACATTCGTTAATATATTTTTTGTACCAAGAATCTATAAAAAGTAACAACAAAAAAATGGACTTGAAGTAGAATTGTTCGCTTTGATTTCCCGCCACAACGAGAGGGAGACATGACGTATCGTCGTACGAGATCTCAAAACCTTCTTCCATCTCCATCAATGGCGAAGCTTCGATTTAAACTCGCACAAATTGTTTCTCGTCAAGATCAACTCAAGCTCTCGTTCAATGACCTTACATCTCAGATCAAAATCGGTTTGCTCGAGGTAATTCGACTTCTAGAACCTTGAAGAATTGAACAGACAAACATTTAATTTTTTCAATTCGAGATTTTGTAGGCTGAAGATGTATTCAACTCGCTAGCGGTTCCATTGATGAAGCTCGTCGGTTTGAAAAGCGCTCAAATGGCTGAAGAAGGAAGATCGAGCACTATTTACTTGAAAACCGATTCACATGCTCAAGTAATTTTTTAAATTCGTTTCGAGAATTTGTATGCTGAAGAAGTATTCATTTCGTGAAAATTATTAACCTAATTTTGTTGAGATGCTGAAGTCAGGATTACAATTCTGCAATTGTTATGTTAATTGCATTTTTGTTACTTTTGGCAACATACAGAGCGAAATTGAAGATATGAACAGAGTGCAAACGCTATGTTCATCATCAACTTCTGAGAAGGAATGCAGAATTCGTAGGTTGGACGTAAGCTTGTTTTTCTTATTACTCAGATACAATGACAAATTTGATTCGATAAGTTCTTATTTACACTATTGAAATAATTTTTAATTTATGTAGTAAGATGTCCTGAATCCTGATTGTCATCAGCTTGTTTTATTACTTTTAGTATTAGTGGCATAACTTCTGAATGTGTTAGAATCATAGCTCTGTGTAAAACCGAAAAAATACTGTGACAGTTGGAAAAGAGGCAAAAGCAAGCCTGTTTGTCATATATCCACAAAAAGTTTCAAATTGATAAAATAGGAAATTTTTTACATATATGTGGATTCTTATAATGCATATAAAACCTGCAGGAAGACTATACAAATAAAGCGATCATAGCAGGCAAAGAGCTGATTAATACACAAAAATCACAGTTTATGCAACTAGTGCAGCATCTTAAACAAGTTGAAAATTGTGTTAATTCTAGCCAAAAAAACATGTTTCAAACCATTGATAACCACAAAGACAGTATCCACACATTTATGCAAAAAGCTGTGAGTTATATTCAACAGTCAAGCAATGACGATGGTGAAAATTACAATATCACACTAAAACTCTTGAAAGCAATATATAATCATATTGTTAAAGTTTTGGGGTCAATTGAAGGTGGGGTGGATAGTCTTGTTAAGGAATTAACTGAAGAAATGTGTAACCCGTTGATTGAGTATCTTAAAAGATGTAAGGCTGAAATTACAGATGGTATGTGCCCTCGTTTATTGGTTGTGTTAGAGGATATGAGACATGTGGAAAATGATAGAAGGGTAGAATTGGAACAAATGAAAATTAGAGTTAGAGAAGCAGAAGCAGAAGACAGGAAGCTTGAAGCTTTGAACATGTTGAAACAGTCAGAAGAAAGAAATAAGAAAATGAGACAATATTTGGAGTTTATTAATGCCAACAACAAAGTAAGTTCTTTTATACTTTTGTATTGATTAAATTACATGTATACTTTTTTAATTGTAGAAAAATGTGCCACTTTTTATAAAATAATTAATGGAAAACTCGAAATACAAAGAACATGTTCAAATTGGTTTTCTAAGAAAAAAATTTATAACAAATTTTTTGTAAATTGGATTTTATAGTTGTCAGCACTACAGGAAGAACAAAATAAAGACGACAAATTACTATGGGAAATGCTAAAGAAGAAACAAAACTGCCAACAACCCGAGAGCCCATTTGGGCCAAACGGGCTTCTTCCATTCGGGACCAGTAGCAAACGCCAAAAAATCCAACTACCCGAGAGCCCATTCGGGTCTAACGGGCTTGGAACCAATTGCAAGCACGGAAACCCGACAATTGGAAAACCATACAACACGAGAAAACGAGTCTTCTCGAAACTGAAAACAGATATATTGGGCTCATCGCCTTCAGTAACAACTTCTTTATCACGCAAACGTATTATTCTCTAAATTTGCATAAAAGGTAACTCTCAATATATCAAAACTGAATAGACTTAATGTGAATAAATGAGTATGGTGTGTATTTTTTGTCTTTTTTAAAAACTATGATCGGAAAAGTTTAGTATAATATTGATGGTTAGATTTGTGGCAAGCTTTTGATACTTATTATTTGCTGGACTCAAGTTAGAAATTATGGACAAAAAAAGATATGATGTTTGTTTCGCCAAATAACCCAACCGCTTTAGAATGTTGATTGAATAAGGGAACCATAGTAAAATGTTAACTTAACGACATTTAACCGAAATCGAAACGTTTTCAATATCCATTAACCAAAAGTTTTGGTTATGGTCCAATTTTAGGTCATAGCCATGATGTTGGTATTCCTTTTTGATGTTGTTGTTAGGGGTGTCAAATCGAGTTGTTGGGTCGGGCCTATTCGGTATGAGGTAAAAATAAGGAATTGGGTTGGCCAGATTTCAAATTTATCAGGTTGTCTCGATCAGATTGGTCGGGTTAGAAAGTTCAAGCTAAGTTTGGAAGATATAACCAATTTTTTTAATACTCTCACTGTACGTTATAAGTCAAAAGCAAAATATGTTTGTGGTCAACTCGGCATTGGGTAAACGCATGAAATTACAAATGACTCCAAAGATCCGTTGCCAACCCTAGTTATTATTGAAGTGAGATTGACTGAGAACTTCAAATTTAGTGAAAACTCTGATGATTGATAATGATCCAAAATTTCTTGATTATAATTCAAAATTTCCTAGTCATAATTTTTTGATAATAATCAAATTTCTCCTAATGAAAAATATTAAAGATCCAATATTTTTTTATAATAATCCAATATTTCTTAAATGATTGGTTGTGAGGAAAAATATTAAAGATCCAATATTTTTTTATAATAATCTAATATTTCTTAAATGATTGGTTGAGAATTGTCCCCACAATTCTAATCCTAACTGATTTTTGAATTATCATCGGATCTAATGAACAGATTACCTGAAAACATACATTTTAATAATTTTTTATTAATTTACTTCGTTTTAATTTTTATCATCATGTTCTTTTTGTTTAATTTTTTTTGTTCCTCTTGAAAGATAGGGAAATGAAAAAATAAAATAAAAATGATATTTTAATCATTTTATCCGTCTAAATAAACGAATCTAGAAGAAAATCAAAGAGGAGGGACAAACGTTGTACTTCATCCGTTTTAAAAACTAAAAAAACAAGCAAACCACATGAATTGAATCTATAATTTACCGTTTTAAAAACATGTATTTCAAAATTATATTTCTAGTGGAAGATGTGTTCCTGTTTGAACTAAAACTATAAGAGTAAAGTAGACAAATGGTCCTCTAAGTTTACACCATATTACATATTTGGTCCTTTAAATTCATAAATTACACTGTAAGTCTTTATTTCCGAAACTATTGACACGTTTGATCATTTACCTAAATAAATGTTTATTCTTTCCATCAGGTATGGTCACGTATGATGCATGAAGTGTAAATCTGTCATTTTCCCTTTCCCTTCACTAATTTGAAATCCATAAAAACATGTTTGTTTGATGGGAAAAGTTAACGTCTTTTTAGTTAAATGACCAAACGTGTGAATAGTTTCAGAAATAAAGACTATCAGTGTAATATTTATGAAACTAAAAGACCAAATATATAATATGATATAAACCTAAAGGACTATTTGTATAATTTACTCAAAACATAATGAACGTCTACTTAGAAAACTTTAAGAAATATACCCTTGTACTTTAATGTTCAATGAATATGAATAATTACATTATCTTGTGCACGTCTACTTAGATACGTACCACGTAGAGTTGACCAAAACATATTCTATGTTTCCAAATCCGCCTTAAAATCCCCAAATCACATATAATTCAGTGCTAAATACATCAACAACATCTGGATTTTATCCACCCAAGAATCATATCCTTAAATTCAACGATCACAATTAAATTTAAATCACCAAGAAACATCCTTACAGCTCTTCATGCTTCCCACGTTCAAAAACACAGGTCCCACCGTAAAATGAATTACAAATACAAGAAACTAAGCTCTCTAAATCACTATAAAAGTCTTGAAACTTTCCGTCAATCTTAAATTTTTTTGAAGATGATGAAAGTTAGTACCAAATTGGGCGGTTTTCGCTCGATGAGGGCTCGTGTTCAAGTCCGTTCTCCATCGCCACGTCACAAAAAGTCTTATAGTTTGGGTCGGTTGAATGAAGGTGTGAAAACGGTGGCTTTTTTGGGTAGTGAGAATAGTAGTGGGGAATTGAATTTTGATATTAGTCGGGAAATGATGAAAGGCGAAACCGAGAGTGATGATGGGTGTGGGAATAAGGTGATGGTGGTGGTTGATTCAAGTGTTGAATCGAAAGGTGCACTTCAATGGGCTCTTGATCATACTATTCAAAATCATGATACAATCATTCTCCTTCATGTAGCATGTACTTCAAAACTAGGTAAGTTCATTACCATTTTGATATGAGAATTAATTTGTGTACCATATATTTTTTTATGCATACACTACACATTACAAGTATTATAGTATACTGTTCAACAGTATACTGCAATTATTATTGTGTATACATGGTGTAAAAATTACCTTCTTTTTTATAATAATCGACAAAAGACAAGGTCAGGTTGAACTGCAAATATTTTCTTTTTCAAAACTTCTTTTTAATAAATGATCATTACTTTTAACGAGTTTCAACTTGTTTGACTATTTGACATGTTTCCCTTTACAATTTTTTTATTTGACCCTTTTAACGCGTTTTTAAATAAAACACATCTCGGCCCATTCATATGTAAATTGGTTGAGATTGTGACTTTTAATTTTCGTGATAATTTTGGAGCGAGAAAGTCATTTTGGTCGATTTTGTAGGTTGTAAATCAAGTGGCGAAGTTAATCAACGCGGATATGAACATCTCGTCTCCATGAAGAAAAATATCCAAATCAAAAGGCCCGAGGTTAGTACTATAATATATCAACTAAGAAGCATAGTCTCAAATCAAAATCTAACTTTTTGTGGTTTAATTTTTGACAAAAAGGTGAAAGTTGAAATAGAAGTGAGACAAGGGAAAGAAAAGGGCCCGACAATAGTCGAGGCAGCAAAGCAGGAACGAGCTTCTTTGTTGGTTTTGGGTCAACGAAAGCAGTCAATGATTTGGAGAATACGAACAATTTGGGCAGGGAAAAGAAGCAAAAACCGAGTTGTGGATTATTGTATTCAGAATGCTAATTGCATGACGATTGCGGTAAGAAGAAAGAACAAACGACATGGGGGTTATCTTATTACCACCAAGAGACACAAGAACTTCTGGCTTTTGGCTTAATCATGTATCGGTTTCGTATGAATATGTACATTTGTGAGCATTTCAAGTTTGAGTTTCATATCAAAATGAGAACTTTGATTGGAAATTACTTAGGTCCTGTTTTTTGTTGGCTCCAACTTTGGTTTCGGTCAGAATTTTAATGTTTGATTTGCTCACATTTCATGCAATTCAGTTCAAACTTCGGACTCAGTCTAAATTTGTCTCTTGACCCAATCCGAATTCAAAAAAAGCTGGACTCGGTCCAACTTTGTCTCTAACTCGATCCTAACTTATTTTTATCATTCAACACATATAATTAAACAACATAATTTTAGTTAGAAATAATTTCTAACTCAGTTAATAACTAACTCAGTCAACACATTGTAAATTAAATGATAGGAGTATAATAGAATTTGGCAAAACATGGTTTATGGCATGGTTGTAGGTTAAATTATTAAGCACGTTTTTTTAATCAATAATACAATTTAATTTTGGTAACTCGTACAATCTGATAAACGGAGAATACAAGATTCAAATGCATCGAAGGGTGCTATCAACTACATCGTTATTTACGATTTACAATTTAACCTTTAAGCTAATGTTTTTATAGAGTTGTATTCTAAGGAGTCCAAAGGATTTATCTAGTCCCAAGGGATAAATCCTAGCCATTGGATCAAGTGGTCAAGATCAAATCCCCCACCTACAGCCACCGTCCGCCGCCGCCTCCGTCCGCCGTCCGCCGCCGTCCGCCGCCGTCCGCCGCCGGTGGCCGGCGGTGGTGGTGGTGGTGGCTGACAGTGAAGGTGCTGGTGCTAATGGGGGTGGTGGTGGTATTGATGTATCGAAGCACATGTGCTTCACTAAAACACAGCATATTACTTCGAAGCACATGTGCTTCAGGTCACGAAACACACGTGCTTCAAGTCACTAAAAACATGAGTTTCTAAACACATAAGGGAGCATAGGAAGCACATGTGCTTGACGTTATGAAACACATGTGCTTCACTACACGGAAAAAAAATCAAAACAAGTGACGAACATATCATTATGAAGCACATGTGCTTCATAAAGCCAAGCACATGTGCTTCATAAAGATAAACACATGTGTTTTTGTTCCTGAACACATGTAACTTACAAGCAAGTCATTTGTGTTTGAATCACGAAGCACATGTGCTTGACTATATGAAACACATGTGCTTCACTACACAGAAAAAAAATCAAAACAAGTGACGAACATATCATTATGAAGCACATGTGCTTCATAAAGCCAAGCGCATGTGCTTAATAAAGACAAGCACATGTGTTTTTGTTCCTGAACACATGTAACTTACAAGCAAGTCATTTGTGTTTGAATCACGAAGCACATGTGCTTGAAGTTATGAAACACATGTGCTTCACTACATAGAAAAAAAATCAAAACAAGTGACGAACATATCATTATGAAGCACATGTGCTTCATAAAGCCAAACACATGTGCTTCATAAAGCCAAGCACATGTGTTTTTGTTCCTGAACAAATGTAACTTACAAGCAAGTCATTTGTGTTTGAATCACGAAGCACATGTGCTTGACGTTATGAAACACATGTGTTTCACTACACAGAAAAAAAAAATCAAAACAAGTCACGAAGCACATGTGCTTCCAGTCACGACCACCACCACCGGTCACCACCGCCGGCGGCCACCTCCGGCCGCCGTCCTCCGCCGCCGGCCGCCGCCCATCGCCGCCATCCGCCGCCGTCCGCCGCCGCCGGCCGCCGCCGGCCGCCGTCTCCGGCCGCCGGAGAAGCACATGTGCTTGTAGTGGTGGTGGTGGTGGTGGTTTTGAATCTTGATCTTGAGCATTAATTTTTCTTGATTCAAGGGCTAATAAATATCCCTTGAGACTAGATAAAATTAATGGACTGAACATTACATTATTTTTATAATGTATACTAATACTAATATTATTTACATCATATTTAATAATTCAAGTTAATATTTAAACATATTCTTTAATATTATTATATTAATTACTTTTATTTCAGTATTTAATAAATTAAAATTATTTTCATTTAGAATTTACATGCAAAATAGCAGTCTATCAGTCAAACTTTCATTCAACACAAACACATGTTCATTTTCCCCCAAATTATCACTTCCGTCAATCCCGTTTTTCTTAACGAACAAAAAACGAAAACAAAATCCTCTACATTTCGCCCAAGCCGACAAAAAATTTCCTCCTGTTTTTGAAAAATCAACACATAAACAAACACTCCCAAATCGACATTGACCCAAAAACACTGATTTCATCAAAACCAGTGTGATTGGTTGCCTCTGGTTATCGATTCTTTGATCGGTTTTGTTTAAAGACTGAAACTTTGTTACCTGATTAGCAAATTTGAAGTTATTGATTTGGATGTGGTTAATTGTGGATTTCGAGTATTAATTGAAGATGCGCCGGCGAGCTGCCGACAACCGGCGACGGGTTCGACGGCGGCTTTCAATATGGATCTGGGTGTTCCTCGGGTTGTTCTCCGTTGCTGGATTTGTTCTAATTTTTCTTCAACAGAATTATCAAGATCAAGATCGCATTCAACACCCTGTATTGGTAAGATTTTAAACCATACCCAGATGACCAGATCCTTTTTTTATTCTAATAAAATTAATAACTATATTATGTTTTATCTGAATTTTTTTTTGAATATAGGTGTTTAAAGCTGTAATTTAGGTAACCGACACATATTTTTCTTTAGTTTAGGTATTTATTCAAAGTGTAAAGTAGAAATTGGTGAAGCTTAAAAGCATTCATTTTTTAGGTGTTGAATTTTAAGAGTGAGATTGATATGCCTATGAAATTTGGATTTGGAACAATGACTAGATTGCCTTTTAAGAACCAATACTTGCTTGTTAGATGTAATATGGAAAGGGTGAAATGCAAAGTGTGGTAAAAGGAAAAAATGGTATAATTGTCTTTTGGCATTAAATTGCTCTGTATTGATAAGAATTGCTCTGTAAGGATCATCTCCCTTTTTTTAACCCTCACTTTTCTTAAACACTTTCATAATCGTACGATTTTTTCAGGAACGAAACAAAAGACCCGTACATATTACCCGCAAGAAATTGGATCTAACAAAGGAGATCGGTAACCCGAATTCGTACACAAGACAATTATTAGAGAAAATGACACTTGCAAAAGCGTATCTAGTCATTGCAAAAGAACACAATAATCTCCATCTTGCATGGCAATTAACTTCAAAAATAAGAACTTGTCAACTTCTACTTTCAAAAGCGGGCCCCGTCACACAACAAGAAGCCGAGCCCTTAATTATTAGCTTATCATCATTAATCCTCAAATCACAAGATTCTCATTATGATTTAGCAACAACAATGGTCACAATGAAATCTCATATTCAAGCTCTTGAAGAACGTGCAAATGCTGCAACGGTTCAAAGTGCTTATTTTGGAAATTTAGCAACCGAATCGCTACCGAAAAATCTTCGTTGTTTGAATGTTAAACTTTTGACCGATTGGATTATGAAAAAGGAGATACGAGAATTTGCAGAAGAGAATAAGAATTCTCCAAGATTGTTGGATAATAATCTTTACCATTTTTGTTTGTTTTCGGATAATTTAATTGCGGTTTCGGCTGTGGTCAACTCTACTATTTCAAATACTGACCATCCAAAACAACTCGTGTTTCATATAATCACAAACGAAGCTAATTATGCTGCAATGCAAACATGGTTTGTTAGTAATAAATTCAAAGGGTCAATGATCGAAGTGCAAAAAGTCGAAGATTTGACTTGGTTGAATGCTTCTTACTCGCCCGTTATCAAGAAATTAAAAAAGGTTGACTTTTTTGGATACCCTTTTGAATCTTTTAACCGAAAGTACGAATCTTTATTAAATTATCTTCGGTTTTACATCCCGGAAATCTTCCCACATCTTGAAAAAGTCGTGTTTCTTGATGATGATGTCATCGTTCAAAAAGATTTAACACCTTTATTTTCATTGGACCTTCACGGGCACGTTAATGGAGCAGTTGAAACATGTCTTGAAGCATTTCACCGACTTTATAGATATTTAAATTTCTCGAACCCGATTTTGAGCTCCAAAATTGATCCGCAAAGTTGCGGGTGGGCTTTCGGGCTAAACGTCTTTGATCTAGTGGCTTGGAGGAATGCTAATGTGACAGGGCTGTATCATTATTGGGAAGAGGAGAATTCGGATGGAAATTTGTGGAAGTTGGGTACTTTGCCAGCTGGACTTTTGACCTTTTATGGTCAAACCGAGCCATTAGACCGAAGATGGCATGTTTTGGGACTAGGGTTTGATGATGGAATTGATAGCAGGCTGATAGAGAGTGCAGCTGTGGTTCATTTTAATGGGAATATGAAACCATGGTTAAAGTTTGGGATTAAGAGGTATAAAGGTTTATGGGAAAGGTATGTTGACAGAAGTCATCCTTATCTTGATGATTGTGTTACAAGTTGAGGGGTGGTTGTTGTTATTGTTGTTAGTGTAGGGTTGGAAATAGAAAATTTTGTTTTGTTGTAACTTATTTATATTTATATTCTTTTGTTAAATTTTTGTTTTTTTGGTTATCATATTGAAAAGGAGGATTGGTTTTTATAGACACTTGAAACAAATATAATTTTATTTCGTTCTGTTATGGCCACTTGAGTGGCACAGGTGAGGTTGTTAAGAAAGGCGGGAAAATCAGTTAGTATGAATTGTATTTTCGTGAATAAATCATTTTAGTAGCCAAGGATTAGCTAGTTTTTTAGATAATTTTCTCTCAATTGTAATCATTTCATTATTGGAACAGTCATTCGATTAGTGAACAACAATCATTCGGAGTTCTTTTCTTTTTAATTGAAATCCCTGTTTTGTTTAAATTATCCTTTCGATTCTTTAGTGAATTCTAAAGCGATTGTATTAATTGGTATCAGAGCGAATTTCCTCACACAAACAACAAAAACGATACTTAATCCATTCAAATGAGAAGTGTGTAGACAGTCGTACCTCCATCTGTAGGTAGCGTGACTGCTTCCAGAGGAATTTCTGGCCAAAGAAAAGGAAAGAAAGTGTATGTGTCCATGAAAAAAAGTGTGTGTGCATAAAAGCCATAGACAAATAAATACAAATGAGTATGAATAGTTGATATCGCTCATTTGGTTATATATTGAGTCTAGTGCATATCAAACATATTTAGGACACTTGTGTACTCAATAATATATCTTATTTGATATGGACGGAACATTGATATTGATATCAACATTTAGATGATTGAATGGAAATACTAGCGGTGTAAAAATGATAGCCGACGCTGAACATATGCCACTCAGTAATTAAATTTATATGATAACGTCCAATTGATATGATCCCGCTTTATGTTATTACCCGAATATAATTTCTTGACAATGCTCAAAACACTATCAACCTGATTGTCACGCTAATTGATACTACTTTGAATTCAATAGTTATCTTAGAAATCTCCAATGAGAGGTTATTCAATAGTTTATTAGTATTTGAATAACTTAATTTATGCCCCTGATATAAAATGTAATGCGATAAAAAGATAACGCTTCGGTACAAATATAACATTGGTTAAAAGCAGGGGCGTCTCCGAGATTTCAAATGCCCTGTGCGAAAACACGAAAATGAGCCCCCTGAATACAATATTTTTATAAAAATTTGGACTTTCTAATTTTTTTCTATTAAATTATTAAGTTGCCTTAAATTTTAATATATATATATATATATATATATATATATATATATATATATATATATATATATATATATATATATATATATATATATAAATTGTGCCCATAAAAAGTATGGGTCATGTACGACTACACCTCCTCAAAGACACCTCTGGTTAAAAGCACAATCAACGATTGTGAACACTATGAATGGAGTTCGCTAACTTATTTCAATTAAAAAAGATATGATAAAGTTGGTGGTACTTTTGCAGGGGCAACAGGATCAGGACCATTCTGAAATAATAACTTAGTGTTCATGGAAACCATGGGGATTAGCGCTGTGGTGGTTCTTGAGCTGTCATTTATGGTGGCAAATAAAAGAAGTCACGACTTTATCAAATAATCATATGTTTTTAGTGTGCTTATATATGTCAAGTCAAGATCTATTGGTGAGTGGACATTTTTGGAAATATTATCAGACATCATGAGTAACGCAGTTTGTCCGTTATACAACTTGATGAATATGATCAAGGACTATGATTTCATATAATTTTCGTTAATAATTTAGTAATTTTTAATGTTTCAGAAACAGCTATAATATAAATGAATATATAAAATTTTGAAGCATTACCGAAACACTCCCGTCACTAAATGTTTATTCCTTATTCGACAGGTCCGTTTTAGTGCCATAGTAGGTTTGTCACTGTTGAAACCGATTTTCCGGGAGTTTGAACGGAAGGTAACTTCCTCCGAGAACTCGAGTATGGAACTTGCAATCAACCGGAAACCCTGAGTCAGTTGCTCCCCGAGGGTGATCCTCGTGAGAACACTCCGACGCTCAAGTTATTATTTATGACGTGAGGTCTATCGGGTGATTAATACTTGACTTAAAGAATCGTATTAAATGTTGAAGGTAAGCAGTAAATGTACCAAGTGTTCGATGCCCTGCTCGTTACTTATGCATGGTTATTTATAGCCATATCGAAGAGGGCGGGAAAAGAGGGGCGCCTTCCTTTTGACCGGTCCTTTGCGAGGTCCTGAGGTTAAAGGAGATAAACACAAGTCCCTTACCCATCGTGCCATAGTACGATGTCACGCCGATATCGCCCTAGGAACTTGCTCGCATTAAATGCGCCCATGGCTCGAAGCCACTTTTCCGTGATTCCCGATCTGCCCCCAGATCCTCTTCGTTGGGATTCGTGCTTTCCGTCCGTTCGCTCCCCTGGCGATCGTAGCACCTCTGGTATCAGGACGGTATGTCATATACCTCATTAAGTCCCTTAAGTCAAAAGGAGTCTTATTCGCAAAAGGACTCATTTTTACTTGTGACGATGTTCACCCATCCCATCACAAAAAATGACCGTTGCTTTTTATGACCGTTAGTTTTCACTGTCGCCCTATCAGCTCGCAAGGTCCCTTCGAATTCCTTCCTTATATATATCCCTCTTTCTTCTGCTTGACTCATCGCTTTCCTTTCCAATTTCTTAAATTTCTTTCTTTTCGTTTTCTTTCTTTCCCTGATTATGACGAAGAAAGACAAATCGTCCAAGGACAAAAGCGAGAAATCCACTCAACGGACTACTGCAAATACCCATACTAACCTGACTCCTCCGGATATCTCTGCGATCTATGATGATTTTCGTATCGATCGATGCTATCAACTCCTTCTTCCCGGCCCTTCTGATACCATTCTTTCCGCTCCCGATGGTTTCGAACCAGTATACATGCAGTACCTTTTGGGTGGATTAAGGTTTCCCGTTGATGATTTCGTCCTCGCACTTCTTCAAGACCTCGGGCTTCACCTTGCTCAACTTGCACCGAATTCTTTCCGCAAGATTATTGGTTTTATGATGGCCAGTCGTTCCCTTGGGATTCCCCTCTCCACCAAGGTTTTTCGCCATCTTTATGTTGTCACCGGAAGGGGGGATTGGGCTGTCTTCACCCTCCGTCCCGGGCGAAGCGAGCGTGTTTCTGGGTTAAAGGATTCCATCAGAGATTGGAAATACGCGTTCTTTTTTGTGGAACGCTTGGCTTTTAATGACGTTTCCCTTACCTGGGGAAAGATAACCGGTCGGACGTCCGAGCCGGCCCCTGCTCTGACCGATGAGGAGTACAAACACGTGACCGATCTTTCTGCCGTGGAGATCGAATGGGAAGACCCCGACGAAGTCTTCCTTGGGATGGCCGATTTGAGCCCCTTCTACTTTGTTCGCCAAGTTCGGCCAATCTGGTGAATTGACGGGAAGAACGTTCCTCTACTTCGTCGCTTACGGATGCCCAAACCAATTCAAGGGGACACATCCTTTGTTGAAGGGAAAATAACTCCCTTCCTTCCCCCTGCCGAAGATGTCCTCAGTTCTGAGGGTACGCCGGATGCTTTGGATCACGGGACTGAGGTCACTTCGGGAGCTGCAAACCCTGCCGTTGAACCGTTGGCTTTTAGGACGCAGGATACCATGGTCCATGATTCTCAATCGGATCTCTCGGAGCCCCGTAAGGTAGCGTCCGTTAGATCCCTTTCTAAGAGAGTTCGTGAGAAAGCCCCTTCATCCCCCACCAAACGTTTGAGGATCGAAGGTAACAAGTTTGATTATTCCGCCCTCCTTTGTTTGCTCACCTTATATCTATATATGCTTTGATTTTTACTGCAGAGAGTGCATCTGATGTGCCCGTTGCCGCTTCACAACCTGAGGAGGTTCCGATAACCGTTTCGTTCACCCCATCATCGCTAGTCATTCCTACTGTGATTACCTCAAGTGTTACCATACCAACAACCTCATTTGGGCTTACATCAACGTCACCCGACCCATCGGCCATAGCTTTATTCAGTAGTCTTCTTTTCAGTTCTGGCCTACAAACACCACACACCGGAAGGTCTTCCCAAACCGTTCCGCCTGCTCGGCCACAATCATCATTGCCTGTCTTTCCTTTCCGACGTAAGTGCTCGTACTTGTTCGTTCGTTCTCCCTTTTTGTGTTCACAAAATTGAGTTTGTTTGTTTTTTTATATATGTATATAGCTCAACAGGTTCGCACTACTATCTCAGAGTCTACGAGAGGGTTACCCACCGTAAGCCTTCCTGGGCATGCGGGCCCTTCCGAAACATCCAGACCTCAGGAGCAGGGCTTACAAGTGTCAACCACTCCAACTCCACCGATCGTGCATGTTTCCATAGCACCCCCTTCAACTGCTCTTAACTTTGCTGATGTATCTGATGAAGGGATTTTTTTGCGTGCCCGGACGGACCTCCTAAGTGTAGTGGAACTATTGTCCGAGCTGCAGATGCGGGGTATCCGTAACAGGCAAGCAGTGCCCCTTCATTCCGAGGAGTTCAAACGGATGGAAGGGTTAATGGATAAGTTGAAGACCTTGCATCGGCATGAGGTGGAAGAAAAGGAAAATTTGGCAAGGCAGAATGAGCGTTTGTTGGAGGAAAATAAAGACCTTTGTGCAGGTATGGAAGACATGAGGCGTGCCGCTGCTGCTAAGGATGCTCGCCTCATTGACTTAAACGCAGATCTCAGCTCCCTTTCCTCTCGTATTGCTGAGTTGGAAGCATCTCTTGTCGAGAAAGATTCTCATTTAAACGAGGTTGTGCGTTGTCACAGCGAGTTGGACGCGGAGAATGACAAATTGAAGGAGCAGTTTGCCGTGCAATCGCATCAGCTTGGCGCAGCTCGTGAAAACATGGACTGGTTGGTCCGGAAAGGGATATCTGGCTTGTGTGGATCCTTGTTGAACTCGGCGGAGTTTGTTGTTCGGAATTCCAAGCTTCAAATGGAAAGTGTCCGGTTCGGACAATATCGAGGGTGTATGGATACTCACAGGGAATATTTCGAATTGCTTGGAGATGCCCCGCTTGTGCACAATTATCCGGAAGCACAAGCCAATATTATGTCTCTCTTTGGCGAATTGGTGTCTCTGAACTATTCCCTTCTCCGATCGATTGACTCCGGTGCTTATCCTTTTGAAGAACTAAGGAAGCTTGCGGAGAAGTCTTTGGCCAATGTGGAAGACGTAGGAGAAAGTTCGAGCCGGGGAGGTGTTCCTCCCGCGCCATGACTTTCTTGTTAAAAACAGTTGTATTGCTTTTGAACGATCTATGTTTGTACCGCCCCTCGGGCTTTTTATTTTGAATGTTATGTGTTATCTTGTAACAGTTGCTAATTCACATGTTTGTTCGTATTTAATTCATATAGAGGCGTCCCCCTTTAAGAATTTTCGTATAATTCGTTATTCGTCGGAAGTAGACCGACCAACTCCTTCCGGAGTCGGAACGTTCTGTATTGTAGCTACAACTTAATGTTAGTTAATTAATATTGATTAATGATTGTTTCGACATCGATTATCATTGCAAAAGGCCTTTTGTCGAAAAGGTTCCCTTTTTTTTTTTGAAAAATCAACTCGCACGCTTCGTAGGGTACATCATTGATTCGAACAACAAAAGATAGAAAATGCGAAAACTAAGCCCTACAGGAGCCTTTCGTATCGTGCAATCGGTCGAGGGTCCTGCTCAGAAATGGAACCTACGTAGGTTCCTCATGTTCCATGTTCGAGGAACTATCGATCCGCCAATTGTTTCCAGTACATATGACCCGTTCCTTCTTGCTTCCTTCACCCTGTATGGACCTTCCCAGTTAGGAGATAACTTTCCAGGCTTATAATGCAGACTGGCTTCATTCTTCCGGAGGACTAAATCCCCCACCTTGCATGCCGCTTCACGAACCTTTGCATTATAATACCCCTCCATTCTTGATTTGTATACAGACTGGCGTAGAGCGGCGTTTTCTCTTCGCTCTTCTACGAGGTCTAAGTTATGTCTTAGTGCCTCTTCGTTACCTTCCAAACGAAAATTCTCTACTCTAGGGGACGGCAGAATGACTTCCAGAGGGATGACCTCTTCGGATCCGTACACCAGGCTGTACGGAGTTTCTTGTGTGGCACTTTTTGCCGTAGTTCGATATGCCCACAGAACGCTATGCAGCTCGTCCGCCCATCCCCCTTCCGCTCGATTCAAACGAGTCTTAATCCCTTTCAGAATGGTTCTATTGGTTACCTCGGTTTGACCATTGGCTTGAGGGTGAGCGACGGAGGTAAAGTTTTGCCGGATGCATAACCCTGCGCACCATTCTTTAAAAGGATTGTTAGCAAACTGCTTTCCATTATCACTGATGATAGTGTGCAGGAGTCCGAACCGACAGACAATCTGCTTCCACACAAACTTAACAACGTTTGCCCCCCTGAGATGCATGATAATGGTTTTGCCTCGACCCATTTTGTGAAATAGTCTATTGCAACGACTAAAAATCTCAATCCCCCCGGAGCTTTCGGGAAGGGTCCTACTATATCAATACCCCACTGGCAGTAGGGCCACGGGCTATGTATGCTTGTGAGGGTGGTAGGTGCTTGGCTAGGGATGTTGGAGTACACTTGACATTTTTGACACTTCTTAACGTATTCCTCAACGTCCTTTGACATTTGAGGCCAGAAGTATCCCATCCGGAAGACCTTCTGTGTCAGAGCTCTCGACCCTGTGTGTGCTCCACATAACCCTTCGTGCACTTCTTCTATGGCCTTCTGGGATTCTATCCTTCCCAAACATCGTAGCCAAGGGGTTAAATACCCCTTTCGGTACAACACTCCATCCTTAATCGTATACCTTCCTGCATTCATCCTGACTTTCCTCGCCTGACCCGGATCGTCTGGGAGCGATCCTGCCACCAAATACTACACAATCGGCCTCATCCAACAGCCTTCATCTTCTTCTGTCTCCGTAACCTATTCGTTTATTGTTTGTTCAATGCTCCTTTTCGGGAGAACTTCAACCAGGACCTCCTTGGTGAGATGATGATACAACATTGAAGCCAACTTGCTAAGTGCATCTGCCTCTTTGTTTTGGGTACGAGGCACTTGCGTTATCCTAAATCTTTCGAATTTCGCTACCCTTACTCTTACTTGTTCCATGTAACGCTTCATGTGGCTTTCTTTGGCTTCGTAGGTTCCGTTGACCTGGTTCACTACCAACATTGAATCTGCGAATGCTTCTAGCTCACTTATCTCCATGCTCGCAACCAAGTTTAGACCTGCCAATAATGCCTCGTACTCGGCTTCATTATTTGAACAAGCAAAATTGAATCTTAGGGCATATGTTACTTTCTCCTCCTCCGGTCCTGACAGGACGACCCCTGCCCCGCATCCATCTGCTCCTGCAGCTCCATCCGTGTACATCCGCCATAGGGTATGACTTTCTTTGATGGGTATGCCCTCCATACCATTCTGTTCTGCCTGCATACTTTCTCCAGTTGGTTTTTCTTCGTCCGGCATTTCGAGTAAGAAGTCTGCCAAGGCTTGACCCTTGATGCTGGGTCTGGGTTTGAATGACATATCATATTCTCACAACTCAATTGCCCATTTAGTCATGCGCCCCGATCGTTCGGGCTGGAGGAGAATGTTCTTGATTGGTTGGTTGGTTAATATCGTTACTGAATGGGCTTGGAAATACCTCTTTAGGCGTCTAACGGAGTATATGAGGCTTAAGATTAGTTTCTCAATGAGAGAATAATTCAACTCCGCCCCTTGTAATACTCGACTGACAAAGTACACCGGGATATGCTTCCTTTCCTTTTCGGCAAGAAGGACCGAACTGATTGCTTCCTTCCTTACCCTTACTCTTACTTGTTCCATGTAACGCTTCATGTGGCTTTCTTTGGCTTCGTAGGTTCCGTTGACCTGGTTCACTACCAACATTGAATCTGCAAATGCTTCTAGCTCACTTATCTCCATGCTCGCAGCCAAGTTTAGACCTGCCAATAATGCCTCGTACTCGGCTTCATTATTTGAACAAGCAAAATTGAATCTTAGGGCATATGTTACTTTCTCCTCCTCCGGTCCTGACAGGACGACCCCTGCCCCGCATCCATCTGCTCCTGCAGCTCCATCCGTGTACATCCGCCATAGGGTATGACTTTCTTTGATGGGTATGCCCTCCATACCATTCTGTTCTGCCTGCATACTTTCTCCAGTTGGTTTTTCTTCGTCCGGCATTTCGAGTAAGAAGTCTGCCAAGGCTTGACCCTTGATGCTGGGTCTGGGTTTGAATGACATATCATATTCTCACAACTCAATTGCCCATTTAGTCATGCGCCCCGATCGTTCGGGCTGGAGGAGAATGTTCTTGATTGGTTGGTTGGTTAATATCGTTACTGAATGGGCTTGGAAATACCTCTTTAGGCGTCTAACGGAGTATATGAGGCTTAAGATTAGTTTCTCAATGAGAGAATAATTCAACTCCGCCCCTTGTAATACCCGACTGACAAAGTACACCGGGATATGCTTCCTTTCCCTTTCGGCAAGAAGGACCGAACTGATTGCTTCTTCGCTAGTGGAAAGATACATGACGAGGGCTTCTCCTACCTTCGGGCTAGCCATGGTTGGGATGGTTCGTAGATGCTGCTTGAGCTCTCGGAACGCTCTTTCAGCCTTTTCCGTTCATTCCACCTCTCCTTTCTTGGTACACCCGTGCAACGCTTTAAAGAAAGGAATGGAATTTTCTGCAGGCTTAGCCAGAAAACGTTCGAGCGCAGCCAGCTTTCCATTTAGGGCCTGTACATCTTTGACCGTTCGCGGGGTCTTTGCCTTTAGCAAATTATCTATCTTCTCCGGATTAACTTGTATTCCGGACGGGGTGACAATGTGACCCAAGAACTTCCCCCTACTCATTCCAAACGAACACTTTTTTGGGTTTAACTTCATATTAATCTTCTGCAGCTTCCGGATGGTTTCCTCCACATCCTTGACCAAATCCCCATCCTCCTTACTTTTGATGACCATATCATCAACGTATACTTCTAGGTTACGTCCTATCTGGCTCTCGAAGGCTCTGTCAACCAAACGTTGGTATGTAGCGTCGGCATTTCGCAATCCGAAAGGCATTTTGACGTAGCAATACGTGCCCCTGGCTGTATGGAAGGCTGTTTTTTCTTCGTCTCCTTTGGCCATCTGTACTTGGTGATAACCTTTGTAAGCGTCCAAGAAGGACTTCTATTTGTATCCCCCCAACGCTTCTACCTTCTGTTCGATCTCCGGAAGGGGATAGCTATCTTTGGGACATGCCTTGTTAAGATCTTTAAAGTCTACGCACATTCGCATGGACCTAGGGATGGCAATGGAGCGGATGTGGATCGGGTGATGCGATGTCCACATCCATATCCATTTAGATTTACATCGTCCATATCCACATCCATATCCATTTAAAATCATTTCATCCATCCATATCCATATCCATCGGATTATAGCGGGTAAATGGGCATCCGTTGGATGTCGAAAGAATTTAGTTTTTTAAAGAAAGTATGATAGTTTCATAAGAAAGTATGATAGTTTCATAGATAAATTTGCAATTTTTGTTGAATATGTATATAATTTCTTTCAAAAGAATATACAAACGAAAACATAATTACAAACCTACGTTCGATGCATTGAGGCATAGAACATAGTTTGTAACTAATACCCAATTATTGATAGATACAAACGAAAACATAACTTAATATATGCATAAGCCTAGAGTACGGTTTGTAATGTTTACAAATTTAGTTATATTCAATGTTATGTTATGTATAAATTTGATTGAATAAAATATATGTAGACATATATTATTAATCATGTAAAATTGTAATATAAAAAAGATTAATTTCGGGTTAAATGGATTCATCCATGGATTGAAAATCATCATCCGTATCCGCTCCAATAAACATCCATATCCGCTCCACATCCGATATTCACCCATTTAACTTCATCCGTATCCACCACCGGTGGAGCGGATCGGATGGATGATCATCGGATCGGATGAGAGTTGCCATCCCTACATGGACCCATCCCTTTTTTTGACCAACACGGGGTTAGCTATCCTCTCCGGATACTGAGCGCTCCGCAAGACGTCCGCCAGTACCAGATCGTCCACTTCCTTGTTTACTATCTTATTCCGATCGACTGCCATTCCTCTTTTCGACTGCCGGACAGGTGTGAACGCTGGGTTGATGTTCAATTTGTGTTCCGCAACACTTCTTGACACACCCGTCATGTCTTTAGGTTCCCACGCGAAGACATGCTTGTTTTTATTTAACAAGGCCTCCAACTCTTCCCTCACCCTTGATGGAAGGTTACCACCCACCCGGACGGTTGCTTCCGGGAAATCTGGATTTATGACAACCTGGACCTCCTCCTGTTCTGTCCAACTATCTTGATGCACGATGCTCCCACATTCTGCCACCGGCATGGGCATACTTTGGACAGTTAGTATCCCGTGATCCGAAGGGAACTTGAGTAAACCGTCTATGGTAGAAGCTATGGCTTGCAACTGCCACATTCCAGTTCGTCCCAATATGACGTTGTACCGTGATGAAGCTTCTATGACAATGAATTCGGTTACAATGGTCTTGTTGTGACATGTGTTCCAATCTGTCAACACCAAGGGGAGGTGAATCTTCCCTCGTGGCCATACGGACCTTCCGGAGAACCCAATCACCGAGGAGGTGGCAGGTTTGAGAAAAGCCTTAACATCTGAGGGAAACTTGTCGAAACAATGATCATACATGATATTTGATGAGCTCCCTCCGTCGACATAGATACGATGAACCATCGTCCGGGCGATATCCCCGCAGATTACGAGCGGTTCCTTCCCTACGTACCCTTCGGGGATCGGTTCGTCCCTTCCAAACTCTATGGCTGCCTCCTTCCTTTTTCTTAAGGAAATGTCTGAGGGTTCCGTTCCTTCTATTGCTAGAATTTCGGTATCATAAACAGCTTCCTTAATTTTCGGGGCTTCTGTCTGAGCCTCCTTCCCTTTCCCTTTCCTCTGGGCTTCCTTCTCCCGTTTATAGCTTTCGCAAGTTGTTGTGGCATGCCCCATTATTTTGTGAAATTCACAATAAGCATTGGGATCCCTAGGATACCTCTTCCGAGCAGTTCTTCCGTCCTCTTTCGCCTCGCTTGCCACAAACGCTTCCTGACGATAAGGCTCGCATCCTTCACCTTGAGGCTTCCCACCGTAAGTTTTTCCCCGGAAGGACGTCCTCCCCGGGAGGGGGGACCGATAAAAACTCTTGGATCTTTCGGAATTTCGGCTAAGACCGGGGCCGGAGGTTCCCTTCTTTTCTTGTGCTTCGAATCGTAACTTCTCTGCACTTTCCTCTTCCTGTTTTAGCACCTTGTTTATGACGTTGATCATGTCGTCGGCTTTATCAAAGTATCTTTTCGACAACTCTCTGAACAATTCTCCCTCTCTTAAACCGCACGTAAACGCCGCGATGATGAGGGAATCCTCCCTGACGGGCATCTTACGGCTTTGCTCGTTGAACCTTTTGAAATACGACTTATTGGACTCTCCTTCCCGTTGTCTGCAGGCCATTATTGACTGAGATCGTTGTTGATACTTCTTCTGTTGTATGAAGCTATGACTAAACTGCAACACCAACTCTTTGAAGTTGGAGATGCTTCTCTGAGGGAGGCTCGACAGCCAGTATCGTGCAGACCCTTCAAGGGTTCCTGTGAAGTACAGACACCATAACTTTGGGTCCATAGGGATCATTCTTACCGCCCACCGAAAGCTAGCCACGTGATCATCCGGATCCCCAGTCCCGTCGTATGACTTGACCTGAGGACCCTTCAGACCGGGCGGTATGGGCATTTCATTAATATCGTCTGTGAAAGGGGACCGGAAGTCCCTTGACCCAAACGACCTGTGGTGACTATGAGTTTTCTTTTCTCCTCTCCGTTCAGGGCGTCTACCTTCTTCCACTTTCTCCAGTCGTACAACCTCCTCCTTCCGGACCCTCCTTGGGGGTGACGGGTCTTTATACACCATTTCTACGGAGTCGTCGTCGCTAGAATATGTTAAGTTCCTCTCCACGCCGAGTGTCTCCCCCTTGGCTTTCGCCCGAGTTTTCTCCATCTGCCTCATCTTTCTGAATTTGCAGAAAAGATTATAATCTTCCAACTCTTCCTGAGTAGGTTCGTTTCCTCTGCTCTCCGGCGGCGGACATGTGGAAGCCGACACTGGGGTAAGTACCCCTCCTAACGGTTCTATAGGTCGGATAGGCGTCGTTTGATGGTGTTGTGCCTCATTCGTCATTGCTTCTTGGACCATTTTGTTCGTGGTCCCACGGATGGCGTCAAATGTTGAAACCGATCCTCCGGGAGTCTGAACGGAAGGTAACTTCCTCCGAGAACTCGAGTATGGAACCTGCAATCAACCGGAAACCCTGAGTCAGTTGCTCCCCGAGGGTGATCCTCGTGAGAACACTCCGACGCTCAAGTTAGTATTTATGACGTGAGGTCTATCGGGTGATTAATACTTGACTTAAAGAATCGTATTAAATGTTGAAGGTAAGCAGTAAATGTACCAAGTGTTCGATGCCCTGCTCGTTACTTATGCATGGTTATTTATAGCCATATCGAAGAGGGCGGGAAAAGAGGGGCGCCTTCCTTTTGACCGGTCCTTTGCGAGGTCCTGAGGTTAAAGGAGATAAACATAAGTCCCTTACCCATCGTGCCATAGTACGATGTCACGCCGATATCGCCCTAGGAACTTGCTCGCATTAAATGCGCCCATGGCTCGAAGCCACTTTTCCGTGATTCCCGATCTGCCCCCAGATCCTCTTCGTTGGGATTCGTGCTTTCCGTCCGTTCGCTCCCCTGGCGATCGTAGCACCTCTGGTATCAGGACGGTATGTCATATAGTCACTGACTCTTTATTCTTCAGTGACAGACGACGAAATTGGTTTTGACGGATTGATTGACCTTAATTATTAAAAATGACAATGAATCCTGAATAAGTTCACCACTTTATGAATATTCTTTATTGTATAAATTACTTATTTATTTACTTACCATCGTTATACATTTAGTTATGGGTTCAATAGAAGTGAATTAATTAACTACAGAAGTTTTGTTAGTCAGTAGAAAGTTTATAAAATATGTAGGAGTGTGGGTGAACACACTTTTTACGATTTATCTAATCAAATTAATACTAACTTGTAAAAGTAATGAGACAATATAATACTTTTCAACTCATTTTTATTATTCACCGAAACTATTTCACCGACACACCAACATACCAATGGTACCGGTAAACCGAAACTCTTCACTCCTTAACTGAAATGGCACAAGTCTTTGTTACATTGTTTGGTATAGATAGCAAAGAGACAGAGTTAATCATTTCTTTGGCGCATGTGCACATACGATAGAAATGTAAAATCATTTCATCCACTTAGAAGCTTCAAGAAAATCTTGTAAGCATCCACGAATCTTATACAACACAATGCTATATATATACATACCCGTCATATAAATTATAAACCGTTAATATATCATAAGTTTTCTTTAAGTTTCTTCATCATGTCGAGTTTAAGTACCCCAATAACAACTGAATCAGAGGAAGACATAGAGTATAACAAGATCTGCAAGGAGCACAAGCACTTGTTAGAAACACTTCCAAAAGGCAACGGATGGAGGGTACAACACGTGTACAACTACAACGGCTTCTGGTTGAATCAAAACATTCTCAAAAACAACCTCATTCTCCATAACTTCTTCAAATCTCAACCCGATGACATATTCTTGGCATCCTTCATGAAGTCAGGAACCACGTGGTTGAAAGCACTCATGTTCTCCACCATCAACCGCCATAGCTACACCGTCTCCAACCACCATCTGAACCACCATAGCCCGCAAAGCACTTTCCCATTTCTAGAATGTGAATCGTACCCAATTACCGACTTCACCCACTTACCAACGCCTCGATTCTTTGCTATCCACTCGGCCTACACGCTTTTACCGTCGTCCATAACTTCATGCAAGTTTGTATATGTCTGTAGGGACCCGAAAGATGTGATGATTTCCAAATGGATTTTCATGAGCAAGCTAAGATCGAAAGATTTGCCACCACTTTCGTTGGATGAAGCGTTTGAGCTTTTTTGCAAAGGGGTTTCGGAGTATGGGCCGTTTTGGGAACATGTTTTGTCATATTGGAGAGCGAGCTTGGAATATCCGGACAAGATTCTGTTCTTAAAGTACGAGGAAATCAAGAAGCAGCCAATGGTGGAGGTGAGGAAGTTGGCGGCGTTCATGGGGAAGCCGTTTACCATGGAGGAAGAGGAGAAAGGGGTGGTGGAGGAAATTGTGAAGATGTGTAGTTTTGAGAATTTGAGTAATTTAGAGGGGAACAAGAAGGGAGTTGAAAAGTTTGGTAAGTTGGTTGAGATAGCTAGAGAAGCGAGACTTTTCAGAATATGTGGAATATGTGGAATATCGAGAACGATGATGCAAAAGAGTTAATGAGGAAGAAAGCTGTGAAAATTGGTACTAATTTTAAATCTAGGCTTGTTAAAAATTTCGTCCTTACAGGTAAGGATGCTTGTGAGAAGTATAAGTTTCTTAAAAGGAATGATTGGGAAGCATTTAAGGCACAAAGAAGCACCCCAGAATTTATGGTATCTCTTAATTATATTATATGTTTAGTGTTGTACAATATTTTATTATTAACAATTTGTTAATTTGTGTAGCTAAAAAGGGAGAAAGCATTGGCAAGCAATAAAAGCAGACAATTCAAGGTCCGCGTGGGCCGAAGCGGGTGGAACCGTTTTAAAAAAAATAAAAAGGATGCAGTTTGGTCTGAACTTCTACAAAACCATAGTGTTCTTTCGGAGATTCAAAATGAACGGTCTAAGTTGTTTTTGATGGGTTGTGCAGTTAAGAATAGTGAAGGAAAGTTTGAACTTCCTAACGAAGCGATGGACAATTTCCAAGTTTTGGTAAACTAAGTTTTATTTAATTGAATATTTTTATCTTTTTGGTAAACAAATATTTTTTGTAGCTCGCGGAAGAGAAAAAGATGATAGCGGATGGTACTTACGCAGAAAATAAGAAGGATCCTTTAATTGTTCTCTTAGGACCCGAGCACGGGGGACGATCTCGGACCGTATCCGAGGTAATTGGATACACAAAGGTCAAAGGTGGATTGATTCGAAATGTGATCCCGCAAAGTACCCCCGCGGTCAACACAAGCCACCATGATTCATGTGGGTCCTGTGGAACGGTGGAACACTATCCACCTATTGAGGTAACAATTTAAAAGTTTTGCAGCCTATACTATCCAGCCTTATAATTGTATCTGTTTTTACAGGTGTTGTCACCGTGTGAGTTGCTAGTTAGGGTGGCGGATGCCCATCTAGTCAAAGTTGGTTATGGACGAGTATGGCCAACTGTGGTATTCCAACTGTTACATCATAAACAGATTGCCGATGGTTGTGTAAAAGTCCAAGTGGATTCCATCGTGGCAGGAAAGGAGGATTTGCCTGTACATCCTCTTACAAAAACAGATGATGTCCAACTGGTTGAGAATTTGCCATATCATATAGTACAGTGGCCAAGATACGCAGTGAAGGTATATTTTAGTTTATTTTTATTGTTTGTGAACGCTTTTATCTAACGTTGTAGAGATGTTTTAGCTTATCGGTGATGGACTTGTCAATTCCCCGGAAAGGGACTTGAGAGAATCCTCTCCATTTGATTTATCAACCAACAATGTTTATATACCAGAAATGCCCGAAACTTCAACATTCCCTTTAGACCAAGAGTTTGTTAGTTATGCACAAATGGTTAGTCTTATCATTATCATTATTTTAATCATTATATTTAAATACTAATGTTTTTATGCTTACTTGTGGTAGTTGCAATCGGAGGATCCAACATTCCCCGCAGCCCAAACCGTCCCCGCAGCCCAAACCGCCCCCGCAGCCCAAACCGTAACCGCATCCCAACCCATTAACCCAGCCCAAACAGCCCCAATAGCACAAACCATTATCCCAGCCCAAACAGTCCCCATAGCCCAAACAGTCCCAGAAGCCCAACCCGACAGCCCAGCCCGAACAGACCCTATACCCCAAACACCCACCACATCCCAAACCGTCACCACACCTCAACCCGACAGCCCAGCCCGAACCATCCCCGAAGCCCAAACAGAACCCGAAGCCCAAGCAGAATCCGAACCCGAGGATGTTCCTCTAGATCCTCAGTACGACCAGCATTATGCGATGGTAGTGGCCGATGCTCCCCAATTTCTCCCAATACTTGATGCATTCTTCAAATATAACAAATATGGTCTTAGTGTTCCTTCCCCTCCGGGTATGTATCCGGAGATATATTTAGAAGGCATCCCAGCAACCGAGGTTTTACAATTTGCTCGATTCCATTGGGTTGATAGCAGCATGATACATTGTTTGTCAATGTAAGCTTAATATTTTAATATTTGGGTATAATTGTATTTATTAACTTTATGTTGTATATTTAAGGTATTATTATGCAATGGCCGGCAGCAATTCACGATGTGCATTTTTCAATGCACACTATATTACCGAGCCAGAATGTCGCACCAACAAGAACCATGTCATCCAACATATCAAGGATGTTTTAAATCATCATCCAAGCAAGTCATACATTCTTGCACCATACTATCAACAGTAATATTTGATTTTCCATAATACATGCAACACTGGATGTTTTAAATCATCATACAAGCAAGTAACTTTGATTAATTGCTTGTGTTTACTTGCAGGCAACACTGGATGCTTTTTATCCTCTGTCCTAAAACGAATACTGCATATATTGTTGATTCTTTAAAGCGTGAATCTGGTCCCGAGTACTACACTCTTGTAGGAGTAATCAATCATATGTTTCCCCGTAGATTTAAATGGATAAACACAACTGTATGTTTTCAATTTCCATTTTTTACCAATTTATTTAAGATGTATAAAATTTCAATATATTGAAATATTACAGTGCTGGAAACAAGACCAAAGCTGGGAATGTGGTTACATTGTTAGTCGACATATTGAAGAATTTTTACAGACCATACAGTTTAACATCAACCAATCTGTAAGTTTATGTTATAATTTTAAAATATTACTCATTTAGATGTAAAAATTATTGATATTAATTCTTTTTCATAGCAGATGTGGAAGAGTAATAAGAGTTTTGATGCTTCTATGATTCATGAATACATAGAAAGGTTGTTGCCACTGTATCTCGAATGGATGAAGAGGTGCAAGCAAAGTGATGCCACTTATTAAAGGTTAGCAATTAATTAGCAAGTGTAAATTCTTGAACATATAGTTGTAAATTTATGAAACACGGTCCATTACAATGATCACAACCCTGCAAGTGTACATTTTTTTGACATTAAGTTACTGTGCTGTTGTATATATGTTTTTGGGTGCTATCTTTAAATATAGAATATAATAATAATAATAATATATATATATATATATATATATATATATATATTGTGGAATGATTTTTTTTTGTTTATTTTGAATAACAAATATTGCGGTTACTTTATCATGTGTGCGAATAACTAATATTGCGGGTATGTGTAGTGTGCGAAAAACTAATAGCGCGTTTTTTGCTTTAATGTTGCGGTTTCTGTCTTATTGCGGTCTCAGCGTTTGATATTGCGGTTTCTCTTTTGTTGCGGTGTTCGCTTTAATATTGCGGTTTCTTTCTTGTTGCGGTCTCTGTGTTTGATATTGCGGTTTCTCTTTTGTTGCGGTGTTGGCTTTAATATTGCGGTTTCTTTCTTGTTGCGGTCTCTGTGTTTGATATTGCGGTTTCTCTTTTGTTGCGGTTTGTGTTGTTTGATAGTGCGTAGTTTGTTAGTGCGTTCCTTTCCCCGCAACAACAAATCGTTTTACCCGCAACAACAAATCGTTTCTGTAGTAGTGTAGAGAAGCGAGACTTTTCAGGAAAGGCGAGATTGGAGATTGGAAAAACTATTTGAGCATGGAGATGCAAGAACGGATTGATGGAATCACCGAAGAGAAGTTGAAGGGTTCGGGTTTGATCCTTGGTGCAAGGGATTGAGTCGAGGATGTCATTTACGAAATTATTTGTATTATATTAATTGGTATCTATTTGGGTGTGACATTGATACCATGATCATAAATGTGTGCATTGTTTGGTTTGATTTGGTTTAGTTTTGTATTGGGTGTTGTATTTTAAGAGTCCTTCAGTGTATTCTTCTATTTCGGAAAAAGTGAGTAAAACTATATTATTTTATATATTATACACTACAAGAAAATATACCTATAGCGATGAAAGCTATACCAACGATAATTGTCGTCGCGACAGAGTTACATGTAGCGACGACAATTCGCCGCTATAGGGTTGACCATAACTGATAGTTGAATTTACATATACCAATAACATCTGGTCGCTATATAGTGAAAACGAACTGAAAATTTTGGCTAACACTTATACTGATGATATGTCGTCGAAACAGGTCGTCCTGTGGCGACGAATTTTTTAACCTATGCCGACGAAGGTATGGCGACGACGCTATGCCTAAGATAATCGCAAGGATTGCTATGGCAACAACATATCGTCGTGACAGACTTTTGGGCATCGTTAGGATAGGGGTAGATTCTTGTAGTTAATATGTTAATCAGCAAAGTGACAAACTTGGTCAATATTAGTACTTGTTCGGTCGGCGGAGGATCGAATAGCAATATATAACCCAAGGCAACATATCTAATACTCACAGATTATTCATTAACCAGTAATAATACTTTCTCTAGTTTTCTTCATCATGTCAAGTTTATCGCGTCCAATAACAACTGAACCAGATAAAGGCGCAGAGTACAATAAGATTTGTGTTGGGACCGACTCGCACCGGTGCAACGACTATAATTAATAAACGAGTAATTGAGTTAGAGTATTTATATGAGTTAAGTTGTGTATGCATGAAAGGTATGTGATTATTTGTGTGTATGATTGTGAGAATTTACTAATCTCATTAGCTTACCCCAAACTCCCCCACCATGTGAAGGCATGAGTAGTAACAAAGGCAATGAAAAAGTGGACGGTCAATTACACTGCCGAGTCGTTGAGTAGAGTCGAGTCTTTGAATTTGGATTTTAAATACATTTATTATTTTCCGTACGTGTCGTAATATTTATGAGTTTTTATTTATAAGTACTTATATTCTATTTTAAAAGGTGATTTATTATTTATTTTAAAATTTTAAATTTATTGTGAACATTTGAGAGTGTTACAGTGACGGATTTAATCATTAATTTTGTGCATGTGTTGCACGTAGGATAAGAAAAAAATAATTGAAATCATTACATCCACTCAATAGCTTCAAGAAAATCTTGTAAGCTAGCATCCACAAATTTACACCACACAATGCTATATTTATACATCCGTCGTTAAAATATCATAAGTTTTCTTTAAGTTTCTTCATCATGTCGAGTTTATTACCTCCAATAACATCTGAATCAAATGAAGACGCAAAGTACAATCAGATTTGCGTGGAGCACAAGCAGTTGCTAGAAACACTTCCCAAAGGCAATGGATGGAGGATAAAACACCTCCACAATTACAAAGGATTTTGGTTAGAGTCAAACGTCATAAAAACATACATGCTTCTTCATGCCTTTTTCATATCAAAACCCTCCGACATCTTTGTGGCATCCTTCATGTTGAGTTTAGAACAACTCTTCATAAACGTAGATCTTTAGGCTCAAGAATAGTTAGTTCTTGATCTGGAATAAGCATATACAAATAACAAAATTGCGGAATTAGTTGAACATATATGTATAGCTAAACAAGTTTTCATCATTAAAAGCCCCAATTCTATGTATGAATACATAGAACGGTTTTTCATTAAACAGGATCAAACGACCTTGAGGCTTAGGTTTTTACACACAAACACGTTAAAACGTGGGTTCTGAGAACATCTAATTCTATGTCATTAGGTTTCTTTATATACTAGAAAACCCAAGACTTACAAGGAAAAGATAATACTAAATCTTTTAAATTAAACAAGATATACTATATCTTTTACAATTAATGATTATCTCCTAAATCTTTTTCAAATCTTGAACTTCATATTACCGACTTAGGTCCTTGTAGTTTAATAGTTTTGACATAATCAAATCTTTAATGAATATTAATAATAATATTCCTAACAATCTTCCCCTATTTGATTTGACAAAACTTGTAGAATTAGCTAGGAATCTTCAAGTCTCTTCCCCTTTTTGACATAATCAAATACGAATCCGAGAAACTTGAACTTCCCCTTGAATGATCAACACTTTTTCTTCCCCTAAAAGTGTGATATCATTCTTGTGTTCTTCAAGGCTATATTAATTACATTGAAAACCAACTATCTTCTATTTGAAGTTGAAGTAGAAACTCAAACTAAGAATCACATTCCGTCTAAATATAGTAATCAGCAACATCATAATCTTGTATGAAGGACATCTTGGCCTTCAACAGATCTTTTCGTTAAGATTCTGTTAAATTGCAGTTACAACAATACATAACATCTTATGTAGTAAGATTTTCCACTTCATCTTCAAATAAAATATAATAAATTATCTTCTGTAATCAATTGATAAAGATCAAATATGTAACAAATAAAACTTTCCTTTATCTTTATCATGCCTTCAACCTGTGTGAATAATGTGATTCGTTTCACATTATTATCAGATACGATCAATAAACCGTGGTATGGAATGAACATGGTGTGTATCATGCTTTTCCAAAGTATGATGTATCTTTCAAATAAAGAAATCAAAAAAATTTCTTCAAAATTTTTTCGGTCAATACTGATTAATAATTGATCAGTCAACGCAGCAGTAGTAATCGAAACACTGAATCAGTAGTAATTTTGTTTTACTACTGGTCAGTAGTAATTAAATATGGATCAGTAGTAATCAGAATTGTTACTGATCAGTAGTAACATGGTTACAGCCAAATATCAGTAGAAACTCGCAATTAGCAGTAGTAGATTGATACACTACTGACCAGTAGTAATGTTTGTAGAACCAGATCAGTAGCAAAGTCGATTAGCAGTAGTAAATTAGTTCAATGGAGCAGTAGTAATTTTGATTTACTACTAACTAAAATCAGTAGTAAACGTTACCAGTAACCACTTGTGCCCACCGCTTTAATACCATCTTTATCTACAGATCTTTGGCCATGGCATCCGCAGGTAAATCCTTCGTTCAATCCCTAAGACACTACATCAAGAAACCATGGGAAATCACTGGTCCATGTGCTGATCCTTGCCGCTTTATTGTATTACACATAGATCCAGACAATACGTTCCAACCTCCGATCTAGACAAAGCGGTGAAATAAACAGCCGTTTTGAAATAAAGCGGTGAAATAAAAAAAATCTTCTTCTACGGCACCTCGCATCACAGTCTTCAACGATCTCTGTATGTTCGAATGATTCAACAAACGACAACCAAAATTTACAGATTGAATTTTGAATCCAAAAAAAAAAATTAAAGTCGTGGGGATCTGATCGGGATTATTGATTTTAATCCTAAACTCAAGCTTTTGATTAATTGATAGGTGGAATCTTCTTTTGCAAATAACAATTTTGCGTTGAAACATGGAGGTTGACGACGAGCAGATTGTTCTGGGCTTTAAATTGTTCCATTCCAGATCTGGAGCCACCGTTCTCTGATACCAATTGTTGAGTTTAGAACAACTCTTCATAAACGTAGATCTTTAGGCTCAAGAATAGTTAGTTCTTGATCTGGAATAAGCATATACAAATAACAAAATTGCGGAATTAGTTGAACATATATGTATAGCTAAACAAGTTTTCATCATTAAAAGCCACAATTCTATGTATGAATACATAGAACGGTTTTTCATTAAACAGGATCAAACGACCTTGAGGCTTAGGTTTTTACACACAAACACGTTAAAACGTGGGTTCTGAGAACATCTAATTCTATGTCATTAGGTTTCTTTATATACTAGAAAACCCAAGACTTACAAGGAAAAGATAATACTAAATCTTTTAAATTAAACAAGATATACTATATCTTTTACAATTAATGATTATCTCCTAAATCTTTTTCAAATCTTGAACTTCATATTACCGACTTAGGTCCTTGTAGTTTAATAGTTTTGACATAATCAAATCTTTAATGAATATTAATAATAATATTCCTAACACTTCATGAAGTCGGGAACCACGTGGCTGAAAGCACTCATGTTCTCCACCATCAACCGCCGCCACTTCACCTTCTCCGACCACCATCTCCACCACCATAGCCCACAAGACATGCACACTTTCCTTCTTCTAGAAGCTGAAAGCTATCCAATTACCGATTTCACCCACTTAAGTACACCTAGACTCTTTGCTACCCACTCAGCCTACACCATCTTACCAAAATCCATTACTTCCTGCAAGTTCGTATACGTGTGTAGGGATCCGAAAGATGTTTTGATTTCCAAATGGATCTTTGTGAAACAAGCTCAGATCGAAAGATCTAGCTCCTCTTTCGTTGGATGAAGCGTTCGAGCTCTTTTGCAACGGGATTTCGGATTATGGGCCATTTTGGGACCATGTTTTGTCATATTGGAGAGCGAGCTTGGATTATCCGGACAAGATTTTGTTCTTGAAGTACGAGGAATTGAAAAAACAGCCAATGGTGGAGGTGAGGAAGTTGGCGGCGTTCATGGGGATGCCATTTAGTGCGGTGGAAGAGGAGAAAGGGGTGGTGGAGGAAATTGTGAAGATGTGTAGTTTTGAGAATTTGAGTAATTTAGAGGTGAACAAGAATGGAGTTGAAAAGTTCGGTAATCTGGTTGAGATAGAGAAGCGAGACTTTTTCAGGAAAGGCGAGATCGGAGATTGGAAAAATTATTTAAGCATGGAGATGAAAGAACGGATTGATGGAATTACCGAAGAGAAGTTGAAGGGATCGGGTTTGATCCTTGGTACAAAGGATTGAGTTGAGGAAATCATGATCTATGAAATTAGTTATGGTGTTACCTAAGTAAGAAAATAAATAAATAGGAATTCTCTATAACAATTATGTAAAATTCCAGTCACATAAAATTAATGAATTTTCTCCGTATTAGTTTATAGTTAGTGTATATTGGATTTGCAGTTTCTAATGTTGAAAAGGACATGAGAGTTTATGTTACATTAATATCTTTAGGTTACAAGTCTTAGAGAAATATTTTACACCAATGCCTTAAAAATGGTCGAACCGGTTGAACGTACAGGATAACAATATCATTTTATATTTATGATAAGTTAACAATATAAAAAGTATATAAATAATAAAGAAAACTTAAAAAAAAGCTCAAAGTGCCTCTGAATGACTAGTTGCAATTTTCTCATAACATAAATTGTAGCTCGATATAGATTATATGTCGGCCAATAATAGCGATTTCAATTAAATTGTTGACAAAATAATGGGCGGAGGGAGGCAATTGCAGTGGGTTGGAGGCGGTGGCAGTGGGGAGGTGGGTGGTCCACCGGTGATCGTGATGGTCTGCTATAGTGTCAATTCGTTGCCGGAAAAGGAAATGAACATTGGCTTCATTCCACAAATCTTCATCTCCTTCTTTCATTAAACGATCTGCTAATTTTGATGTGTTCTTTAGGGACAATGGTTTGTAATTGGGTGAACTCAAATTATGTTAAGAGAGAGATAGGGTGAGGCGTTGGAGTGGTGTGAATGTGTGATCAAATGTGCAAAATGAAAAATATAAGGGTATTTTAGGCATTTGATAAAAATTAACAACAAATGTTAACGGACGTATGACTTAGGGACTAAAAGTGTAACCGACACTCATATTTAAGGACTATCCGTGTAATTTCTGTTATTTAAAGAGAAAATACAAAAATTTTAGCAAACCACACAGATCATACGTGTAATTTACTCTTTTTATGTATTTATGTTGTTTTCCTAAGCTCTTTGTAATTTCATTGCTAGTTTCTTGGTATCTTTTTAACATATTTTCTTAGGACTCTTTGGAGAGGGTGATGACAATACCGAACATCGTCTTTCAAGAATGCCATTGGCACGCCTTATCCTTCTTCTCGTCGGTAGGCTACTCGTCTCCTACAGGACGAGTTCTTCATCTCGTTAGCAGGCATGTGAGGGGGTGGGGGACTGGTTTATGTTTTAAATATATTTTTAAGTGTGAATGAGTTAGTGATGACTTGTTGTTGGTATGAATTTGTGAGTACTAGTCGGTAAGAAAGAGATTACTGACGAGTTAGGAAACATTGAAAGAGAGAATTTATGGAATCAAGAACCTTCCGCAAGATGGACGCAAAAAGTTTCAACTTTTGAAAATTGCTTACATATTTCCAAAATCAAGGTTTGACTTTGACCAATTGAGTGATTGACACTTCAAATAGAACCCAAACACCTCGCCAGAAACATGCATATATATATATATATATGTGGCCGGATGAAATTTAAAAGGTACCTATCTCATCTTACAAAACCAAAGAAGCAATACTTTGAACTTCAAACAACACTAGCTTCTACACATGGCTTACACAAAAAATCTATTATGCTTCATTTTGCTTGCGGTTTTTATGGCATCAAAATCCGATGCCCGAAAACGCAACGCAACCCAAATCCAGTTCTACATGCACGACACCCCCGGTGGACCCAATCCCTCAGCTGTCCGTGTTGCTGGTCAACCCATCAACACGACAGGGTCTGACATGGGAGCAATGTTTGGGTTTGGGTCCATTTATGTCATGGACAATGCCCTCACCGCCACTCCCGATGTCAACTCGACCCTTATTGGTCGAGCACAAGGGCTTTATGCCATGTCATCACAGAAAAATGAGCCAAGCCTCCTCATGACCCTAACCTATAACTTTGTCTCCGGCCTTTACAATGGTAGCTCCCTGAGCATAGTTGGCCGGAACCCTATTTTTAATGAAGTTAGAGAGATGCCGGTGGTCGGAGGTACGGGTGTTTTCCGGCTTGCTCGTGGTTTTGCTCTAGCAAAGACATACTCGATGTACCAAGCTGATGCTATTATCGGATACAATGTTACCGTAATCCCTTATTATTAGAAAATATTTAGAGTGTTGATTTTTAAATTTATTACTCCGTATGTTTTTATTTCGGTTCTACATTATCGAAGGCTAGTTTCATGTATTCCTTCACATTTTACTATACTTACAAATTGAATAACATGCAATTTTTTTATTGATTTTTTTACTTTAGGTTATACCCTGTTTCTTATGGAATTTAAGCAGTAATCCTAGATTTATGTTTTATCGGATTGTTTTACGCTTTCTATATGACCATTTTTCTTGGAATAAATAAAAAAAATATAAATGTGTAACTATGGATAGAATTACAAACTATATTGGAAATGACCATTTCTCATCGAACAAAATGAAATATAAATGTGCATATATAATTATTTTAAAGCATGATAAATTTAATAAATGTAGGGTCCAAGCTATAAATATTACGTCGTCTAATTATTTCTATTTTAGAGGGTGTCTGATTTAAAACATAAACTATATAAGTAGTTAATTAAAGGATTTAAAATTAGCCGAGTCCAATCGATAAGATCCCAAGCTTGAGCTTAATCGAACCTTTATATTCAAGCTCGAGCTCGGACTCAATTAACTAACCCAAACTTTCAAGCTTGGTTCGACTCCGTTATCCACACAAAAAAAAATTATAATATCAATTAAAGTTATTACTACTCCACTTGATACTATCGATTTTTAGCTCTACTTGACTTAACTTGAATATATATTACGATAATGTGTATAATCACATATTCACAAAAGAGAGTGATAAATGTACCATATTTTTTTATGAATACACCACAAATAATGTTTTATATATTTGTACAGTTTACAGTAATACTTGTACGTTGTGGTATATAAACCAAAAGTTGTGGTGTAGAAATTAATTCACATACACAAAGTCTAAACTGTAAACTGGAACGAGCTTTATAAGGCTAGAGAGTTTTACGAGCCAAGTATGTTAATGCTTGAGCTGACTCAAAAGTCTACTAGAATATCTTGAACTCGACTCGATTTAAACTGAGTCGATTTCGAGTCATTTTAAAGTTGATCTCAAATAACTTGTGTGTTGTCTCGACTAGATCTACTACTATCCATGCCCGTGTTGTCAAATTGCCTCTAAACGCACTTGTTAAATGTTATTTTTCAACTTAATTTTCCTCATGGTGTCGGTATGCTATCTACTGTAATTACATTATTTAATTCCATCAAGATTTTATTTCTAGAATCCTTTGGAAATTGTTAGCGTTTACCAGTGAATTCTCTTGAATATTTTCAACTTATTGGAAGAGAACGTCCTTCCATATTCAATGCAAAAATAATCAAAAAATTCCTTGTTATAGTGTTCTTTCAATCAATCTCCATCTACTTTCCTGTCTTTACATGACATGTGGCCGGTTCCAACTTTTGGAAAATTACTTTATGAATTATGATTCCAAATTCCCGGTTAGACTTTGACCATTTACATTTCGCTGCTCACACCTAACCTACACTCCACGCTAGACGCACTACAACCAGGGATGCACATTTGATCCGCGGGTTCGGGTACCTGCCGGTATCCGAGTCTTACGGGGCGGGTATTACCCGTCTAAATGGATAACGGGTCGGGGATGGGTTTAAATTTCATACCCGAGAGCGGGGACGGGTCGGGTACATGTTTTATAATATCCGCACCATTTATACCCGGGTACGGGTAGACTACAACGAATGAACCCTATAGTGACAACCATATTAGAGCCTGCCGTTATGATGACATGTCGTCGTCATAGGCTTTTTCATCCTATCGTGACGACATATCGTCGCTATAGACGTTGCCGGAAAATATTCCGATAACACATATGGCGCCGACATCTCGTCGCTATAGGTGTCTTCGGAAACTTCCCCAATAACACCTATGGCGACGACATATCGTCGCGATAGAGAGAATGTAAAACATTTATGGTGATAACATGTCGTCGCTATATAGTTAAACCAAAATTGCACAGTTAACCCTTTGGTGACGACTAGTCGTTGCTATAGGGTAAAACTCAAAATTGCACAGTCAACACTATGGCGTGATAATATCACGGTGATATTAATTCCTACTTTTTATGTCTACTTTATTTTGTTACCCACTAAAAGATAACATGTGTAATCCACTAAGATCTTTTTCCTAAAATCATCTTTTGATTTTGACACATGTATTGATCAAGTGAGTAGGTAAATAAATAGATACAAACAAGTAAGCACTAATATAATTACTTTGATATTAAAATCTCGCGTGGGATGTCTGGCGCTAAAATTAGTGATTCTTTATTTGTCAGTGCGTGAAGAACACTACAAATGGTTATGGTGGGCCACTAATCTATAGATTGTGAGGTTGGGCCTGGAATTTGCAACACAAATGCCAGTGATATTTTCCTTCATTCAGCCCGTTATGTTTCGAGTCCTTCAAATTCTAACTCAGATTTGGTCGATCTCTCAACCTCTCCACCATCATTTAAGCTCTCATTTAAGCTCACCTAGGGCCGACCCTGAGTTTGTCAGGACCCTAAGTAAAAACGATTTTGGAGCCCTTATTGTAAGTTGTAACCCTAAAAAATAAATATCAATCCAAAAAGTATAAAATATTTTTCTAATAAATAGTCATTTAAATGTGACAAGTCTAACATTTCTAGAGGCAAAAGTCCAAATCAAATTTGAATAGTCCAGTTTTCTGCCTTTATTTGTATTTTTTATTATTGAACTCTATGAATAAGACCTGGAAATATAAATTTAAAAATAGGTCAAAAATCAAGCTACAATTCAATTAAAAAAACTCAAAACATTAATAAAGAATGTAAAATTATGAACAAAAATTTGGCATTGTATATCGAAGATTATCTTTGCATTAATATTCTCCATAGCTGCATGCACATGTGTTGAGAAAATGAGTAGAAATATGTAGCATTATTTATTTAAAATGATGATTTTAGTTTCTTTGCACCAAACGCATTATGGGCCCTCAATTTTATTTTTGGGTGTAGGCCTGGGCCTACAATATCTTCGTCAAGGGCCGATACTGAGTTCAGTGGAAATCAACTTGAGATTGTTGGAGGAATAAAAAATGTAAACACACTAATAGTTTTTTTTTTATAATAATGTATTCTTACTCAACAATATACAAAAGAGTACATACATAGATATAGACCATGAAGAGACAAATTTGATGGATGTAACCCTTCAAATATAATTGTTTGTGAGGGTGTAATAATTGCCTTGCTTAAACCCTTTAATTGCCATACTAACTCCCTAAATTATATACATAAATACAAATAAACCCCTAAACTTTAGTTTACACTTTAACATTTCCCTTTAAACTAAACTTTGAGGAATCACCAAAACGTCATCTTCTTCCAACCCACTAGCTTTTCACTTGGATTTATTAGTTATCACTCACTCTTAAATCTTTTTCTATAATCTTTTCATTTGGATCACATGTATCATCATATATGTTAACCGAATCAATAATACTCCCTCCGTCCCACAAAAAAGTTCCCATTTCCCCTCTAAATTTTGTCCCACAAAAAAGTTCCCATTTCTCAAATGGTGAGGGACCACTTAATAAAATAATATTAAAACTATGGACCCCACCACTAATTATCTTCTAAAAGCACTTTCTCTCTCCAGAAAACCTTATATTTTAATCAAAATATAACCATGGACCCCACCACTAACTCTCTCCTAAATACTTGTGCCCATTAGAAATGGGAACTTTTTTGTGGGACGGAGGGAGTATAATATATTAGGAAGAGATATGAATGAATAATATAAAATAATAAAAGAGTATTGATTCGGTTAACAATGTTGATGCTTTATCAATTTTTGAAATCATCAATATTCTTGATAGAATGAAATATACATAAATACATCCTAATTTCTTTTGGAATCAACCACTCACCAATCTTTTCATGGTGGGAACATACTAACGAAATCATCATAACCATCATCCAAAAATCTTTTCATTGAGACGGTAACACAAGAAAGTCAATCTCATTAGCAAACATAACATCGTCTCGAATCTTTTCAATAAAGACGGAATCACCAACTTTTATGGTTTGACTTTTGAATCTTCATCGACCACAATTTTCTTCAAACTTTTTTCTTGTTCTTTCATTAAACTCATGGTGTGCCACAAACAAACATATCCAACTAAAAAAAAAATTCCATTTTCTTCTTTCTTTGATACCAATTTATTTTTTTTAATGTCACTATCCGTTCTTCCGAGCATATGTGTCACAATCTTGGCTCATTTGTTTCTTAATCGACGTTGTAATTCAATCACCAATTTTTCTTCTTGCACAAAAAATTTAATCCCCCTTTTTATATTGGTTGATATTTGTTAATCCATCGTAAACGACATGATTTTCAGGGTCGATTCAATAAACGTTTAGATAATGGAAGTTGCCATTTCTTTGGACCAAAAACTTCTACATGCGCTTTAATAAGATTAAATCTTCATCAACACTACAAAGTCCTTCCTTTAATTTCATAACTTTGTCTTGTGTTCTTAATGACTTAATCCATCCAACTCTTTTGTTCATTATAGGACTTCCCATCCTTTTGATTGAACTCCATTCAATATGATCAAATACACTCAATCTAGTGCCTTTGTTTGAAGATCTTCTTGAATCTTCAATCTCGGATCAATACGGCTTTGACACCATTTGTTGGAGGAATAAGAAATGTAAGCACAATAATCTTCAATTTTGGGGCCAAAACAGGGATCATGGCAAGCTATAGCCCTAATGGGGTGCTCGATAAGAATCCGAACAGGGAACGGGACATGGATGGGACGGGAATTCCCTACCTCGCTCCATTACCATTCCTAGTCAGTTAGTTTCCTTTTTCGTGAAAAAACATATTTTTCCAAATTATAGAGTTAGTAATTAAGTTTAAAAATACTATAATTTTTGAAACACTTCATGATATGCAAAACCCGTCATTCCATTAGTTATTACATAAAAATGGTATTTTTTTTCCTACTTTTCTTTATACCCATATAACAGTTGGAACTTGTATTGGGGCGTCTTTGGCTTTACGAGAGAAAGCTCGCCGTAGATAAAGTCTTTCTCTTCCCGTCCCGGGTCATAGGTAAGGAGGCCGCCAAAGAGGAAGGCAAACCGGCCTATTAAGCGCAGCTAAGCTAATATGCGCCGGAGAAAGCCAGGTGCCGTAGGTAAGCTCTATTCGGCCCGGAGCATTGATTCCCCATAACGAATAGTCCTACCCACATCTAGACTTGACGTGTGTAATCCAATAATTTTGAGAATTCATTTCTGCACCACAACTTTTACTTTATATACCACAATGTATAAGTTTTACAGCTAATTGTACAAGCATCTCATGCAATAATTGTGGTAGATGACATAAAAGTTGTGATGTGAAAATCACCCCCTAATAATTTTCTCTTCTCATATCATCTTTTGATTTCGACATATGTCATGATTAAATTGATAGAACACATAATATTAAATAAGCACAAATGATAACAACAAATATAATTTTTCATGTATAAATTGGAAAGAATGGCTTAAATTATAGGTGGAAACATGCCTTTTTGTACATTTAATGCATAAATTACATTTCTTAAAACATAATTTAAGATTTAATCAATAAATTTCATACAAAACAATGATAGAATACTATTTTCCTTTCAGTTTATAAATGAAAAAAGAAAACACTTCCAATTGCACTACTCTCCCTCCCTCCACTGTCGCCGGCCGGCTGAAATCATCCATTTTCTCTGAACATTTCCCTCATTTTAATCAGATTCAAATTTATAAAATGCCAATTTGTGATCAAACCTCTTTTTATAATCCATGATCTCGTTAGTGTATTATATAAAATCACAGTGTTTTACGTGCATTTCTCCCCTGAGATCTAATTAAGATTTGTAAATTCATATTTCGATAGGTAAATTTGCAATCAAATTCTTAAACTCTTCAAATTTAATTCCCCAATTTTAGATCCTCCCCTTTTAATTTTCAAAATTAGGGTTTGGTGGTCGTTGGTGAATGGGAGGATAATATGAAAAACAGAATCGGAATTGGATATGGAATTAGGGAAATTGGATGGAAAACATTAGGGGGAAATAAAGTAGAAAAAATGAAAGCAAATGCAAGATCTCCAAAATTGAAAATTTGGATAATTAGGGCAACAACAATGGTGTTATTATGGACTTGTTTGGTTCAGTTAACAGCATTAGGTGATACATGGGGACCTAGGGTTTTAAAAGCTTGGCCTCCTTCTACTCAAGATATCAAGTTTTTCCCTAATTCACCTGCTAGGGTTCTTCCACCCAAAAGTAAGTTCTTTCTTCATCATTTTCATAATTATAACACTTTTTTGTTATGATTGTAATCTAAATTGTGATATTTTGTATTTAATTTGTGTAGGGGTTTATAAAAATAATGGTTACTTAATGGTATCATGTAATGGAGGGCTTAATCAAATGCGCTCTGCGGTCAGTATTTCGGTTGCAAATTTATAAATTTGTTTTAAAACTTATTACAAGTATTATTATTAATTTAATCATGATTATGTAGATTTGTGATATGGTTGCAATTGCAAGATATTTGAATGTTACTCTAATAGTACCCGAGCTGGATAAAACGTCTTTTTGGGCTGATCCAAGGTATGTAATGAAAATTGAAAATTGTAAATTGTATGATTTGAGTTAATTGTTTTTCTTTTTTTTTTAATTTGAATTGTCAGTGAATTTGAAGATATTTTTGATGTAAATCATTTTATTAATTCATTAAGAGATGAAGTTCGGATACTTAAACAGCTGCCACCTAGGCTTAAAAAAAGAGTGGAATTAGGAATCGTGCATACAATGCCTCCCGTTAGTTGGTCTAATATTTCTTATTATCATAATCAGGTAAAATCTTTTTTTGTTTATTTTTTTTATATTTATGTTTATGTAGTATTTGGTTTGATGGAATTAAAGATATTTTTTTTTTTAAACAAAATGAGTACTTTGTTTTTACCAAATGTAACTGAAACCTTCTAAAAAGGGTAAAAAAAAATCCTCAGTTTGGTTGTAAAAAAACTTTGATACCTTTAATTGACAAAAAAATAAAGTTTAATGCACCAATAGTATTTTTTTTTAAAGTTGTCTACCTTTTTATGCAGTTCAGCTACTTAAAAAAAATCAAATAAAAGTAGAAAGTATTTGTCTTTTTGTTATAATTTTAATGAGGTTTTGATGAACTTTTATTAAGTTTTATTTGTATTGTTTGTAAATAGAAATTCAATAAATTTTACGGAGTATTAAATAGTGTATGAAGTAGAGATAAAATTATACACCATCTCTATATGGTAAATTCAATAATAATTTTAAAAAAATTATTTTAAAAAATCATTTCATCCTTGACCCTAATAATTATAATTTTATGCAGATTCTTCCTTTGATCAAAAAATACAAAGTTGTGCATTTAAATAGAACCGATGCTCGGCTTGCCAATAATGGTCAACCCGTTGACCTTCAAAAACTCAGATGTCGAGTAAATTTCAAAGCTTTAAGATTCACCCCCCAAATAGAATACTTGGGTAAGCGTGTTGTACAACTTTTGAGAAAAAACGGGCCGTTTTTAGTACTTCATTTAAGATACGAAATGGACATGTTGGCGTTTTCCGGATGTACTCAAGAATGTAACCAAGATGAGGTGGAAGAGTTGACTAGAATGAGGTTTGACTTTTGACTTTGCTTAATTAAAGAGTAAATTACATAAATTTTCCATCATTCCATGTCGTATTTATGAAATTATGGATTTCATCCCTGCACTTCTTTTATTACATGTATAGTCCCTAAATCAAAAAAAGGCTATTAAGTTTTAAGGGACCATTGATGCTAGAAGTTTCAAAATCCAGGACCTTTAATCTTACAAATTTATAAATTAGGGACTACTGATGTTACACGTTTCGAAATTAGGGACTATCCGTGTAATAAAAAAAGTTAAAGGATGAAATCGACGATTTCTGACAAACCACATGGACGAATTTGATAATTTCTTGATCTTTACGTGTTTTTTTTTCTCTCTTTTTTTTTTTTTGTAGATATGCATATCCTTGGTGGAAAGAAAAGATTATAAACTCGGAATTAAAAAGAAAAGACGGTTTATGCCCTTTGACACCCGAAGAAACCGCCCTTACATTAAGGGCACTTGATATAGATACTAATATACAAATTTATATTGCTGCTGGTGAAATATATGGTGGTCAAAGGAGATTAGCTGATTTACAAGCCGCTTTTCCAAAACTGGTTCGTAAAAATGCAAAATTACGATTTTACCCTTGTTGCCCTTATGTTTAAATTTTGATTTTAACAACAGGTAAGAAAAGAGAGTTTATTAGGTGCAAATGGTCTCCAATTTTTCCAAAATCATTCATCACAAATGGCAGCTTTAGACTATCTCGTGTCATTAGAAAGTGACATTTTTACCCCTACTTATGACGGGAACATGGCCAAAGTTGTACAAGGCCATCGAAGGTAAAAATAATAAAAATTATTTTGTCATTTTTATAAACATTATAAAAACTTTATATTTTTATTCCAGATATTTGGGTTTCAAGAAAACGATATTATTGAACAGAAAGCTTCTGGTGGAACTAATAGACAATTACACAAATGGATCGATGAATTGGGATGAATTTTCAAGTGCTGTAAAAGATGCACATGCTGAACGCATGGGAAACCCTAAAACACGTGTCATTATTCCTGATAAACCTAAAGAAGAAGATTATTTTTATTCAAATCCACAAGAATGTTTGCAGCCATTAGAGACTCAGCTTTTGAGTGGTTTATGATGAGCTGGCGTGTGTTGGTTAGTTAGGGGTAAAGTTGGAAGATTATAAGTTAGCCACCCTCGAGTCAGTGGTCGGGTTTTTCATTTTTATATTATATTTATATTTTTTTTATTTTGGGTTGCATAATATTATTATTATTATTATTATTATTATTATTATTATTATTGCTAATAATGGAGATTGATGTATAGGAATTTACCCTGACATTGCAGGGTCGTATTTAGGTCCACGAAATGGTTGCGATTTGTATACAGTTCATTTGATATATATATAGATTGGATTTTGCACTTAAATGTGAAGTTGTAACATAGAGTTGACTTTTTATGGTTTGACTTTTTTGGAGTTTTTGATAAGGTGGATTGGAAGTTAAAATGGAAATTATGAACTAGAAAACAATTCACGTGTGTTTATAATGGTTGAATTTCATGATTGGGAATACTTAGGCAGTCAAAGTTTGACTTTGATAAAAGTCAAATGAAGAGAAAGAACCTTGCTATTGACTTCGTAAGCAATTTATTTTGCATTTTCACTCTCACTGATTTATTTATTTTCCCTTTTTTGAGTTTTCAACAATTATATTTTATTTTATTTTAAAAATATTATACTCTATATTTTAACTATCCTAACGATTCGTTTTCCATTTAAAATTCTTTAAACGTATTTTGTAATAAAGAATGTTATATTATATATCTAACTAGCTTCATAGACCGCCCGATTGGGCGGGCATGCTTCAAGAGATATATTAAAGAAAAATAACAACAAATATTAATACTTTTTAAATGACATAAGAATCCATAGTTGTAATGATAAGTTTGTATAAATTTTGATACATGAATAAATTGTACATAAAATTTATAGACGAAATAAGACTTCTTTGTAAATGACATTTGTTGTTGAATTAGTGTAATTGTCATCTCTGTTACAACAAATAACATTCAATCCGTTCTTGTTCTTAACTCGTGATACAACTACATAAAGTAGGCCATGTGAGAATAAGTAATGGGGGAGACGACATAATTTTTTTAATGGTTATTCGGAATAAGGTTCAAAGCTATTTATGGGTAATATAATCAGTTATGGGAGTAGATTAAGTAAATATTTAATGGGGGATATTGTTGTTAATTTAAAATTCCGAATAAAGTGGCAGTGATTTGTAATTTGAATAGTTTAGGTATGTATTTATTGGAGATACTGCATCATCTTTAAAAAACCGAATAAAGAGGTAAAATTGTTATTGCCTAAAACTAATTTAAATTACTACGTGATTTTTGTTTCATGTGCAGGATAAATAGAAAATTTTGGGAGGTTTTGTTTTGAAGATGCCACATGGCATTAAGAGGCAATTACATGTGGCATTGGGAGCCAATAAGGAGGCTTTAAAGTGATGAGTTGTCAAATAAATCTCAAATCTAGGCCTCATCTATAGAGGAAGATAATAAAAATCTATTAAAAAATCCATGTTTATTATGTTATATTCAAATATTCAATAACTATTTTAAGGTCTCGGTTATTGCATGGGGCAACCTAAATTATAGATTGGACAATCATATTAATTCCAGTGAAACATTTATTTACTTGTTCAATCAAAACTTCATTAGATATAACTAAGTCCTTGTGCTCTAAGTATAGATACTTAAATAGTAAATAATTGGGGTAATAATAATCTAATTCTCAAATTTTAATATCACTTCATTCTTGAACTTTTTACAAATTTATTCTTTAATTTTGGTTGACCTTCATATAACCGATTCACCAGACTAAATGTTCATGTAGAGTTACATGTAAAATATCTAATGATATGGAACATGGTTAATAATGGTTTAGTCCCCAAACTTTAATCTTATTTCCATTTTAACCCCTTAATGTTTTTTGCAATATTTGTATCTTCAATTTTAGTTGACTTTTTAAAATAACCATTATAACCAGTTCACATGTTAAATTCCATATAGGCGCCACATGTTAAATATCTACCGATTTGGCATACGAGGTGGATATTATTATTATTAGTTTATTACTATTGTTATTATTATTATTATTATTATTATTATTATTATTATTATTATTATTATTATTTACAAAGTTTATTCTAGAACAAGCTCATCACTAATGATACAATTTCGTCACAAACCTTTTATTGGCCAACATTTTCTAGTCAACTTTTCTAGCAACCAACGAAAACCTACAAAATGTAATGGTGTTTAAATTTGGGATAAATGAAATGTAATGGTGAGCCAAAACGTCCCCTGCCTAATTATGCACTCGAACGAGTTCTCTGATTTTGCTCTGCTAGGTGAACGAGAAAATGAAATGGGGCTTCCTTCGTTTCTTGCAAATGAAATGGGGTTTCCTTTGTTTATTTAAAAGAAAAATAGAAGATATGATACAAAAATTAAAAAGGTAATTGGGAAAATGGTAATTATAATGATAAAAGATAATAACTAAAAAAAGTACAAAATATCGAACAAACGAGTTCTAGGTTAAGAGAACGCCTGAAACCTTAAGTAAATTAAAGTTTAGAATTAAAACAAGTCAACTAAAGTTGAGGATAAAACAACTGCAAAAAGTATTAATTTCTTAAATAGAAACAGGGTCAAAATTTAAGGATTAATCAAGTTAAGCTTTAAATTAGTAACAACTTTGACATATCATACAAAATTTACCGTTTAAACATGTTGCGAGTAAAAGAAAAGAGTAGAACCATTACACAAAAGTATTTGAGAGTTAAGACATTATATATACCAAACTTAAGGATAAATAAAAAAATTTAAGTAGTTAAACGGAAACCAAGTTTAAGAATTAAATCATTATTAACCCTATATAATTATTCATGGTGTAGGTTAATAGCTTATTGTAAATAGGTATAGGTTTGGTTATAATTAGCAAAAATGAAAGAAAGATCGTTTTCATTTGCATTTGAAAAGAAAAATGAGCAAACTAAAAATTTGAGCATTGTTTGTGTGATGGTTAATGGAATTGAGTGTAAATGGGGATTGGTGTAGTTTCTAGATGGCTAATGATGATTAAAGACTACTTGAACCAATCCCAAGTCAAACTATAAAAGTCCACTTGTCAACCTTGTTACTACTACTCGTTAGTACTGCTCAACATTGTTACTACTGCTCTAAACCTTGTTACTACTGCTCGTTAATACTGCTCAACCTTGTTACTTCTGCTCGTTAGTACTGCTCAAACACTTAGTGCTGCTCCGTTAGTGCTGCTCCCAGTTAGTGCTGCTCAAGTCTCCCAGACGCACGAGGTATTTTGAGAAGATTGAAGTCTATCAGTCTTAAATAGAAGTCTCTCATTTAAATTGGTCTATTTTGAAAGGAGAGGAAAGGAAAGAGTGGTATATGAAGTAAGAGCATTTAGAGTGTGGTGGTAAGTTTTTGCCAACAATGATTGCGAGATACCACCTGTCCTAAGTCCTCTTTTCCGTTTAAAAGTGGGTCTATTTTAATAGATAGAGATAGAAAGGAGCTAAGCAATAAGAACAATTTCTTTCATCAAAGTTAGTTAGACACTTAGGGTCGTTTGATAGTTGCTAATTGAGTTAGTGCGGATTGAGTCAGAATCGGATCGAGTCAGAAGCAGATTGAGTCTAAACTTCTAATTGAATCCATGTGTTTGATTGAATCGCTAATTGAATGTGCTACTTGATGAATAATGACCTTATTACTCTTCTCTTTTGTGCTAGATAAACTATATGTGTTTGATTAAATTGCTAAATAATTAAAAATAATTACATAAAAATCATCATATAAAATTTAAAGTAAACATAAATCATTTAAAATCCAAATACAATTTTTCATAAAAAGTTTAGATTAAACACACTAATAATTTCAAAAGATAACATTTTTAATTTATTTAAGATATTATAATAAGAAAATGGTCACCTTTTTTTTAATAGACGAAAAGTGACAAAATCAAACACTCTAATTTTGAGTTCATTAAATATTATTATCTAATGCACTTAGGGTATGAATTAGAAAAACCCATAAATAAATCAAAACTTAAATATAATTAATTAAATTTAATTAGATTATTTTAATCTTGAAAAAGAAGATCCTTCGGTAATCAAAATTTCGAAATACAGAACTAAAAAAACAAGCCAATTATATAAGCCCATTAATATATTAATCCATTAAGCACTCTACCCAATATTAAAAAAATGGCCCACTGTCCTTTAAAAGCAAAAAACCAAAAAAAAAAAAAAAAAACAAAACCCTACTTCTTTCTACAGCCGACACCTACAATCATGGGATCTTCTCATCTTCTTCTTTCTCATCTCCATGGCTGCAACTCCGTCATCGGTTTTCTCCGGTAAGCTCTTTTTCTTGACCATTGTTGAACGAATGTAGATTATGGCAAGTAGTAATAGTAAAGTTTGATCGTTAATGTATCAATGTGATATTAAGTCACATCAGCTCAAATTCATGTAGTGATGATCAAACTCATATTAATTTATCATCAAATCATAAAATATAACACATTTAATTGTGCCACTGGACTAAACTGAGCAAGAAAGAGAAGGGGATGTGAGAAAGTTCAAAAGTTCATCCAAATGCAATACAATTGGATCAGCTCAAATATTGTGTTTCAATTGCACAATTACAAATCAACAAGCATAGTAAGTGCCCCGCGTTGCTGCGGATCTGTTTTGTTTATACTTTGTCTAAATTATAATAAAAGAAATAAAATTGTGCAATATAAATATCTAATACGTTTATAATATATATTTATAAACATTATCAATATGTGTTTTTTTTTTCATATTCATTTACTATTATTTAATTTACTTAGCAATCCTAAAAATTGATTAATTTTTTTTATAAAACTTACCAAAACACTTATTGTTTTTGACTTTTTAATGATAATTCTTTATAAAATAAATGTTTCATTTTTAACACTTTAAAAATAAGTGATATATTTTAAATTTTATCTTATTTGGTAAAAAAAAGTAGGTCTCTACTAACTATTCACTTTAATATACTGAAATAACTTTTTTACTTTTACTTTTATTTTTTTAGATCCTTAACACCATTTTATTCAAAAGTAGTGAAACTTATCCTCAATTAACTATCCATTTTAATTTATCTTAAAACTCGTAAAATCCATAATGTGTAACTTATTGTGATACGAAGATAATATATCTTACAATTAAAATAAACTAAGATACATAATATTTATCATTATTTTATCATTAATAAATAATATAGGGTTAAAAGGAAAGTTCATGAACATTTATACATACAGAGGGAGTTTTTTAAAAATTCCCATCTATCATGTTTTCAATTGAGATATCCTCCGTAACAAATTTCTAACATGTAAAATTATGATTGGTTAAAAAGCAAACGGAGTTTTAATTGTAATGAAGAGTATATCAGGTATGCTAAATGTATTATAAGGAGAATTACAAGATACTATATTAAGGGGTTGTTTTTTTTTGCCGTAATCATCTGTAATCCTTCGTAATTAGAATTCAAATCTATTATGGAGAGATGTTTGGATGAGTTTTTATTTGTAATTCTTAAATATATTATTCGTTGTAATTCAAATGCCTATGTATTCAATTACGTTCTTTTAATAAACGAATAAACTTGAATATTTTGTATGTTACGGAATTTTATATCGTTTAAATATATTAAAATTTTAAAAGAATTAAAAAAATAAAATAAACTGAAAAGTTGAAAAAGGTTAAAAAAAACTACAATTTTTTAAAAAAAAATAAAAAAATGTAATATTTAAAAATAAAAATAAAATATACAAAACTAAAAAAAAATGCATAATTATGGATTTGAATCCTAGTTATAAATTTTGTAGCCAAATGCGCAAAAGAATTCAGTTCATTCAGAATTCAATTCCATTACATAGGAATACTGTATGTCAAACGCACCCTAAAAGTATTAATCCTCTTCTTTATACAATTTAACGATAATGACTTATTAGCTACTTGAGTAACCGATTTAAGAAACAACTGACAGAATTAACCAATAACTCGAATTTTACAAATGTACTAATTAGTTCATGTACTATTAGTTGACTTGTATCAATAGCTTCTTCATGCAAAGATCCTTGTAATCAAGGATCAAAAGAATCCTCATAACAAAAGAGCTTGTGAACTTTTTCCCACATATTATCTTCAAAATTAGTGACCAATGGATACTCGGTTTTTTGAAAACATTCTTGACCTAAAGAATGAATAACTAAATATGCAAAGTATAAAAAAATTACAAACATCCAACCAAAGAACCTCATGTGTGATATAACTTCAAGACAATCACAATTCACAATGCTTTATCCATCTCTTGACATATCTTTGATTTTATTTAAAAATATTATTTAGTGGACTCATCATATCAAGAACCCTCAATTCACCATTCATGAGTATATTCTGACCGACAATAACAATAACGATCTTTGTCAATTTCCTCATACCCCAAAATATTAGGAATTTAGATGTTGTAAGTAATGGATATTCGTGGGAATTTGCATAGTTAGTCATGGTTAATTTGAAATTGGACCATATCCTAAAACTGTTAACGCAATCTTGAGTTTTGGGTTCTTTTAGAGGCCGTAAATCAAACAACTCCAACTCTAACCAAATCTGGTACATGACTTTCATCAAACATCCAAAAAAAACCCTCATAGTTTGAAAGAAATTCATCATATAGTTTCTAAGGTTTGATCACTCAAATAAATCAGTTGGAAATCAATTTTACTTAGTTGATTAAAATTTCTCAATTCTGTCTAGCTTAGTGACTTGATACACAAATTTAAATAGAATTTATTTTCAAAATTGAATAATAATATAACTTACAATCTCATACTAACTAAATTATTCTAAAAATACCATCTTTGTACGCACGATATGATATCAAATAAAAGTTCCAATAAAAAAAAACTAGAGACTGAATTTCTGTTCAATTGTATAAAAATGGCTTCTCAAAAACCTAACATTGGAAGCCTCCCTATAGAGATAACAATGAATAACAACAATAATAATATTTTTTGGTCAAAATATACTGTGCAACCCCCTACCCAGCCCAAAAGAAAATTACAAATGTAGGAAAAAATGATACCAAATATTAATTGAATTATCCTAATTACATTTAGCTTTTTAGTTTCTGGTTATCTTAAACCTTTTTAAAGCGTTGTTATCCTCCCGTGTGCTTGCAAGTCTTGATCTTGCAACCGTTTCATCAATGGCAGGAGCTTCGTTTTTCTGTTTTACACATCAATTAGAAACTGAAATTTCGACCCACTTACTTAGAGTAAATTACACAATTGGTCCTTTAGGTTTGTACCATATTATATATTTAGTCCTTTAGTTTCATAAATTATACTGGTAGTCCTTATTTTAGTATAGTCCTTATTTCTGAAATTATTAACATGTTTGGTCCTTTACCTGAACAAACGTTATCTTTTCCCATCAAACAGACGGGATTTTATGGGTGTCAAATTGGTGAAGGGAAAGGGAAAATGACAGATTTACCCCTCGTGCATCACACGTGACCATACTTTACTAGAAAAATAAACATGTGTTTAGGTAAAGGACCAAATGTGTCAATAGTTTCAAAAATAAGGACTATAAGTGTAATTTATAAAACTAAAAGACCAAATATTTAATATAATACAAACAGGACCATTTGTGTAATTTACTCCTCTTACTTATTAATTATTAATTTAAAAGCATACCTTAAGAACGGGTGGTGAGGAATCATGTGTTGCTCTTTTTCCTAAGTCAATTTGTACTGAAATTTTGGCTTGTGATAAGTCAACACCAGAGCTTTGAAGTGCTTGTGTTAGCGTACTTAATAACCTGTTTACACATACATCTTGTCAGTCAAACAAGTCAAAACTACAAATAATCAAATTTGGGTAACGGGTCAAAACATCATGTTGAACCATGTACACAATTTTATCCATTTTTAATTTTTTTTATAACTACATAATGCATTAATTATTAGACAATAATAATCTAACTCGTTGAATAAACAACGCAAAATGCATTTTATTAATTTGGCTGATTAGGTCATCTACTACCATGGATTATTAAAGGTGCAACATTGTATCCTGGACTTGACAAAATGGTTGATTTAGTACCTGACTCACTAATTCGGTATTGTTTTCTCATGTGATTTGCTTCTAATATCAATATATTTAGATGAATGTATATTTTTTAGTACGTCGAAAACTCCAATGAAAGTAAGTCAAGTAAGAAAACACGATCAAATTGATGAGTCAAGATACTAAATCGACATTTTGTCGAGTTCAAAGGTACCATACTGAACTTTTAATAAACCAGAGTAGTAGAAAACCTAGTGAGTCAAGTTTAAGATACTAATATGTATTTTATTGCAGCTTCAAAATATTCCATTCGAGGTACTAAAATCATTTCGGTATCAACCCTGTTTTTCCAACCCAAATGAGGACTTTTTACCATTTCTATAAAAAAGAATTTGGTTATAATAAAATAACTTCGATTGAGCAAAATGAAAATTTCAGAAAGTTTGGTGCTTTTTGTACAATTTGCCCTTAAAGATACACTTTGGGCCCGTTGGACATAGTTTCCTTTTTTCCATAATGTTTTTATTTGGCCATTAAACAAAACCAATTAGACCGATTTGAGTAATAGATTGTTTCTTACCCTTGAGAATAAATGGATGATATACTAATTGTCCCACTTTGAATTGTTAATTCCTGATCTTTCAACTTATCAACACTACAATCAGTCATACATGATCTTGAATTTGGCTGCTGCAAAGGTGAAGGGAAAGAAGACGGTTTATCCGTGTTTTGCCCCTTTTTTAAGGAAGAATTGTGTTTGTTTTGGTTAAGGTTTGGAGTGTACGGTACACCGTTTTGGTGCGGTTCATCAATGAAACCTTCTGTTGGTCTTTGGTTATTGTTCTGTTACAAAATAACAAAGCTAGAATTAGAGATGGAAATTACTTGTAAAAATAAGTTTAGGGTCAAATGGGTAAATTTTTGAAACTAGAGGGATAGAATTTACCCATGGCGTGATTGTAGGCTGTTCGTTAGTCCATCCCCGACAAGAATCCTCATACTTGTTCACCTTTTCTTGTAGAAACTGGATGTATTGAATAACCTACAAAATTCAAAATAAAGATTACATATTTGTCACTTTTGGTGAATAATAAAATAATTGTAACATGTATATTATGGTACCAGAAGGGTACCCGCACAATGCAGCGACATGTACCCTGTACTATAAATTGTGGTGGTCAATTGATGGCTGGTGGTAGATGATGGTGATGGTGGTGGTGGTAATTTTAAAATTTTAAAGTTTAAGGATTAATAAGAATAATTATAATGAAATAACATATAGTCTAATAGCTCAATTGGTTAGGGCATTATATAAATAAGGTCCTAAAATAACAGATATGTTGGCTGAAAACTAAGACTTGCTAATTTTGGAAGATCCCAAATACATTATATATAGTAAAGATACTATAATACCTCTAATAAAAATGATGCCTTATCTCTCTTTTGATCACCATGAGGGATTAGTTCTCTCAACATTGAAAATCTGCACAAGTATTAGAACATCAATCTTAATAACTATCATACAAGGCTTATTTTTGTATAAAGAAACGTGATTTTACATTTGTCCTTATTTTTTTAGGCTGTGTACAAAATTTATGTCCAACTGATCATTAAAAAATGCTTTTTGTCATGTTTAGGTCGTTTAGCAACCTAATGCCCTGATAAAACGATGACGTGGCAGTAACAAAAATACATGTCACTTGTCACAACAAGTTACCGGTTTATCAGGTCAATATGTTGCTGAATGATCCAAACGAGACACAAGCCAACTTTATATTACTCATTTCAACAAAATGTAACAGTACATTGTTATTTTATGCAATAAAAAAATCATTTACAAAATAGAAAAAATGACCAAAATTATACCTGTCATTGATTTTGCTTCTTCTACGTTGCTCGGTAGCAGAGTGCTTAGAACGCGGGGTGTTGGGCTTTTGTTCATGGTGTGTTGTATCTACTTTAACAGATAAAACACCTATCAATTTACAATTTAATTATTTGTACAAATTTTTTAGAATTAATATGATTTTTCTTAATTTGGATGAAAGTGACAAGTTGAGATTGAGAAAGATACTTTTGTAATGTGAAGATGGTTCTTTCTTGATAACAAACTCTTCTTCTTCTTCATCTTCATCTTCTAGACTGTTCTTAGCAGACTTTAACATATCAACAAAACTTTGATTCTTTTGGCCTACTGATGGACTGCAATTACCACAAAACTCTTCCATAAATAAATAAATAAATAAAAATAATAAAAATAGTAAGGAAAACAGACCGAGAAGATGAGAGAGAACTAATGGTTGTGGTTGGATGGTTATGGGCTGATGATGATTGTGATGGCATCCATGGTACTCCTCCTATCTTCATTCCTCCCTCTGTTATTAATATTTGGAAACTATTATTTAAATTCACAAATAACAAAACTTATGAAACGTAAGATATAAAAAAGTTAGCATAAAACCTACTACTCGGTAAATCACTTAATTATAGAACAATTAGAGTATTACTAAATCAAACAATATAATCTTTCTAATCATATTTGACACGATACTTATTTTACATAAACTTAAATTTTTTGGCCAAAATTAAATAAAGTCGACCCTACCCGACCCGACCCTTTTTGACGTACCCAATCCGCCAAATTACTCAATGTGACTCGACCCGTTTTCGCTTCACCGGCCCAATCCGATAAATAGCAAAACAAAAACAAAAAAAGGTAAAAATCAACGCAATCCTTTTCAACCGGAAAAACTGAATCATTTAGAAAAAAACGAATTTTTGGGGCGGTTTTCAGGTGCATATGAAAAACCGAACCGAAAAACCCGCCCCGACATATATATCATTCAAATTTTATAAAAATATTCTTTTCTTTATAAAAGATTTGCTGCTCAACTATTTTAAAAAAATTGATTATATCATTTGAACGTTTTCACATGTTTCAGTCATATATTTTCTAGGTCTTATAACTGTATAATTATGAAACTTTGGACTATATGTTTGTTTTATTTATAGAGAAAATAAGTTAAAATTTGGAAGTTCGGATCATAATATTAAAAGTTAACAAATTTGGTAAATTTAAAGGAAAACAAAAAACAGAAAAAAACCCGATATCGAACCAATTTCTTGAGAAAAAACCGAAAAACCAAAATTGAACGGTTTGTAATTCTTAAAAATCAAAGTTTTCAGTTATGAATTTGGTTTTAGTTAAAAACCGCCTCAAACTGCCCCATACCCACCCTGTAAAAAAGACTCATTTTGACCTGAACACATTTTAACAAGTCACCCAACTTTTACAACTAACATACCTGTCACAACATGCCTATTTCCTGCAATATTCTCCTTCCCTGTCTTTCCCTTCTTTCCAACCGACTCTTCCCAAAGTGAGAAACCGCTCCCCGTGTAAGAACTACAATTTGAATTCTCATCATTTTTATCACTGCCACTCGATTGTGCTTGTGCTTGTGTAGCATTAATCACCATCCCTTCGGGTTTTGGCATCCGTTGACTTTGACTAATACACGAAATATGACTTATACTATAAGTCCCAATTCCACCTGGCAAAATATGTTCAACTGTTGTTGTTGTTGTTGTTGTTGTTGCTGCTGGTGGTGGAACAGGTGGCAGAGATTTTCCAATCGATAATTCATCGACTTTATTTCCTTCTTTAGCGACGGTTTTACCGACTCTTTCAAGTGGTTGCAAAAAATCATGTGTTTCAAGGTAACCACCTATTCATAGTCGAAATAACTTAATTGTTTTAATTTATTTTTTTTTAAATGTTACATTTTGTTATGTTTTTGAAAGGGATGGATTAAAAGAAATAAAAAATAAAAGAGTTAGGTGTCTGGATGCATCACGTGATCACCAACATGTAATTTTATTGATAAATTTAGCACCGATCCCAACAAAGACATTTCTACTATCGTTTATGTCGTCCTTTCTCTATCTTCTTTTGTCTCTTCACTCTTTTTCTTTTATTAATAAAATCACTTTTTCTACCTTTTTTTTTTTACAATTAAGAATTTTTCATCTTTCCTAAAATTCCTTACAAATGATAATAATCTGAAAACGTATACACTTCTATGATATAACCATTAATATAACTCAATTTTATGTGTAGTATTATTCTTACAGAAAAAAAGATATTTTCCAAATATTTTATACGTTTTTTTAGATCAAAGGTGTGGTTGAATTTAAAGCTTTATATTGCAGCAGAAAAATTAGATCACCATTCACCAGTCTTTTGTTTTTAAAGTTCCGATCCCAACATAGAACCCAATTTACTTCATTATAATTCAGTAAAATTAATTAATTTGTTAGAATAAAATAGAAATAATAATTCGTTTACCTGAAGGAGTAGCAGATGGATCTTGCTGAGCAGGTGAATAAAGTGAAAGAAAGTCATGCGTTGGTTTCCTAGCTGAAAATAAATTCAACAAAATCAACGTCACACACACTCGTTAATTCTCATAACAACAAATTCCCCCTTCTGTACGTACACGCACGTTTGTGTGCGTGTGACTGTGTGTGTGTGTGTGTGTGAGAGAGAGAGAGAGAGTAAAAATGGTGGTACCTTGGGTTCCAAAGGGACGTGGTTGAGGGAGCTCCATCAGGACGTACAGATTTTGCTTCTACTACTTCGGATTGGATCCGGTTAATTAGGGCAAAATTCACAACCGTTTCCTCAGGTACCGAGATTTTTTTTTTTAATTATATTTTTTTATTTAATAAAAATAAAAATTACGAAGCCGGAAACGAAGATTAAACGTCACCGTTGCCCAGATCTAGCATCGCCCATGTAGATGACGTGAATACGGTTGCGCCTCAAACTCCGAGGCGCATTCACCACGTAATTCCGATTAGATTTGATAGATTCTTCCACCACCTTCACAATTCATCAATCAATTCTCAATAATTACCAAAATTCTCTCAACAGAATCACAAAATTGACAAATTAACCTAAATTAAACTACTTCTTCTTACGTAATGTTACACAACACACGAATTACTATAAAATTCTTCACAATTCAGGTCTACGGAACTGTAATCGTAGCTGCCGTGGTTTAATTATAATTCATATAGAGAAACTCATACCTTTAATCGATCTGAACTTGAATTATTTTGTAAAATTCAGTTAATAGAACAGCTTTGAAGATGAATTTCGTTGAGAATTGCTAAATTCATTCGCCGATTTCGTTTTCCAGTAACTGTATACGATGAATTACCTCTTAATTCTTTTTCTTAAGGTGGTGTTTTTGTAAAATTAAGTGTAAGTATATGTGATGGCGATGAAATGATGATGAAGAGGTAAAAGCAACAGGGTTGTGCTGTGATGAAAGATAGGATTGTCAGTCTCAGATCTCTCTCTCTCTCTCTCTGAAAAAAAGTTTTTGAGTGTGTGTGTGAGTGTTTGTGTGTGTGATTTTGATTTGATAAATTGTGTGTTTTTATATGGTCTCCGTTTGGTCGTTTGTAAATTGGATGAAAAGTTATAACGCCGTTTTAGTTAACGGTCCGTGCCACCCCTTTCTCCTTTCACGTTCACCCTCCTACGGTATAGCTACTTTTAAAGTATGGGTAAAAAGTCGGGTCAAGTTGTGTTGTTTCTTTCGTTATATATCTTTTTATTTATTCGTTTCTCTATAGTATACAATAAACAAATAAAATATAGAGTAAATTACATGAATGGTCCTTTAGGTTTATAGCAAATTTCACCAATGGTTCTTTAGTTTCAAAAATTACACCGATGGTCCTTATATTTGAAAGGTTTTTCACCGATTGTCCTTTACGGAAAAGTCCGTCTATTTTTTTAAGTTAACTAACAATACATGTGATGCACATGGGGATATTTTGGTCAATTTGTCTTATGTATGAAAATGTACACCTTATGTATTACATAGAAAACATTGGATGTTTGAATGGTTCTGCGATTCTGCACCTTTAAACGGTTCTGCGTTGAATTGGATCATATACATACATATACATACATACATATATATATATATATATATATATATATATATATATATATATATATATATATATATATATATATATATATATCTATTTATTTATATTTTATATAATATAGATTTGAATCAGTTGATTCAAAGAATATCGGATTAATCTAACCCAAAACACGTTGATTCAAAGAATTCCGTGAATTGGTTTTCAAAAGTTGTTTAAACACAAAGAACAATTTTCGGGAGAGAAAAACTCAATTTTTAGAAAATATTCAATTGTTTATATAAACGAATATCTCAATCTTAACATGTTTCCTTCAATCCAAATCTGACTGCTATGACCCGTTGCATTAAACACATTAACGGGTTAAACGGGTCAAACATGTTGTGTTATTCCGCACATTCGTAACAAACTATCGAAAAACTAAAATTACTAAGTAGCACTTTTAGTTTTTATCTAAATATTAGTTACATTTGAACTAGTAAATTATACACTAACTATAAATATCTATTTTTAATTATATTTTAATAATTAAACAGGTTGGTGGATTGACCCAATTAAATTTCAACAACCCGAATCTAACTCATTTAATAAATAGGTAATCGATCCAAAACTAACCTAAAATTTATTTACCTCAACTAAAATCTATTTTTTTTCATGTCTACCACCTATAAGTGGGATGATGGGGTAATTGTGTTTTCTTCTCTTCTTTTGAGAATCACGTGAGTTTTGATGGTAAATAGGGGGTTGACTTACGAAGAAGTAACCCATAGGGTTAAGTAGTTAAGTATAAATTAAAAACAACATTAGTGGACAATTAGAAGGCTAATAACTTGTTCCCCACCCCCATGTGATCCTCCACTCTAATCATCCCCATCCAGCCCACCGCACCAATTAATTAATTAACTAATATGAATATCTAGTAATGGAGTTATAATTAATTAAATATTATTATCTCTTAAAAAACAGTTTCTCTATTTAAGTGTAGAATTATTACTATCTACATTTTATCCAATCCATACTTCTCAATCTCTAATGTGAAGTGATTAAACATTGTTATCAACTTATGTTTGCCTCATCCCCATATATCTAAATTGTAATCAATTTCCTTACTCAAACTATGTATCTGATCATCATTTTCATGTATCCTTGTCGTTAAACAAATTAAAAAATTCATGTATCCTCAATATACACTTTCAACATCGAACTCGTGTAAACTATATAAGTAATATACTGATGAGATACACATGCGTTTTTATAATGCAACTTCTTCTTATGGCAAAGGTAAAGAGATAGTTAGATTTTCTTACTTCAAAGCTTGGTAAACTTATGTAAAGAAATATGATTTTTTATATCTTATCTTCAATATACTTCTTATTTGAAGAGATTATATATTGTTGTTGTAAATTACATATAAATGCCCATAACTTTAGTGAGTTTAGAAAACAATGACTTAATCCACCCTTATGTCAAATATGATTATGGAATAGAATCTATAATATAAACTTCAGGCCAGCGCATTTAGGTTCATGATACACCTCCCCCCTAGCTTCTTCCCTTTTATTTTTATTATTATTTTTCTATTCACTTAGTTTATTGAAGAGAATAATTATGTAACATGGGAACATTGGATTATATTAATAATCAACCTAACACACATTTAAAAAAAGTTGTTCATATCATCTTGCAATGATTATTTCATAACTATTTTTTCAGTCTTTGGTTCTCAGTGTTTGTTATTTGTATTTTTCGGTTTTCAGTTTTTCAGTTTCGGTTCTAAAACTGAACACATTCCTAATCAAATGAAACATATCGATTTTTGTTTTCAAAACCTTACGTGATATACTTACAAGTCCATGAAATGATGGTAACCTTTTCCTTTTAAAAACTTTAAAACCCAATATTCAAAGATTAAAATAATTGGTCATTTATGATGTACGGTTAATGGTTTTATTGGAAAACATGAAGATGTTATAAAACAAAAGGAAATCGGAAACATCTACAACTCACAGAGTAGTAATGTTTTTTTTGTTTGGATTAATTAAATTATTAAACAACAAATTAAAGAATAAACAGGGAAGGTTCTCTGTAACATGGACATTCTAATTCTCAAAAGTATCCTCTTCGGGATCAGTTAACAATTATTTTCCCTGGTTTATGATCTGGAAATAATAATAGTTATTATTAATGAATTATTTAATTAAGTTAAATTAAATTAAATTAAATTAAAGTGGAGATGTTGTTTTAAGCTTTTGAATAAATTAAGGTTTTGTTGAGGACACGTGTCTTCTGGAGCTTGAATAGCGGTGAGAGTCACGTGAAGGATAAAATATGTTTGCCTACCACTACGAAGGAGAAATAGTCCTGTTCTTCCAAAAATCACGTGGCCAACTCAGGCCGCGATCTGGTTGTCGTTGTCTATCAACCCTTAATTATTTTACTTAATTTAATTTGCTTTAAGTTATGGCGTGATGCCCTTTTTTGACATTTCATCAATCTTATTCCATTTTTGTTGCCATGGCTGATATAGCACCATTCAAAATCAGTTATCTGAATTTTTGCCCATTTAAATTTTGGTGTATTAGATTTTTTACTATGTATTTAAAAATTAGATATTTGTTATCGAAAAATAAATTATTTAAATATTTTTCAGATATTTCGGTTATATTACAAATGTTTTTTAGATATTTTTTTGGGTATTTTATAATCGAATATTTTGAAAACACTATCTAATATTCAAATTTTGGATATCCAAAATTCATGAGTAATGGTATTTAGAAGTGTTTTAAAATCCGGGTTCGACCGGCCGGTCTGACCGGGAAATGGAAATTTTCCAGGTCGAATCGACCGGTTAACGTCCATTTATTAACCGCTTCGAACCGTCCGGGTTACGGTCGGACTGGTCGGTCGAACCTTATTTTTAATTTTAATCTCGTTTTTTTAAATTTAAAGTGAATATTTTGTGTTACTTTTTATACGTTTTAAACTTATATGTTTTACAATTTAAAACATAAAATTTCTAGTTGAATTCTAAGTGTTATGTCTCTTTTTTATGATAGATTACAAACTCAAAGTGGTAAATTTTGTTAGACAAATAGTTTTTGTAATTTTTTAGATATTTATAATATTTGTTTTATAACTTTTTAGGATTTTTTTTTGCATTTATATATATTTTACATAACTGATTTAACATAAATATTCAATAGCATTGTAATCCGGTTGAACTCGCCTGTTGAACCGGTCCGACCATTTTTAGACTATCGCCTGGTCCGATTCAAAATCCGGGTTTTAAAACATTGGTATTTAGTCATACCATTTGGTCCTATTCATGGTCTTACTCATTAGATGAAGACATGTGTCAAAATCAATGGATAATATTAAGAGAGATAATTAGTGGATTATATTTATCATCCTATCAAGTGGATAGGACTATGTGTAGGACCAAATAGTAGGACTAAATATAATTTCTCAAAATTCATATACTTCCTCCGTTTCAAAATAAATGATACATTTGAGTTTTCACGGTTTTTTAGGCAAAATATGATAATGAAGGTTAATTAGATTAAATTGGATAGTTAGTGGATGATAGGTCCCACATATTATTGATTAAAGTGAATTTAATAATGTTTAAAAGTAAAAGTTAGGGTAATGTATCTTTTCACTATATTAAATGAGATAGTTAGTGGGTGTGAGCCCCACTACCTTTTACCAAATATGGTAAAATTTTAAAATGTATCACTTATTTTGAAACACCGCAAAATGAAAAGTATATCACTTATTTTAAAACGGAGGAAGTATGTTTTTGGATCCCCCAATTTTAAGATAATTGTAATTCAAATATTGGATATTTTAAGATACTTAATTTTTTTTGATATTTTTGAACATCTCTAAGGCTATAAGGTATGGATACTACACCTATATCAATTTTTTCCGCCACCTCAGTAACCACACTACCCTCACACCACACCATCTCTAGTAAATACCCACCACACCACACCACATATCACCATTTCATTTTCCATCTCACCATTTCATTTCAATTTATTTTTTAAACATAAAACTAATAATTCATTAAATTAAAATAACAATACATAAAATTCGAAGTTATTATATATGTTGTTACTTGATTATTATCTTGATGAATTAGATTAACATTATCTATTAAAATTGTTACATATATTTACAAACAAAATTGTCAAAAAATTCTACGAGTCACCCGTGATTCATCACGAGTTATAGGCTAGTAATTTATAATTATAATTTCAATTAATGTTTTTTATCCTATGCCTTATCGACATAAATTAGACAAACCATCTTCTTTAATCATATATTAAACTAGCTTCATAGCCCGCCCGCCCGGGCGGGCTAGCTTCGAAAAATAAAATGAATAACAATGGAGAAAACGTAAAAAATCATATAGTTAAATATTGTTGAAATGATAAGAAGACATTTAGTTATACATAAATAATAGAATAGCTGAAAGATGAGGGATACAAATTGCAAATATGGCACAACCAAATTGCAACTGATAAATCAATCTGTCATCATATGTGCTCTCTTCCTTAGTGATTCAAGAATACCATTACTGCATTCATTTAAACAATAATTGACTAAAATACCCCAACTACTACGTAGACCAAACAATAAAATGCCTAAATAGCCCCCACAAATATAATGGGTCGGTCGCGCGGGTAAATAACGGGTCAAAACATGTGTGGATAGGGTTGAAATAGGTTGGGTCAACCTTTTTTATTAAAAAATATATAGATATATACGGCGCTGATATGATTACAAAAACAAAATTATTAGTTATTACAATAACCATCTACGAAATTTAATAATATGATTTATAAAAATAAATGCATAAAAAATATCCTTTGGATGACTTTTGACCCGTTTGACATGTTCCATTTTTAACCAATATTTTTATTTTACCCGTTTGAGATAAAACATAACCAAAATCAACCCGTTTAAAAGTTAACGGGTTGAAATGGGCACCTCAAGTAATTCTTGAAAAAGATAAATAAAACCAGATAATTAAATAAAATGAGTTGTCTCACCTCTCTCTAAGAAACTTTTCATATGAGATATCACCAGGTTTCGGTGGGCTCACCATTACTCCCATCTATTAACAAAAAGTTAAAAATAATTAATCTGTAGTAAAAAAAACTATTTAAAAAATGCTCGATTTTTTATATAAACTAAACTTACAAATATCTGCCCAGGAACATTAGGACTGAGTGATATCGATGCAACTTTGTATATTTCATCAACTGTCTGCAACATCACATACAACATTCAGTAAAAACCTCATCTTATAATTGATTAATTTCATCATTTAATTTGTTAAATTACGTTTTTACCCCTGTGAGGAAATTAAGATTTTAAATATAATAAATAAATATTAAACCTGTGGAGGAATGTTTGTCATCTCAAAGTATCCACCACGTTGACCACATTCACCTAAGAATCCTTTTAAAACAGCGTGGAAAGAAATAAGCTCGAGCTCCTTGCTAATTGGTGCGCCCATGTCCAACAATACCTAAATTTGAAGTAAAAAAAGTGGTATTTGACTTTGACTTTTTCAGGTCAACTATGACTTTACAAATTCAAAAAAGTAACTACCTTTCTGGAACTTATGAAAGGGCGTTCATCCTGGTAAACATTTTGCTGGTAAACTTCATCTCCAAGCAACACCAAATTCTCTTTGTGACAAAATCTGAGTATTTCTTGAAGATTGTCAACACTAAGACATTGTCCAGTAGGGTTTCCAGGGTTTATAATTGCAGTATAATATGGGAGCTTCATCGCATTATTGTCCCTGAATAGTACATAGGTAGCCTACAAAATCAGAGCCAGAAAACTTCAAATCTCATATCATAACGTAATTGTGGTCTCAATTTAATAAACTTTATCCAAAATACCAACCATAAGCTCTAATTTTGTTTAGTTTTAAGCTGGTCTCAATTGATGGTACCTTAAGAGCTTGACCAACCAATGTGACATAACCAAAGTTGATCATAAAAAGGTAGAAAGAATAAGAAAGTTACAGCCTTTAACACCTTGCTGAAGAAGATCGAATGATTAACATTTAATGGTTGAAATTGTTACCAACCATGAAATTTTTGGATCTATCTGCACCTTCTAATCCGACCGCTTCAATTACAAATTGAGAAATCTGTTGATCACAATTTGAATCATTCAGAGTTAATAACAAACTAAGTTTTTTTAGCAATAATTTTAGCTGCACCAAAACTGTTTAATTAACAAAGAAATGATGCAATTTATCGTTGTTTCTTATTCGTTTTGTTGCATTGCAGCAAGCAGAAGCTAGCTACTCATAACAATAATTTCAGTTGCACCAAAACTGGTTGCCTAGACACCATCAATGGAATCAAATCATGACCTTCAACATACAAATGCTAAAACAGATCTAAAAATAGTGTCTAGGCATATACAAATTGGCAATAGAAACATATTTACATACATTAGATTCTATACATAAAACAATAAACATTATAATCAATAGCATAAGTATATGTCATTCTGAGCAGAGATTAACATAACGCATTGGACTAACCTGGGTAGTTTTAGCACTACGGGTTTTAACAGCTGTTATTTTTTGATGGCCATAATGCCAGATACGCACTCCCCCTAAAATAGATGACAATATTAATAATGTTAGAATGGAAGCAGTTAAAAAAAGGCCTCATGTTAGCCAAGGTTTTTGCAACATGATTTCAGATCATTACTGGCAAAAACATTGTTCAAGACAATGGAGCTTAATTGAGTCAGCTCTGCAGCATCCTATTCGTTTAAAAATTCAAAATGTTTTAAAGATAAAATGAAATAATAATATTAAAACCCAAATTTTTGGTAAATGAAGATTGATGAAATCAAAGAAATTAAGTATGTTATCTGAAGAGTTCCATAGGCAGCTTCCATTCTTCGTGTGACCTAACTGATATTTAGAACTTACATTGATAATCTCAGCGCGTTCATCTTCACATCTCTTATTGTGGGTTATTGGATCTGGTTAACCCTAGACAATTTTTTTTTTTTTTGATTCTTTAACTTCTAATTAACACAATTAATATACAAATGTTTAATACTTGAACATCGAGGGAACCTAGGCGATGTAAAATCTGAATTCAGCGTGTACAATCGGCTATATTGAACACATATGCGGAGGAAATCTAAAGTCATGCTCTTAACGAAAAGACGACATTGAATTACCTCTGGAATAAACCCTCGATCAGTTGGAGTATCAACAGAGGACATCGATTCATGAGAATCATAATTGCCATCTCCGATGAATAGAGGTTGGGATCGGGTAATTGAAGAAACGAAATTAGTGCCGGTAATTTTGATTTCATCTCCATCTGCTTTGTATTCGGTTAGTCTTCCACCGGCGCAAGGAATACGCCCATAATACAAAGCCGGAATAAACCGTCGACGGGTATGGTAAAGGTGAATTCTCCATGAGATAGGTTGTTTGCTAGGCGGCGTGTTGAAGATTTGATTAGGGCATCAAGGGCATTGCAGATTTTGAAAATTCGTCAAAAAGGAAGCGGCCAACCAATGAATTACACGTGGCATTATAAGCCAATCAAAGAGCTAGAAATGGATGAGGTGTCAAACTTGAATCATGTGTAGCTGCATATATAGGGGAAGATGTTAGTACTTTTATTAGTCATCTACATCAATTCACTTTTTAAACAGGTTACTTAGACCACTCGATGCACCCAACTGACGCCGTCAGTTTCTGACAACTCAGCGTCACGTCAGCAGACACACTAACTAACATTAAACTTACGTAGTCATGCCAACAACACCCCTCTCTTCACCAGATTTGGGCCCCACCAATTACTTTTCTTCTTCTAATAAAAATATACAATTAATTAAAACGTATAACTAATAAAAATAAATTACATTAATTAAAAAAAGACATTACATAAAAAAGACATTAGTTAAAAAAATATTGCATAAAAAAGACATTAATTAATAAAAAGACATTAATTAAAAAAAAACTAATAGTCAAGAGATTCATCGTCTTCTTCGTCGCCGCCTTTGTCAACCGGTCCTTGTGTTCCCGAACCCTCAATGTCACCCTGATCGTCATCCTCATTAAAAATCGTCAAATCCTTATGAAATTTCCTTGCAACTGATGTCTGAGCTTCTTCAAGCATTTTCTTACGACTTTCGCTAATATTATTTGGTACGGCTTTGGCTAGGAATTTCCAACTCTTCAAAATTAATTTTTGCTTAGCCATTTTTGCAACTTTAGTGATAACGTTATATTACTTATCGGATGTTCGCCTAACCGCGTCCAAAGTGTCCAACTTAATGGACCTTGAAGAAGTTGCGACATCAGACAAACCTAGACTTTTTTTACTTTTCTTGCTAAGACTGCGACCGGGGGGCGCCTTAACGGGTCATCTCGGATGGTGTGGATTGTGATGAAAATTTTGTGAAAGGTGGGGTGTATTTGGTGGTGGTTGTTGGAATTGGAAGTTGGGTGGTGGTTGTTGGAATTGGAAGTTGGGTGGTGCTTGTTGGTATTAAAGGTTTGGTGGTTGAGAGTAATGGAAGTTGGGTGGTGGTTGTACGTACCAACCGTGGTAGTTCTGGGGGGTTCAGAATATTGATTTCGTGGGTCGTCGGTAGGGGTGTTAACGATTCAAGTCGAGTCGAATATCAGGAAATTTGGGCTCGGCTCGTTTAGTAATTACTCGTTTATAATTCTATGTTTTTTGAAAATAGCTAATTTACATACTTGAAAAGCTCGTTAATTACCCGACTCGTTAAAACTCCTAATAATATATGTATATTCTTGTACTTAATGTATCAACACTTGTACTTATTGTATAAAACACTTGTTCGGCTCGTTAGGATCGACTCGTTAAGATCGTTCTAGCTCGTTCGGCTCGAGATTAAATCGAACGAGCCGAGTCGAGTATTAAATTATTAGACTCGGCTCGTGAGATTAATCGAGTCTTGTTTTATGTTCGAGCTCGACTCGAGATCGAATTTGTATAGGCTCGAACTCGATATAAACGAGCTTAAACTCGAGTAGCTCGTTAAAAGCTCGACTCGTTAACACCCCTAGTCGTCGGGTTGAAAGTTTGGTGGTTGAGAGTAAGCCGCAAAACCCATCGATGGTGCGGGGGTACTTGTTTGCGCCGACGAAGAACCGGCGGGTGAGGGTGGGCCATCGATGGGGTTTTCATTCATTAGATCCCACATGTTGTTGGATACCGATTGATGACGTTTTTTTGACATTTTTTCAAGTTTGGGAGGAAGTATGAATTTTTTTGAGAGATAAAGAAGGTGAAATGTGGTGTAAAAAATAGAAGAAATGAGTGGGTATTTATAGATGTAAAAAGATTAATTTTTTTTTGAATTTTTTTGAAATATTACCGTTATTTTTAAATTATTACCGTTAAAAAAAATAAAAATAAAAGTTTTTTTTTGTTCAACGGCTAGTTTTCAGAGGGCCCCCCACTTTTTGGCAACCGATCTCCTCTCTCGCTCTCGTGTTCAAGCCGGCGGGCTCAAACCAGCGGGGCCGTGCCAATGGTCACCCCAACAGGCGGGCCTAACCGGCGTCGTCTCTTCCATCCGTTGGCACCCGTCTTATCACATCCTCTAACAGAAAAATTGGATTGTCGCCTAGAAAATCATGACCTGCCAAATTAAAATTTTAATTTCCGGTTAAGGATAGATCGAATAATTAAATGGTTTTGAGAGCATGGACTTAAATAACTAGAAAAATATAAAACTGAAAGTAAATTTTTTTTTTTAAAATAATTACACTTCAGTGACTTTAACCATACCTTTTATAGTTTAATGAAATTGTTAACTATGTCGTCCGTCGTTGAGTTTTCATAAGTATTTTGTAGTTATATGCCATTATACCAAGTGTTGATATTGTGGCATATGATGTGCGAAAGTAACTTATTGGTGCGGACAAACCATGTTATATATCAGCTAGTAGGGTATCCAAGTAATACAGTGGTGATAGCCTGTTTATTATATTTCGTGACGATTTAATTGTAGTTTTATTACATGTTTTTTCTAACGAGAACTGTACAAATTAATAATAATTTAAATTATGATAAATGTAAATATGTCCATAATCAAAATGTATTGTATAAATTATTAAGATTTTCTGTTTGAAGAAATTCCCAAATACTGTACATTATAATGTAATATGGTGTTTTTTTTTAATTTTTTTTAAAGTTGATTAATTTTTGTCTTTACAAAAAATGAAATATTTTTTAATATAAGAAAAAATAGTTCATTAATTTTTTGGTGAGTCGGACAACAATGAGTGGGACTGGGCTCAGAACTAGTTTTATTTTCAAAACATAATGAAACACATCAATAAATAGAACGTAAAATATCATCATCCCTTGATCATCAAGCACACTCACAAAACACTGTAATCTATTATACCACAATGATGTTGATCTTTTTTTCCTTAAGAAATAAATACATACTCCCTCTATTTCAAAATAAGTGATATATTTTAGAGTTCACGGTTTTTTATGAAAAATATGATAATGAATGTTAATTAGATTAAATTGGATAGTTAGTGAAGGAAGGGCACCACATATATTGATTAAAGTGAATTTAATGATGTTTAAAAGTAAAAATATGAGTAAAATGTGTCTTTTCACTATATTAAAGGAGATAGTTAGTGGGTGTGAGCCCCATTACCTTTCACCAAATATGATAAGTTTTTAAAGTGTATAACTTATATTGAAACACCTTAAAATAAAAAGTTTATCACTTATTTTGAAACGGATGAAGTATAACCATAAAAAAATTTGTTTTTGAAATGCGAGTTAAACAACAAGTATCATGATTATTAAAAAACACAATTTTTTCATAACATGACGTAAATATTAAGGTATTCTTATTGTAAGAATACAATAGACACATAGAATGTAATATCAGGATGTGGTTCAGACCACACTTGGAACATTTTAGAATGAACATGGAAAAATCGGGAATATCGGTTAAGCTGCGTACATTAGACTCAAAGATCTAATTTTCCTCGGGTAACTTAAATATGGATCACTTTCCATTTACTCGTTACCCGGCGTTTGATACTTTTCGTATAGTTTTTATTTATAGTCAATATTTAATTGGTAGGAATTTAATTTGTTTTAAATTGTGTAGTTTTTAAGAATCTCCACCTATATATGGAGCTAAGCATGACAATTTTATAATAACATGTCCATTTCACACCGTTTGAATGGTCCTTTTTTATTACGTGTAATACTGACTAAAATGGCATAATCGGAATTTAATTAAAGTGATCAACATTAGCCATTATAATCAGACTTATAATTGTCAATTAAATTATTTATTCTAATTATAGTAATTTATGTATTTCCACCTAGTTCGTTTTTCAATCATAACTTTGTTTTTGCTTTGCAAACAACAATTTTAAAATTTTCAAAGTTTTTTAAATTAAATGCTCTACAAAATGAGTATAGTCTTAAAATTTTACAAAAGTGATGTTATGATTCAAACACATATTATGTAACAAAAGTATTATGATTTAAAAATGTAATGATCCAAATATTGTATGATAAGAAAATATTATGATCGTAATTAAATAAAATGAGTATTGTTTATCATTTCTTAAATCCAACATGATTCAGTTAAAAAAATGGGTATTAATTAGATGTTTAATTACCAGATATATTGATTTGGAAAATTTCAGATATCTACTCTTATAAATTGTAAATATCGTGCCAAGTATACAACATTATTTATTAATTGGTAACATTTTCATTATTATCACCTAAATTTAAGAAAGATATATCAAATTAAATAATTTCAAACTAAATTAAAATCGAGAGTTGCGGATTTAAGGTTTTATATAACCGAAATAGTATTTGTACATTTTTGAAACATAACTGCAGCATCCTCCATCTTCAAAAAATATTCATTTTTTCTAAAAAAATTGATAATTATCCGCAAACAGATAGTACAAAAACCGTTTATAAAAAACAATGCATTTTTATTTTAATTACTATGTTTTCAAACAATACAGCCTACCTATTAGTGGGAATGCAAGTTAAAGTTTTAAAAGTAGTACATTTTAATTACTATCTTTTGTATTTTGACTATGAAAGTCAAATCTTTTCATGCATGCAACCACTTTTTATTTATATAATTAAATAAATTATTAGGTATCTGGCAGTTACCATTCTTGTTATTGTTATAGGTTACTGATCTTTACATGTTCTTTTATTAAGGTTAGTGTTTCATTTTTAATATATCATTGATATATATATGTATGCAACATCCTTATATTTAAATTTTATTTTATTATTTTTTTTTATTTTTTTTTTGTAATTATCTTTAAATTTTACTATATTTGCATTGATATATATGTATGAAGTAACATTATAAGTAACTAATGATGAACCCTTTGTGTTGATTTAACATTTTTCATATTCGTTAATGAAAAACTGTTATAAAAACTATTTTGAATTCTTTTAGAACATATTTATGTATAACAAAACGTTTATTCATCATTTCAATAATAACTGAGTACATGATTTCCTACGTTATTCTCATTGTTATGCATTATATATTTCGAATCTTGCCCGCCCACCCGGGCGGGCTTTGAAGCTAGTTATTTTATGTATGAGAGCTGTAGAAGTCCATACATAATATTAACGGTTGAAAATAAAGAAAAAACATAATAATGAAATTAAATCAATGGTATTGATGTCTTTTTTTATACTTACTTTATATTCTTACTCATCAAAAGATAAAATGTGTGATCTAGTCAGTCTCTTTATTCATATGATTACTTGATTCTAATACTTATTTTGATCAAATAAATAATTATATAAATAATCATAAAATAATATGCACTAATAATATTTCTCATCAAATAAATATAATTAGATAGATGTATTTTGTACAAGATAATGTAATATGTGAATTCATTCTTGCATGATGACATGTATTTTTGTTTGTGGCTGTAAAACAACAGTAGTGAAAAATTAATGAAGAGTAAGTTAGGCACGTGAGAGAGAGGATGAAGACAGGTGGTCACGTGCGTCCATCCCCTGCAGTTTAACTGCCAACTTCGCTTGCCGTCTCGCGTGCGGTCGGTCCCGCTATCAGCTCCGTCTGTTTTAAAACGGCGCAACAAACGACCGTTTGTTGACGGACGTTACGTTTAGAAAACGGCGTTAAGTATATTTGTACAGTCCAACATCCACGTGCTTACGGAAGGCCGTTATCCAACGCCTTGTTGACAACGCATATATCAAATGTCTAATGGTCTAGTCATGATTGCTACAAGGTGTGGGTGAAACATTTTTTTTCTTTCCATTTGATTTAAAATACAACAAAAATATTCTGAAAATATCACATTTTTTAAGACCTAATTTAAAACTTTTTCATATAGTTAATCTCATATTAATATCAACAGTGTATTGTGACTAATGTTAATCAACAATTAAATAAATATAAATAGTCAAACATTTTTGTTTTCGTTTGTAAATTTAACGTTCTGGTTAATAAGTTGAAAATTTTATTGTATCCATACGCTCAAGTGTTTAAAAGAAACGTCTATTATTCAAAAACTAGCCACATTTATATAGTGCGTGTAGAGATGGTCCTTCACATAGACCTTATTGACTAATTGCGTCAAAAATAATTAAGTAGTTAATCTATTTGATACATGAATCTTAAGAAAATATCTTCTTTGATAACCCAAAATAATGTACATTTAGATACACATACCAATTACCATCAGAATTTATTTTATTTTTTTAAAAAAAAGGTCAAACTAGAGAGTAGCTTCGGCATTGTCATCACCCCTCAACTAGCAAACCATGTATATATATATATATAAAATAGGGTGTTGTACATACAAGAAAAAACAATACAGCCATTTCTAACAACAAAACAACAGCCTAACACCTTTTAATCTGTAAATTGACATTCCAATCTTTTGCCACTCTTAAAACTTGCTTTGATTCTTTAACCTTTAGACACATAAGCTGCATTCTGATATTATCAATGATAATAGAAAGCACACTCATAGCATCCATTTCTTTGCTGCTAAACAACCGCGTATTTCTCTCCATCCAAATGAAGTAAACTGAAGCTGCTAACACCATCCTCCTCAGAATGCTATATATACTGTTATTACATATCCAGCCATCCATTTTCTCCACTAACTGATTCCAGCTATTAGAGATATTACCTAGGCACATCATAACCTTCAATTTTTCCCAGATTATTTTTGAAAAATCGCAACCAAAGAATAAATGATTGTGGGAATCATTTCCTTTTTTGCACAGAGGACATACCAAACTTTTACTCGGGCACCAGGTCATCATTCTGTCCTGAGTTTGAAGTCTACCTTGAACTGCCATCCATAAGATAAAGGCATGCCTAGGATTACTTTGAGCAAACCAAACCACTTTATGCCAGCTCACAATAGGGCTGCTATTGCTCAATTTCGTGTATACATTTTTAACTGAGTAGTCCTTCAAACCACCATCATTTGATCTCCACTTAACCTGATCTTTTCTATCAACATTTAGGATTGGCACACTTAAATTTGTAAGGCATGGATATATTTGATTCCAATCAGGGGGCCATCTCCACTCCCCATTATTGCTCATCTCCTCAACTGTAATATCATCCCTTAAATTTGCATTATATATATGTCTTTTTGATATGATTTTATCTAGAGGGCCAATCTCATCCCAATAGTCATGCCACATTGAGGTTGCTTTCCCATCCCCTAACACATGCATGCTGGAATCTCTCACCTTACTTCTCAAACCCAACAAAGTTTTCCACATCCAACTATCTCTATTTGTGGGTAGAATATCCCATACACTTCTGCCTTTTAATTTGACCAAATTAATCCACTCTACCCAAAGGGACTTTTTCTTAATAACAATATTCCAGAGGTGTTTACTTAACAGAGCTTCATTCCATGTACCCAGCTCTTTTAAACCAAGACCTCCTTGATTTTTAGGCCTACATATCAAATTCCAGCTCACTTTTGCTGCCCCTTTTTTATAATCCCCTTGATTCCATAAAAAACTTTTTAAAATTTTCTCAATATCTTTTATCACTGTTTTAGGCAACAAAAACACAGATGCCCAGTAAACATGCATGGAAGACAGGACAACAGCTATAAGTTGAAGCTTCCCTGCATAAGAAAGGCTTCTGTTCTTCCAGTTGCAAATTTTGCATTTAATTTTATCAATTAATTGCCTGCAGTCATTAATTCCCAGTATTCTGTCCACCAAAGGGACACCTAAATACCTTACAGGAAGTTTACCCATCCTGAAAGGCATTTCCATCATAATCTGATCTCTAATTTCATCAGAATTTAGATGACATATGGGTAGGTTAATGCCCAACCAAATGTTTACATAGCCTTAGGTCCGTCATGGTTTGACACGATTATTACTGTTTCTATTAGACATTGTAATGCTTTTAGGCGTCAATCGATTATGATATATTGTTTCATTTTTCTTCATGGTATCAAATTTAAAGCTCTAGAGACCGAATAAGTCATTCTTCGGTCGCCGGCTAATTGTCACTGGTCCGGAGGGATCCTTTTTCGGTCTTGTTTCTTCGTTCTTTCAACAAGAGTTTAATCTCATCATAGAAGATGTTATTTAAGGATCTCATCTTTATTTCGTTTTTTGTTTTCAATCTAAGTAGCCTCGTCAAAATATTTGGACAAAAAAAACATGAAAAATTTCGACATGAATAACTAGAATCTATCTAGTTATTCTTGATGTGGCCCTGATACCAGTGTTGAGATTTGCGTGCAGTTTTACCAGAAAATGCAATAGAATATTTAAACAAGTACGCAAACCACGAATAAGGATCGAGTCAAGAAACTCACTACATAAATAAATATAACAAAAACGAATTAGGGGTTTATAGGGTATACATTTTATCGAATTCACAAGCTCGGCTATAAGATGACATAGTCGAGTGGTTTGCTGAACTCTAGAAACGAAAACCAGAAAACTTGATACCCTTGGATTTCATTCTCCTTTGGCTGAATTCAAGAGTTGAAGATCAACCACAAATAATGAAGTGGTATTTATGATCAGTGTTTTAAAACCCGGGTTGACCCGATTGGTTCAACCGGTGCAACCACGACCGGCGTAAGAGGCGGTTCAACTGTGATCGGGTTTTTGCTTAGAATCGACCCGGTTTGACCTGGCGGGTATTGTGAAAACTGCCAACCCGGTGACCCGGATTGACCCGGTTTTTAATCTTTTACTTCAAATGTGCAAACTTTACTGCATTATGCACAAATCTTTTATATAATATTTTTTATATGTTGTTAGTTGACCCGATTTTTAATCTTTTTACTTCAAATGTGTAATAATATACAAATTTTACTGCATGATTTACACATCTTTTATATAATACCTTTTTATATGTTGTTAGTTGACCCGGGTTGACCCGCCGGTTGAACCGGTTGACTCGTGACCCGACATCTTACCGGACCGAGTAATAACCCGGGTTTTAAAACATTGTTTATGATGTACATCAAATGCGATAGTTTAGTCTTGTACATTTAAGTTGTGATAATTAATTAATTTCACATTTATTATACTTAAAATGTGATCTTTAGTCAAAACTGGTGATAAATAATGTCAAATATAATGATTATGCTCATTTTGTGCTCATTAGTAGGGGTGTTCACTATTCGGATATAACCGGATTGTCCAATTGGACATTTTGGATCGGACTATTTGGATTGGTTATTTGGTTTTTTGGATCGGTTTGGACTTGAACCAAATTAATATTTTGATTTTCGGATTGGATTTGGTTTCCGTTGTGAAAACCGGATTGTCCAAATAAACCAAATAGTAATATATATACAAATTTTTTTGGAGTTTTTAATGAAGTTGATGTCAAGTTTTTTGCATATATGATTGTAAATGTCATAAGCTATGAATTAGACCTGTTTTTATGTCCAAAGTAGTTTATCATTTTTGAATTGTACATATCAAACTTAATATTATTTATGTTATACACTTTTGTAGTATTTTGAAATTTTTTTAGAAAAACCAAACGGATAAAACCAAACCAACCAAATTGTTATTTGGTTCGGATCGGTTTGGTTTTCGAATTAGTTTGGACGGTTCAGTTTGAACTTTTAAAAACCGGACTTTATTTGGTTTCACCTATTTGATTTGGATAAAACCAAACCGTCCAAACGAACACCCCTACTCATTAGTGTTGCCATCTAGTATTTTGTGACATCAGTTATCTTCTAGTAGCGATATAATCTTACATATAATATTTCAACATAAATTAATTTCATTTTCCCCAAAGATCTTAACTATATCAAGATAGGCCTAATCGTAGATACTTTCACCTAAAAATTGAAGCTGTATTATAAATATAATCCGATTAGTTATTTAGTAACATATTTTAGTGAAAGTAAGCAAGTGAAAAATAATTTAGCAACCTAAAATGTCAACCTACTATAATATATAACTATGAGATGAAATTAAACCACATGTTGCATCCAACATAAATGATGATAAGTGAGAAAATGAAACAGCAAAAAAACATGTGTCAAAGGATTAATTAATAAGGTTAATTTTGTTTGATATTTTATATTGTTGTATTACTAATACAATATAAAATCAATAAATTTATATCTACATAATTATGAAGAAAGCTGAAGGAAATTATAGGATGATAAAAACAATGGTAAGGGTTGATTGATCTGATTGGACCAAACTTTAAAGGAAAAGCAAAGCATGGGGGACGTAGTTTTCATGGACCCCACAAGAACGGAATGGGCCAGTGAGAGAGCACGTGCGTTAAGACTCCTAGACGGTGCGTCGCTTTCTCTTTCTCGTGACGTTGTCACGTGGCTGACGTGAGTTTGGGCCCACTGTCGCACAATTTTGCCATCATGGGCCCATTGCAACTGTACAACTCTCAGTCCACTTGTACCCTTTATAATTACTACGATGTTAAATTCTTTTAACACGATAATTAAATTAGATTAATTACCTGGTTAATGAAGATGAGTTCATACCTTTTGAATAAAGTGAGGTTGATAATGTTTAAAAGTAAAAAAAAATAAGGGTAAAAATATCATTTCACTTTGTTAAAGTAGATAGTTATTAGGTGTGGGTTCCACTATTTTTTTTACCAAATAAGGCAGCTTTGAAAAGTGTATCACTTATTTTGAATCACCCCGAATATATCACTTATTTTGAATCGGGGGAAGTATTAAAGTTTTTACTTATTGAGACGTGATATTTAGCCATATCATTTATTTCTATAAATAATTCTACTTATTGATAGGATGATATGTGTAACCCATTAATTCTCTCTCCTAATATTGTTCTTTAATTTTAACGCATATCTTTGTTTAATGAGTAAGACTATTAGTAGGACTAAATGGTAAGAATCAATATCGTTACTTTTATTTATTTTATGGAAAATGCAAAATGTAATTATATTTTTAGTCACTAAGTGAGCGAGTGATGGTTAATGGTTGAAAGTTTACTAGGCAATGGTAAATGTTATGTTAAGGGTATTTATACTTGAATATAGAGCACATAAGATGTGACTAAAAGATGGTCAACGGTGGCAGTATTAAGGGGTGGGCACGATGAGCATCTGCCCACCCTGAAGTTTTTCCTATTAATATAAATTTCTTATGTGTTATGTTATTTTTGCTTTTGTTAATCCAATATATATAATATATTGACGCTAACAAACACACGTCATATTTTAGTTTATTAGTTAACTCATATCATCTTAAATTATATAACTTTGAAGTCAAGCTCATTTCATATGCAATTTTCAAAAAAACAATCTCTTTTTTCCTCCTTCCTTTTTCATGTTTGAACTTTTTTTTTTTTTTGTGTTTTTCTCTTTAAAATTTTCTTTTATTTGAACATTTTCCCATATTTTTCTTCGTTTATAAGTATTATGTTTACTAATTATTTGATTATGTGTGTATTTTTAAATAGTGGCATGCTAGTCCATATAATCCATATATCAACACTTTAAATAAATAATTTGAACTTTATAACAAAATTGGATGTGCATATTGACTAAGAATACAAACTTTATATATGAAATATACCATTATAAAAAATTGTATTTTATATTTATATTATTAAATTTTAAAATTTTTGTTCTCGAGATGATTAAAAACACGAATTTAGATTTTGATTGATTTGACTAACGATTACACTTTATTCAAACTAAATCGGGCTTTTCCTTAATTAATGATTTAACCTTAAAGAAAATATTAGTCGAAAACATGACTTGCACCCCGAAATTTTACCTTTCTTTGAAAATTTTTATAATACCACCCCTGAACGCATAAATTTTTATAATAACTAAGTTAATGAAAAAAGTACTCTAACTGCATTCGAAGTTTCTATCTTCTTATGGAATATGGTGGACCAAAGGAAAATCTCACGCTATGGTGGTGACGTAGGGAGAATGTGGGGGTTGTTCGTCATTGGTGTGCATGTGTCATGTGTGTATGGGCACAACGATGCCGTTTGTGAAGAATGAAGATTGGGATGTTTGGATGTACGACGTTAATCACGAAAGGATTGAATTTATGGAGAGAGGTTAATACATTTTTTATACAACACTAACTAAATTAAAGAATACATATTAATCCTTTTTCAACATATATTTATGAAACTAATTAAAATAAATTGCAATTGTAACGGAATTAACTAATAATATGAATGTTTATCTATGCACTTGTTAAGAACAAATAACAATTTAAAAGATTTAAAAGAGAAATATTGGTTAACAAATAATCCACTATTAAGAACAGATGCTAAAACTGCACCAAGTACAATATGATGTAATATGCAATATCATGCGAGCATTGAAATCTATATCTCAAGTACAAATTACGTTTGCATCAAGTCTTCTATTTATAGGCTTGATTTGAAGAAGGTTATTTGCAAGGTGATTGGTTCACATGTAAAAATATATTAATTTTAAGGCACCATACGATTTCCATGGTTCAAGCTAAGTAAAAAAATTTATGCTATTTTGTCTTTAGTGACTTCAGTGTCTTAGTATAAGTTTCTTCTTTATCTTCTTCAGCTCCTGAGTATTGATATTTTCAAAGATCTTCATAAGATGTGGTGCTTCAGTCTTTGATTGTCTTCAAGATTCATGACATTGTCAAACACACTGAACTTGCTACTACAATCTGAACTATTGACCACACACTGATTTCACACAAGAAATGTAATATTTAAGGCTTTGTGTCTTCCGCTTAACTTTTTTTTTGGAAACGGCAAATGAAATAACGGAAGCCTACTCGTAATTTTTCAGCGAGCACCCCGAGTTCGAGCTCCGCATAAGCGGGCAAACCCAACCCCCAAAGGGATTTCCAAGGAAAATTCCCCATATGTGCCCGTGTGAGGTATGAGTTAAATTACGCTAATGCAACGCTCCCAAAGGAATTCGAACTCACGACCTGCATCCCAAATGAGTATAAACCCAGTGCCTCAGACCAGCTAGGCTGGCCATCATTGGCTGTCTTCCGCTTAACTAGTGAGATATTTGATGAACTCTGGAATATGTATCTTCAGTGTCAACATCTTTAACATCTTCTACAATCTAAAGCTTGAATTCATATTGTCTTTTAACTCTTTATTTGTTTGTAAGCATTCAAACTAATTAAAGTTAGTGGATATTTTCCCAATATACAATACAAACTTGCCATGCACTATTATATTTTAAATCTCATAATCAAAGTTCGATTTGGCTTTGTTTGGGGACCAACGTATACACTTGTAGAATTACGAGGGTTAATTTAAACAACATAACAATAATGTAGGGGTTAAAGTGTTAAAACGAGTGCTTATTTAGTTATTTCTCTCTAAAACAGTTTATTAAAGTAAAGACATCCGTACACAATTTTGGGGGATTCGAGAAACAGGGAGGAGAAGAAGAAGAAGAGAAAGAAAAGAAGAATTCCAAGGGCGGTTTTCCGAGCCGTTGAATCTTCTTTTCCGTTCATCGTTTTCATGATCCCCGATCTCTCATCGTTTCACTCTCACACGAATCAATCAGATTCAGATCCTTCTTATTACGAGTGAGTTCTTTTCCCCCCATTAATTTCAGCGATTCGTTTTCGAATGATTCGTGAAATTCTATGGAAATATGTAATTCTGTTATGATTTCTTCGATTTTGTTCGTGAATTTGATCATGATTCATGCATGTTTCGATTTTAATCAGAAAAAATGATGTGAAGTTGCGTTTACGGTAATCCATACGGTATGAAATTTAATCGAATTAGAACGCTGCGATCGCAACTTTTACGAATACATCAATCGTTCTGAGTAGATGTTAGAAACGTAGGCATACATTTTATCATTTTTTTGAATTTAATGATCATAATCTATATAAGTTGATTTATGCTTTTGTTACTGGAAATATTATGATCGTTATTCTATTAATTGTTTAATCTCTTTTCCTGTTTTTGACTTGTTGAAATGTTTCCGTATTCTTTCTATGTTCTTCATGTAATTTGAGCTTATATCAAATCTATTGTTTATGAAATTAGGTTATAAAATATAAACTTATAATATAATGTATATTTTTTATGTTGTATTTTACTTGCAGATAACTTTTTCTGATGTAGCTAACCAGCTACAACTGTAATTGGGTTAATCATTTACCCAATGTGACTACTGTGGTTATCGAGTAGAGCAGAATCTTGTTTCTCCTTAAATGTAATGTCTCATAAAATGGAAGGCCCGGTCCAAACTGAAATAACTGTCTCACAGCTAAACGGTCTTCACCATTCTGATTATGAAGGAGATCTAAGATTCAACATCAATTCAAAACTTCCTAACAAAAGGCGTGTTTTTGTCTAAACCGAAAATGGCTGCGTTTTAGGGCTGGAATTAGAACGAAAAGATAACGCTCAAATGGTTAAAAGAAGAACACAATTAACCCTAAACATTCCAATTGAACAAACTTGTTTAACATTTGGTGATAGGGTTCTAACCAATGATCTTAGTGCGATTAGGACCGATTGTGCACTTTTGTTAACCAAAACTCCAATCCATAGAAGCTCCTCGACTCCTTGTTTGTCACCAACAGAAAAAAATCTCCAAGAAAAAGATCAAAGTAAAATAGTTGAAATCATAGGGCATTTTAGTCATTTCACCAAAACTAACAAGCTCGTTGAAGAAATCATTAACGGGTTAAAAAAACCCAAAACCGACCCGGTTCCAGTGAATGGTGGGTTAGGTGGTGCTTATTATTTCAAGAACCAAAAAGGCGAAAATGTAGCCATTGTTAAGCCTACAGATGAAGAACCATTTGCACCAAATAATCCAAAAGGGTTTGTAGGAAAAGCTCTTGGTCAACCGGGCCTAAAACATTCGGTTCGGGTCGGTGAAACGGGCTTTAGAGAAGTTGCAGCTTATCTTCTAGACCATGATCATTTTGCACGTGTGCCATTAACATCTTTAGTCAAAATCACACACTCAATCTTTAACATAAATGATTGTGTAAATGGGAATAATAATAATAATAATGTTAGTAAAATTGCTTCTTTACAACAATTTATTCCCCATGATTTTGATGCAAGTGATCATGGAACTTCAAGATTTCCTGTTTCTGATGTACATAGAATAGGGATATTAGATGTTAGAATCTTTAACACGGATAGACATGCGGGAAACCTACTCGTGAGAAAAGTCAACGGTGGTCAATTTGGTCAACTCGAGCTCGTTCCTATTGATCATGGTCTTTGTCTTCCCGAATGTTTGGAGGACCCGTATTTTGAGTGGATTCATTGGCCTCAATCATCTATCCCCTTTTCGCAAACCGAACTCGATTACATAAAAAAACTCGACCCGAAACGCGAGTCTGAAATGTTGAGAACCGAATTACCGATGATCCGGGAAGCGTGTTTACGGGTTTTGACAATTTGTACGGTTTTTCTTAAAAAAGCAGCGGCTTTCGGGCTTTGTTTGGCCGAAATCGGGCAAATTATGAGTCGGGAATATCGGGCTAATAATCAAGAACCGAGTGAACTTGAAGTTATATGTTTAGAAGCTATGCATCAAGTGAACGGGCTTAACGAAATCGATGAAAAAGATTTGAATTTCGGGAAACGGGCGTTTTCTTGTTGTAAGAAATCGGGTTCGAGTAGGGGAAACGGGCGGGTGAAAGTGGGGCCGTTGGGGTTCGGTCAAGTGCGAAAGAGTTGGTGGGTGGGCCCACAAGCTTTGTGAAAATGGGGGATATGAGTGATGGTGAATGGGGGTTGTTTCTTGAAAAGTTTGAGGAAATTGTGGGGCCTACTTTGGTTGCTAGGAAAGTTTCAAGTTTAAGTTTGAGGAATAATCCTAGGCTTGGGAGGTCTTGCCATTTTTGAGAACTTTTCAATGTAACTGTCTAAAAATGTTGTAAGTAGCAAATATTAGTTCATAGTAAAATAATGAAAATAACAAAATTTCCTTAAGTGGATCTTTATCTTCTTTTAAATGTGGTTATATATCGCCCAAAGAAGTATGTGATGATATAACTACTTATCTTTGTTTTAATGACAAAATATTAAAACAAAACACTATCTAGATGTGTACAAATCATATACAACATATGTACATTAGAGATTCATGATTAAAGATAGACAACATACACAAAATTAAAAGCAAGAGCACCTTCAAAATAGAAGACATACAAATTAGTCAATTAAAAAATGATTGTTATTACAGACTTGTAAATTGACGATGACATACAAGTTAGGCAATTTAAAAATGATTTGTTATGATAGATTACACATAGTATTTCAGTGGGTTGCAGACTACTATTCTCTGTTGAAAAAGTTGGTTTTTATAATTAGATTAGATAGTTTTTATTTAAGGTCAAAATGATCAAAAGATTATATAATTTCTAATTCGGTGGTACATATTTTGACTCATCTACCATAACAATTGCATTATTTACTTTTACAGTATTCAGTATTACTTGTATACTGTGGTATAGGTAGTTTCCTTTCTAATTACTCCTGAAACCCCATAAATCCAGAAAATTGATCTTAAGCTTCTCGATCAGCAGCGGTTGCAATATTCGTGTAAACCATCACAAACAATGCAAGTAATCGGCGTTTTAAGCCCCATGCTTCATCATCCGTACAATGACATATGCTCGACACCATCATCATCCGTACAATCTGGAACTGTTTTTAATCCTCCAGAAGTTTCGACTGTCAGTTTCCTTTAAACCTCGTTACTTTTACCTCAAGTTATTTTTTTAATAATTTGTTAAAACTATATACATTGTCGAATGACCCAATACTCCGGACTAGGCCTTGTATGTTGAAAACTATTCGTTTTTGGAATCAAACACCAATTAGCCCTCCGAGGTGTACACGTCACCATACTCGTCACCCCAAAAAACCTTCCGGCGGTATCCTCCCTTCTCTCCGCCCATCCAACCACCCTCGTCCTCCCTCTGCCACCGCACCCCGACATCCCTCCCGGCATCGAGAATCTCAAAGACCTACCACCCACCGGCTTCAGCTACAACCCCGTAAAAGATTGGTTCGCCAACCACCGTAATCCGCCGGTAGCCATCATCTCCGACTTGTTTCTAGGGTGGACTAACCGTCTCGCCGGAGATTTAGGTATCCGCCGTTACTGTTACTCTCCGTCTGGTTCCTTGGGTCTTTCCTTGTGGCGTTACTTTCCCAAAAGACTTGATCCACAAGATGAAAATGAAATGATACATTTTCCTAAAATCCCAAAATACCCCTGGTGGCAGCTATCCCCTGTTTACCGAAGCTATGTCGAAGGAGACCCAACATCGGAATTTATTAAAGACGGGTTTTCCGGTAATATATCGAGTTGGGGTATCATTATCAACTCGTTCACTGAGTTGGAACGTGTTTACGTTGACTATCTTAAACATGAACTCGGTCATGATCATGTGTTGGGCCTCTACTTCCTCCCGGTAATAATAAAGCCACGGAAAGAGGTGGGACTTGCTCGAATTATGTCCTATCATGGCTTGACACGTGTCATAGTCAGAAGGTGGTTTATGTCTGTTTTGGAAGCCAATTAGTGTTGACCAATAAACAAATGGAGGCAGTTGCATCGGGATTAGAGAAAAGCAAAGTTCAATTTGTATGGTCCGTTAAGGAGCCCACCGGAGGACACGTGGCAGGAGAGTACGGACAAATTCCGGATGGTTTTGAAGATCGTGTGGCTGGAAGAGGTCTTGTTGTTAGAGGGTGGGCTCCACAAGTGGAGTCACAACTCGGTTGGTGCGTCTTTAACTCACTGTGGGTGGAACTCCGTCCTTGAAGGGTTCTTTTGCTGACGTGGCCGATGAGCGCTGATAACTACTCAAACGCAACGTTGTTGCATGAATTAAAAGTGGTCATGAAAGTATGTGAAGGAGTGGAAACAGTTCCTGACTCGGATGAGTTAGCCGAGTTGTTTACTAAATCAGTGAGTGAGGAGACACGTGTGGAGAGAAAACGAGCAAAGGAGTTTGGAAAGGCGGCAAAGGAAGCGGTTGGTGAGAATGGGAGTTCAGTCAAAGAATTGGATAGATTAGTAGCTAATTTCTGAGATTATATATATTTAAACAATAACCAAAAGACACGAAAGTTGTATGTTTAACTATTTGTTCGGTTATGTAATAATGATGTAGGAAATTCATTTATGTATCATAATTTTTTACTCCCTATACCATACAGTATAAGTTTTACAGCAGACTGTACAAGCATTTTAAGTATTAATTGTGGTAAATAACCTAAAAGTTATGGTGTAAACATCACTCCCTAAATATAAGCTATATAAAAATTAGAAAATGAAAATTATATCTTTAAAAGCTGTTAAGATATCAGGATATTTATTATGAACTTGTGCATTAATTAATGATTATCGATGCATTTACAGTACTAGCAGGGTACCTGCGCAATATGGCGGTGAGTACTCTGTACTTATATTTTGTGGTGCCGATATTGATAGTGGTGGTGTTAATAGTGATGGTAGTGAGTGGTGATGTGTAGTGATGGTGGGTACAGGCAGAAGTAATTGTGGTGGTGGTGGTGGTGGCGGTGAGTGTCGGTGATGAGTAATGTTGGTGGCGGCGGGTGGTTCCTAAATTAATATAATTAGGGATTAATTATAATAATAATACGATAAATTAATATTTGTAGTTAATTAATCAACATCTATCTTAGTAGCTCAGGTGGTTAGAGTCCATTGCTAATACATGAATATCACAATTTCGAATTTTAAGAATATCAGTTTTTCCTTGTGAATTTGGAAAGATATGAAATGCATTATATATAATAAAGTTTAATATCGCCAAATGGCCAAAGAAACGCACCGCTCATGAGAAGTTATTGTGCATATTGGCTTGGTGGTTTCTAGTAGACCACGAATTTCACCTTTTTGGACACTTAGATTGAAGTCATCAAAATTAATTGCGTACGTGTAATTGACAATCATGTGATCACTAATATGAATCCAAATTTTCTAAGCATGTATTATTAAGGGTCCGATTCAGCGCATAACCGTTTAAAGGTGCAGAACCGCAGAACCATCCTAACATCTAATGTTTTCTATGTTATACATAAGCTGTACATTTTCATACACGCTGTAACACATTTACACATCCAATGTTTCCAATTTTTATATAATATATTTATATTTATATGTTATGTGTATAAAAAATTAGAAATATTATATGTGTAAATATGGTACAGCGTTTATGAAAATGTACATCATCACTTATATCATATTTATCTAGCAATCTTGTTATCTTTTATTGAAAAGCATATATATATATATATATATATATATATATATATATATATATATATATATATATATATTATAAACTGTACTCTAGATACAAATTAGAAAGTGATACAAATGAGTCCAACAACCCAAGCCAAAAAAACTGAGAACAGGCCCAACTATTAAAAGCTACATACACAGCAAATCTATGAATTAAGAAAAGAAAACAAGCACATCACAAACCCGATAAACAAGAAACATAAAACACAATCTTCTCAATATTCATTTGCAGCTCCTAATTTGATTTCGTTTACAATTGTATCTAAATGCCTAATTGTCTAACCTCTTAAATCAGTTACTTCCTCCGATTCAAAATAGGTGATACATTGTTGGTTTCACGTTTTTGGAGGCAAAAGATTATAATGAGTTTTAAATTAGATTAATTGGATGGTTAGTGGGGGATGGGTCCCACATATTTTGAATAAAATGAGGTTAATGATGTTTAAAAGTAAAAGTAAGGGTGAATATGTCATTTCACTATATTAAAGTAGGTAGTTAGTAGTTGTGGAGCCCATTATTTTTTTACCAAATAAGGTAAGTTTGTGAAGTGTATCACTTATTTTAATACACCCAAATATGGAAAGTTTATCACTTATTTTGAATCGGAGGAAGTATAAAGTTTCGAGGAATAAATCTTATCTCTTGGATCAATCAACCCCCAAATCACCATCACCACCAAAATCACATGTGATTCAACACATCAACACCACCACCCCATGTGTATTAAATCACACGTGATTGCACACCGCCGACCACCACCACCACACCCCATGTGTATTAAATTACATGTGATTCAACACGGCCGACACCACCACCACCAACCTTTACCGGTAACCGTCTCCAGCACCGGCAACCCCTCGCCACCGTCGGCTGTTTAAAATCACATGTGATTGCGTATCCAATCACATGTGATTGCTGGAGACCGGCGGCGGCGGACGGCGGCCGGAGGTGGTCGTTGGTGGTGGCCGGCGGTGGTGGTTGTATATTGAATCGCAAGTAAGTCTCGCTGTCATTAACATGGACATTATTCGCAGAAAAACCTAAAATAATAAAATAAACATCAGTGCACTTAATTAAATTTTTTACCTATTATACATTAATGATAGTAAAATTACTGTTCACATATAAAATAGATTAAAAATATAAATTTAACCATAGGTAGAAGTAGCTTAGTTGTTGTAGTAATTGTTGGAAAGGTTGTCTCTTTGATAGGTCACAAGATCGAAACATACTTCGACAACTAATTTTTGCCTTTCATTGTTTAGTTTTCTATAATTATAATTGCATCCTTGATTTTTATAGATTGACAATTAGATCTTTAAACTTTATTACTTTCAGAATGATTAAATAAACTCTCATTTAAATCAGACTTACATAATTAATTATACTCCGTATTTATTATTTTGATTTCTTGAAATCTGTAAATGACTGAAACTAAGGATCTAATAATGTTATATATGTGTTTAGTTTGATTCGAGTTATTTAAATATTTATAAATGTAAAAATATGTGTGACACCACAAATAATTTTATGTATAAATTAATTAATTTAAGTACATAAAATTCAAGCAAAATTAAAATGCGCGACAACGCGCGGAGGAAATTATGCTCGTTATAAATTTAAAAGCGAAAACATGGTTTTTTTTATTCATTCGATCAATCATAAACAGATAAAACTTTATCTTTATGATCATCAAGAATTCACATGAAATCGCCATCATTAATCTACGGTTGAGAGGAGGTTTTGGATAATCATGTTTCACTTTATATAACATTTATGTTATTTTTCATGTATAATTACATTCATAGATCTTTTAACTTCAAATTTAGGATACGTACACTTAAAATAGCTTCTTGGAAATTCACTCCATTTAACAACATTTTGGCCTATATTTTCGCCAATTATAACCGTCATCTTCTCACCTATCAAACAAAATTGAAGGCTTTTTGTTTAATAATCCGAAGCATCCTCGATAAAGCTCTGAATGTATCAAAGTGATCATCGTTTGGAAATATCTTGTGACGACCATCCTAAATACTCTACAAGCTGGTTTATAAATTATACTAGCCTATAACCCGTGATAAATCACGGGTGGCTTATAGAAAGTTTAGATAGAAAAGTTCAAATACTAAAATTAACGTAAATCATTACTTGTCAAGAAGGTATTACATCCTTATCACAAGAAATCACAGGTTGTGCCATTAATTTCTCGAGCCAACCATGGGTCCAACAAACCTCTAAGACCCAAGACCTGAAACTAACTAAAACTTACTTTTATGAGTTTGACCAATAAATCATCGATTTAACCTATAATTGGAAGTGACCCGTTGACGTGACATTGCTCTTAAGCGCGCACTTGCTCAATAAAAGCCCATTTTTTTTTATATACGTCATGCCCCTTTTCCCCACAACCAACATTAATAGCAAGTAATCCTGCAAAAAAAAAATGTTTATTAACATTTGCATTTCACTCAATTTTGTCAATGGCTTAATCACACCAGGATAGATCATTAATTGTAATAAACAAAAAGCAAAGGAATCCTGAAATATGTAGTATCATATCGGGAATGGTAAATCTAATTCATGCTTATATTTTGACTGTACGAAACATTGTTAAAGGAAAAACAAAATAATCATTTTGTTATGAATTCCAGGAAGCACCTACAGTGAGTGATATAAAATCCATCTAAGCTCCAACCACACGTAGTCCAACCAGCAAAATAAGCGACAGCAATCCCGAAAATAGGAATTTAATGCAAAAAATGAAGAGTATATAGATAACACCTAACCCGAGTTGACCCATCTATAACTAAACGGGTCAAAACAAATTCTTCTAAGATTAGTTATAAAGACACAACTTGAAGATTTTGATACCTGACTTCAACATTATCATTACTTTTTGGCGAGCCCCGTTGAAGCTTTTTCATCCCATTTGGAATACACGGTTTAGTCAACACATTTTCCGTCTCTGACAAATCACTACTTTGACCCTCTTCAACAGTTTGACCACCATCCACATCAGCAAACACAATCCGTAAAAGATCAAACTTATGAATCTTAACCGGTAGTTTGACTATTCAGATACTTGATTATTCTCAACCTTAATATTTCCTATATCATATTTCATAGCTGACCCAAATTATTTATAAAACAAAACTGAAAACTTAGATGAGAAAAAGAACATATCAGGAGAAACCCGGCCTGGCCCGTTTCAAACGTACCAATGAATTACTTTTTACCCATAATTTTTTTTATAACTCACGCTATTATTTATAGAAAATTTTGGAAATTTGAAAAATTCAATTCGGGCCAACACGGCCCGTCCTGATTCAAACCATACTAAAGAATTTCCAGTTTTGACTAACCTCGGGAAGCTTATTTTGTTCAGGCCTCAAAGTGTTTATAGGATTATTCCCACTTCTTAATTGTTCTAATTCAGCATCAGTTGTCTCTAAAAATAGCTTCATATTCGATATCTGAGTAAACATATAAAAAGGGTTATAAAACAAATTTTATCAACTAATTAATTTTATTATTCTTGTCCACTAAAGAGGAAAGATGAAAATCAAAGTCAAAGTCAAACCTCTTCTTTCATTTCTCTGATTTCACACCTATCTGCAGAATGAGCAGTATCGAATCCCCCTATATACACAACCCAAGACTACAAATAATCACAAATTACCAAAAATAGAAGATGAAATCATAATTATTGTATACTAAAAATGGCAACAGAATAAAAGACGTATACTATTCTTTTTTACCTAAATATACTTGTAGGTGCAACACTAACGGAGATAAGGCATCAGAATTTAAACAAAATGTGTTGGAAAGGCAGAATACAAACATCCAAATTTGGTAGTATTACCAATTAAACAAAACTTGCTGGTGCAATCAGTGATGCAGAAAACCATCACCAGCTGACTCATTTTGAAAACGTCCTGAAAACCATTGATGCAAAACTTCCCTTTTCATACTCTGCCTATTGAAAACCATCATATGCAAATATGTAATCATTGATGCAAAAACCTCCTGAATATATCAAACACTCAAAGATCAAACTATTGCAATGTAATAACACCGGAGTCCGGAGAATTATTTCTAATAATTCAACATCTCAATAATATTTGTTGACTCACCAACTAAAATCATCCCTTAAAAATCTAAAAAGCAAGTACTAATTTCCATTATGAAACGTTTCAAAAAAATTAAAAAACGGCACAACCTGATTTTCTTTATGTAAATGAAAACCTGCAGAGAATATTGATCAATCTGAGTTCTCCCATATCAGCAAAAATGCAACCAAAATTCACTTGTTATTTCATCACAAAAACCAACGATAACAATAATACACACATCGAAAATCAACAATTGACCAAACCTACAACACACAATTCAAACCTGCAATTTGTCATCGTCAAACGTTCCTCCTTGTCTGCAAAATAAAAATAAGCAATTGAGCTTGAACATTAATAAAAATATATAACAATGCAACAATTGAAAATCAGAGATGGAGAATTTTACTGTTGGAGCATCGTACGATATTCTTATTCTTCAAGTTTCCTTCAAATTCACAAATTCACATTCGGTTTTTCACAAAGTAGTATGCGTATATCACAAAGTAACAACAAAGCAAATCCATGAAACTATACCTCGAACAAATAATAAACGCATTATTGCCTTGAGCAACGTACGAAATGACCCAACTTCACAGATAAATCGAAGAAATTGAAGAAACCCTAAACTGAAAAACCCTTTGAAAGAGAAGGTGAGAAGCCAGCGATTGACGGCTGTAGAAAGATCGAGATGTTGGGCTGAAGTTTTGGAGTATTCATGAAGAACGGTTTGTAATATCATGGCAGTTTTCATGGAGAACGGTTTCCATATTAAACGTGGAGGAAGCAAACAAACGTCGGCTGGTGGAGGTAACAGGTGGCAACAAAAGTGACATATCATTATGATTCAGCATCTAACGTGGCATTAATAGAAAAAATTGAATTTAAATTCTTTTGTTATAATAAGAATATAGATAGATGTTATATGTAGACGTAGGTGATGTAGCCCGTACAGTTAAAATCATGGTTCTGAAAAGCTCGTCTTGGCTTCTGTCACGGCTCATTAAGGCGTAACGCTTGACCATGCCGCCACGCCATTGTCCAAGGCTTAGGCGCAAGGGTTGTTTATGCTCATGTGCAACTTGACTCACATTTACTTGTAATAAGTTATGCTCTTTAGAAGTATTAAAACAACTGAGTTATATAAGTCAAATATATATAGTTAATTAGTTATAAAAATGATATATGTCGAATATGAAGAAAAATACTAATAAATTGTGTTATAAATTTATAATTTACGGAGTATGTGTTTTTCCATCTTTTTAGTATCATTTTGTATAGATATAATTATAACTAATGTACAAAATTCTCGTTTTATATCACATCTTAGAAAATATCGTGACTTCACAATAGTTTGTAATGATTGAGTACCATAACCTTATATATCACGTTATTTAAAACCTTGTTCAAAACTAATAGGAACAGCCTAAGAAAAGTCAAATACAGATTATTCTGCAAGCAAAATTTTCAAAACAATGATGAATGTGTTGACCATTAACATAGAAATACTTCAATTTTGGTAAAGAAATAAATTAAAAATTTTAAGTAGTAGTATATAACAGTCATAGACGGTCGGGATCTAACATCACTATTTGAGCATAATAATCCTAGAGACCCACAAACTTCCCTTTTCCTCTCTACACACACTACCTACCTACCCTGACCAAAATGCTGACTTCCGGCACCGGCACCGGCGCCGGAGACCACATCCTGGTGTTTCCATACCCAGCCCAAGGCCACATGCTATCACTTCTTGATCTCACCCACCAATTAGCCCTACGAGGTGTACTCATCACCATACTCGTCACCCCAAAAAACCTTCCGGCGGTATCCTCCCTTCTCTCCGCCCATCCAACCACCGTCACCACCCTCGTCCTCCCTCTACCGCCGCACCCCGACATACCTCCCGGCATCGAGAATCTCAAAGACCTACCACCCGCCGGATTTAGATCCATGATGGTCGCCTTAGGCGACCTCTACAACCCCGTAAAAGATTGGTTCGCCAACCACCGTAATCCGCCGGTAGCCATCGTCTCCGACTTCTTTCTAGGGTGGACTAATCGTCTCGCCGGCGATCTAGGTATCCGCCGGTACTGTTTCTCTCCGTCTGGCTCCTTGGCTCTTTCCGTCATACTTTCCTTGTGGCGTTACTTTCCTAAAAGACCACAAAATGAAAATGTAATGATAAATTTTCCTAAAATCCCGAATTCCCCAAAATACCCCTGGTGGCAGTTATCCCCTATTTATCGAACCTATGTCGAAGGAGACCAAATATCGGAATTTATTAAAGATGGGTTTTTCGGAAACATAGCGAGTTGGGGAATCATTATCAACTCGTTCACTGAGTTGGAAGGAGTTTACGTTGACTACCTTAAACATGAACTCGGTCATGATCATGTGTTTGCCGTTGGGCCTCTACTTCCTCCCGGAAATAATGACGTCACGGAAAGAGGCGGGACCAGCTCGAACTACGTCCTATCATGGCTTGACACGTGTAATGGTCAGAAGGTGGTTTACGTCTGTTTTGGAAGTCAATTAGTGTTGACCAATAAACAAATGGAGGCAGTTGCGTCAGGATTGGAGAAAAGCAAAGTTCAATTTGTGTGGTCCGTTAAGGAGCCCACTGGTGGACACGTGGCAGGAGAGTACGGAAAAATTCCCGATGGGTTTGAAGATCGTGTGGCTGGTAGAGGGCTTGTTGTTAGAGGGTGGGCCCCACAGGTGGCAATACTGAGTCATGACTCGGTTGGTGCGTTTTTGACTCATTGTGGGTGGAACTCTATTGTGGAAGCGTTATCAGCTGAGGTTTTTTTGCTGACGTGGCCGATGAGTGCTGACCAGTACTCAAACGCAACGTTGTTGCATGAGTTGAAAGTGGGCATGAAAGTGTGTGAAGGAGTGGAGACAGTTCCTAACTCGGATGAGTTGGCCGAGTTGTTCAGTAAATCAGTGAGTGAGAGGACACGTGTGGAGAGAAAACGAGCAGAAGGGCTTGGAAAGGCGGCAAAGGAAGCGTTTGGTGAGAATGGGAGTTCAGTCAAAGAATTGGATAGATTAGTGGCTAATTTCTGAGATTAAAATATTTATATTCAAAAATAACTAAAAGTCACGGAAATTGTATGTTTAACTATTTGTTCGGTTGTGTAATAATGATAAAGTACTAAATATAAGCTATATAAAAATTAAAAAATGATAATTAAAACCTGTTAAAATGTTATCATGTTTTTTTTTATTTATCACATTTTGCATTTCACCCATTTTATTAAGGCATTATTATCTTTTGATATTAAATTATTCTGTATGTATAAAAATTTCTATATACATTATGATCCATTTAATAAAGCCGTTATTTTCATTTAAATAGAAAATCATATTTATTACATCTTTTAAAATGATAGAAACTAAAGTTCAATGTTATTCAATACACATTTATGAAATAATTAATTCATTAAATACACCTAATACACCTAATGTATGCCATTATGTTATACTCCCTCCGTCCCTAAATAAAGTTCCCATTTGTGTTGGGCACAACATTTTAGGAGATGGTTAGTGGTGGGGTATTTGGTATTACTTTTGAATAAAATATAAGTTTTGATTGGAGAGAGAAAGTGTTTTAAGAGATAGTTAGTGGTGAAAGTATTGGTAATAATATTATTATATTAAGTGGGTCCCTTAAGTTTGAGAAATGGGAACTTTATTTAGGGACAAAACTTGAAGGTGAAATGGGAACTTTATTAAGGGACGGAGGGAGTACATTAGATTCAAATATATATTTTTAATGCATGTAATAATTTTTTTAAAATATTATTGTTAACGAAACCATAAAATTAATATTTTTCTCCTCAAAAACATGTATTGTGTAATCTTTATTTTCATAAACGAGTTTTATAATAAAATTTTAATTTCTAGTACATTAACTTTGATCACATATAAAAATTAAATATTAAATTGCAAATCTATTTAAGCCCATGTGCATCGATCGGGTCACGCGTAAAACATGGGGGTTAAATTCCAGAAGGCAAAAGGCATTTTGCTGTTTTCTTTTCGAGTTTGGTTAACAAAGTTATAAAAATGAAAGTAAATATGTTAGAAGTTATAATAAGTTAATAGTATCATATTAATAAGGGAAATACTAACAAATGCCCTTAGGGTAATGTTTAAGAAAAAAAAAGAAGCTTAAATTTGATGTACATTAACCATAAAAAAAACTACCCCTTGCATTTAACTAACCACCTATGAGTGGGTATGCTTTAATATTTGTACATTAACCACTTAACTATCTCTTATCCATTGCCCTTAGGGCAATGGTTAGCAAATCAAAGTCAAGCATGATATTATTCTTGTTTAACAACTAACTTGATTTTTATTAATCTATAGCAACATCGAAAAATTGTTAAGAAAAATTAATAAACATATAGTCTAGTAATTAAAAGGAAAGGAATGACATTTGTATCTAAAAGGACCAAAATTTTTCAATTACATTGATTGAAGATTTAGATATTATAAACACAAACTAATATTTTCTCTAAACCCTACTAGTGTATATGTGGTAACATACAGTTATATTAGATTTCCACCATCTCTCTACCTATATAGCAACAGTAAAAAAGAACTAGTACTACAAAATTGCTTCCCTTCCTTGAATCTATATGAATTTGAGTTAGTTATTTCTAGGTGGGTGAGATCTTGGGACATAGTAATCAGCAGCCATGAAAGTAGTTGAGCTCATTTTGTCTTCAACATCATGATCTTGGTGATTCTTAGTTCTATCGGGTACTTTACGATCACCATTTCTTGGATTTGCCACATTTATATGTTCTTTGTTCGCCTTTTTCAACATTTTTCTCGCACCGGTTATTTTACCCACTTTAATGTCGACATGAAGTATGTTTACCTTTTCTTGTCGTGTCAATGTGCTTCGTTCTTCTATAATCTTCTCGGTATCTATAAATGCACAAAACGAAAGCATTATTTACTAGGCTTACATTCATAAATTATAATGCAAACACTTTAATTAAAACTATATGCGAGTTAGAAAACACCAATGGAACAAGAGTGCTTGGGGTATACCTTGAAGAGAATATGCAACAAAGTGAAATAACATGAAGAAGATTGCATAGAGAAAGATACTAAATCTTATGGACACCATTTTGTTCTACGGTTCTTTCTTTGCATGTATGCTTTTAATAACAAAAAGAGATCGAGAAAATGGAATTGGAGGGAGAGAAACCATCATTTATAGACCCAAGATTCAAGTCAAAGTCAAAGTCAAAGTCAAAGTCAAAGATATAAATTTATATTTGTATAAATCGAGTATATGAAAGTGGGTACCTAAAGCACTTTTTGGAGACTTAAATTGACATTTTTCTATTTGGATATGTCTCAAATTAAATTTTAAATTTCAAACAATAAAAAAGTCTAATAAGCTAAATTGCAGGATGATCTATTTTTTATAAAGAAAATTTGTCTTTTTTTTTAATTCTGTCTTTTTTCTTTTTTAATTCTATAATAACTACAAATACGAATAGACACTATTCTGTCTTCTTTTTTTTTTTTTCTTCCAGATTAGAAGCCTCCCCAAAGGGAAAAAAAAAAGGTACGGTAGCGTGGAACGGAAGATACGGTTGTCTGCCGTCATGCATGCTACGAGGCACCTTATTTTGCACAACGACACATGCAAACTCACAAATATTCAAAAAAGCTGCCAAGTTTTTATTACTTTTAATCAGATGCAAACCTACCTTGTAGCCGTGTAGGTGTGGAAGACATCACTTTAGCCTCGTCTGCCTACTTATTTACTAATAAATAAATAAAATAATAATAATCAATTACCTTGCAAGTTTGACTGCCACAAAATAGTCAATCTTCTTGTATGAAACTATCAACTAGTGTTTATTTTTGGTCAATCTTTACCATTCAATTTATGTTTTCTGAAAAATTGTATTGCGTTTTGCTAAAAATCTTGCTACTTTAATATGTCACTGATAAAATAATTGAAGTATATAATCCACTAGTTATTTTTTATAATTTCTATCATTTGATTTAAACATTTATATTGATCAAATGAGTATGAAGATAATAGTCAAATTTAATACAAATCAATATCATCTCTCTTCGTCTTTTGTTTTTATAGTATGCTAAAAATCTTGCTACTCGGGTGAATCGAGTCAAATCTAGTTGAATGACTTTATAACTCAAAGCTCCTATAATAATTTGTGCTCGACCAAGCCTTCATATTCAAGTCCAAACTTGATAAACTTCATATTCACTCCTTGATATCGTTAGCAATTTTCCATTGACAGATTCACCAAGCATTTGAACAAGGGATTACACATCGTTGTCATATCAATTAATTAAGCTATTCAAGTTAGAAATGAGATGGGGTGAGTATCTGAAATTTGATGTGGATCGTGAGGACTAACGATGATTCAATATTTCCTGAGTACAATCGAATATTTCCTTATGATAATCCAATATTTTTCAATGATGATCCAATTTCTCTTGATGAAAAACCAATGTTTCCTGTTAAAGATCCACTATTTTCTTATAAAATGATCCAATATTTCTTACACAATTTGTTAAAAATTGTGATTATAATACTTACTGATTTTTAAATATTCACTTGATCCTAATTCATTCAAGTTATATATAATATGTCCATTGAGGAAAATGGACAGTTAAACATGTTTTATTTATCCATCTAGCCATAAAACATATACATAATTAATTTCTAAATAAACACTATGTAATCTTAGAAATTTGATGTCCACCACCAACATCATAAAATCCTATTCGCACGCATTTTTTTGTTAATATAATTCCTCTCATTTCAGTCACAAACCATAACCCTTTTCTCGATCCTTCATCCAAATCGCCCATGGCGGAGGTTTCTAACCTTCAGCTCCATGAAAATGACGACGATTTGGTTCTGTTTGATCGAGAAAACCAGGTTAATTTCATAATCGAGATGTTCCATCAAAGCGTTGAACAATCGCAATTGCAATCACATTCAGCATCACCTCTCACCGATCTACATAATCACGATCAAGGATCACAGCAATGGAATCACCGAACGGAATCCAATAATTTGGAGCTAGACTTCGGATTCGGGTTAGGGTTTCATGTCCATAATTTGGGATCAGATTTTGACAGAAATCATTACAACGCAAACGAAGATCTAGAATTAGAAGAAATCGACGATCATGATATATTGAACATGATTTTCGAATCGGAACCGGATAATGATGATACACGTGAATTTGAAGAACAACTTTGGGAGGTTATACTGACTGCCAACAATGATGAACCAAATCCGAATTTAACATATTACAATGATATATTATTTGCTCAATTTCCTGAAAATGATACATCTTCGTTAGGCCAGCCACCAGCTTCTGTTAAAGCGGTTGAGAATCTGTTATCGGTAGTTATAACCGATGAAGATGTTAAAAATAATAATACAGTTTGTACTGTATGTAAAGATGAAATTATTGTTGGGTTAATTGCAAAGAAATTGCCTTGTGGACATTTGTATCATGGTGATTGTATAATTCCATGGTTAGAGATTAGGAATACTTGTCCTGTTTGTCGCCATGAGTTGTTAACCGATGATCTTGAGTATGAACGGAAGAAGGAAGAACGAGTTGTTCGTGATTGATAAGGATGGAAAAGGTTGGGTATGAATCATATGACTAATTTTGATGTTACATTTATCTAATTTGTTCCTTGTGTAAATTATATTATATGATTTATTGATAGGCTAATTCTTTGTATTGTTTGAAGGTTGAATGAAAAATGGAGATTAATTACGGGTTGGGTTGGTTAGCGGGTCGAGTGAAACGGGTCATCTTAGTTTTGGGTTGAAAGTTCAAACAAATTGCATTGATTGATCCACAAACACTTCTGTGTCGATTATATAAAAATTTGCAAATACTTAATATGTCAACTAATGTAACAACATAATATATGGATAAGAAATCTTGATTTTTGAATTTTTTTTAACATAACACACACCTTATAAACTAAACCTAAGTCTATATAAGATTGTCTATAGCAAGACTCGAACAGTAAAAATCTTCCAATACCTTATATTGTTATGCTACAAGCCTTTTGGTGAATCATGAATGCATTAAAATAATTTTTGGTCAACTTTCAACCCGATCGTCCAGTTTGTTGAGTATTTATTTTGCTAAAACTATCATTGGACCAGTTTGACTCGGGTTAGATAAAACACACAAGTCGTCCAATTTATAAGTGAACGGATCGAAGTTGAAAATTCTATGAATTATAGCTAATGTACTCGCATGCACAACAATATCAATGGTCTTTGCACATTCATATATCGTCACACAAATTTGATCATTTTGACTAAGACCGGGTTGACCCAAACCTAGATACATTATCCATTGATATGATCTATAGTAGGGTTGACCTAGGCGTGGGCATTTGGGCCATAAAAACCGAACAAAAAACTAACCGAAAACATATAATCCGTTCGGTTATTAGTTTTAAAAATTTATCATTTTCGGTTCTATCGGTTTTGGTTCGGTTTGGTTGGGTCTTTGGATAGTGATGAGCATTTGGGCTAAAAAACAGAAGGGAGCCGAAAACATGAAATCAGTTCGGTTTCGGTTTTGAAAATTCATCATTTTCGGTTTCAGTTCTCAATTTCGGTTCGATTCGGTTTCAGGACCGCGCACGCTCAGCCCTATTGACCTGACCGTAAACAATATCCACTGATTTAGTTTTTCCCCCCTCTAAAAAACGAACAAAATTCCAACACAAACTCCTGAATACATTTTACCTAAACACTTATGTTTGAGCCTCACATCCCATAAATATTACAAAAATTGAAAATAAATATATATCTAGTCAAAATTATACAAATCAAACATCTGCTACAAAACATCCCATTTCACACCCACATACGAATGTATCTATAGGCAATTGTATAACATCTTTGATAACAATAAACTAGACACATGTTTCAATTTCACTCACATCTATCAAATAGTAACAATCAAAGGGCAAATTTGGCAATCAATTTATCGACATGGATGATGATGTCATCAATGTGAGGCCGAACAGCCGGTTGAGGTTGCAGCATCCATGAGATAAACTGATGAATGGCATCTGGATATGACGGTTTTTGGGCGGTTGGCCATTTTATTTGTGCATTCATTACTGCTAATTGCAAGCTTCCACCTGATTCACCTAATGCATACTCAAATGGAGACACACCGTACCTGTCAAGGGTATTTTAGTCATTTAACCAATAGTGAAACTAAAGAGAGAGATAAAAGAGGCTTACATGATAGCATACAAAGTGCAACCTAGAGACCAAACATCAGTCCTTTGGTCAATATCTGTTTGACTTGGGCAGTCCCACAATTCAGGAGCTCGGAAAGGGGCTGATACATGCTCAGATGCCCATTCCTAACCAACATATTCATAATAAAATGAGTAAATTACATAAATAGTCCTTTAGGTTTGTACCATATTACATATTTGGTCCTTTAGTTTCATAAATTACGCTGGTAGTCCTTATTTCTGAAACTATTGACACGTTTGGTCATTTACGACGTTAACTTTTCCCGTCATAACAGACGCGTTTTTATGGGTTTCAAATTGGTGAAGGGAAAGGGAAAACGACAGATTTACCCCCTCATGCATCACCCGTGACCATACTTGACGGGAAAAATAAACGCCTGTTTAGGGTAAAGGACCAAACGTGTCTATAGTTTTTAAAATAAGGACTATCAGAGTAATTTATGAAACTAAAGGACCAAATATGTAATATAGTACAAACCTAAAGGACCATTTGTGTAATTTACTCTATAAATAATAATTAAAATAAATAAATAATAATTAAATACCTGGAGCTGAAGGGCTTCTGATCGAGAACGGATCTGGATTCTAGCAGGGCGAGCACTCCCAAAATCCATCAAAACAGCCAAAGGCGGTTGTCCTTTTTGATGTGTTAAAAGAACATTTCCTGGTTTTACATCATTATGAGCATATGGTGTTTCAAGATTATGCATGTGTTCAAGTCCTGCACAAAGCTGTGTATGATAATAATATTATATTATAAGAAAATAAAATTTAAATCAAATTACAAAACCTTAAATTACCTGACGGAAGATTTGGAGAACATCAGATGTAGAAAAAGATTCCTTCTTTGCTTTCATAGTTTTTGCATTGTCCAACAATGTTCCATCCAAATGGACTGGAAATAACAAGTATGCCTCATGTGTCCAACTTTGTTCTGGTGTGCCCTAATTTATAGAATTTAATTTTGTGAATTAGACCAAATAATATAATTTAAGATCTGTAATGTGATCACTGATTAACATTTACCTTTACTGGAATGATGGCATGATCAAGTAATGGAAGCAAATTTGGGTGATTAAACAGTGATGAGATTCGGATCTCTTCCTTCACAAACTGCAACTGTTCGGTATTCTGAATCAGCACTTTCTTCATAGCATAAGTTCCATCTTCTGCAAATCAAATCACAATTTCACAATTAAATGATTAATCTCATGATTTGCTACAATTTCCCCCTGATTAATAATCAAATGATTCAAATCACCACATTTCAAACAAATATACGAATCACAATGCGCAGATTTTGAAAACCGAAAAGGAATCTCAATTTTATACATGATTGATAACTAAATCACCGCATTTCGCACAAATATATTGATCACAATGTGCAGAATTTGAAAACCTAATTATGATAACAAATTAGGGATCTATGTTCATACCAGAAACGTGAGAGGGATCCTTGAATTTCTTAGAAACACCACCATCGGAAGTCTCATTGATAGCTTCCTTAACAAGAAACACAAACGCAAAACCACCTTCACCTAGCTGCCGGACAATTTTAAATCGGTTTTCGTTGATCCAAACATCACCGGAGGTAGAATCGTATAAGGCGTTTAGTCCTGAAAAAGAGCACCCCATTTTTTGCACTTGTTAATTGCAATTGCAAATGGCAATGCTCTCTGTAATACGAATCACCCTCCCTCTCTTTCACACACACACAATCTTCAATTGTTTTTCCGTTGAAACGAGAAATTGTAACAGATCTGCCACCGGTATTGGTTTTCTCTCTCTGCAATTAATGGATCGATTGATTCTCTCTCTAGAAATACGGAGAGATGAATAGGGAGAGAGAGATTGCAAATTTTGTAAATCTTACAGAAATGGAACCATGGTTGAGATTTGTGGAAGAACACAAGATCCAACGATGCAAATAATGTTTCAACCAGGCAAATGTCAACTCTGCAGTTGGGCACCGACTACAGATTGAAGTGAGATTTACGTAAATTGTTTATTCATTTCATTTTTCACTTCTAGTCCTTTAAGTTTAAATTTTCCATTTATTACCCCTAAGAAAGAAATTACTGATACATTTTCTTCATAAATATTCATTACTGGACTCTAATTATATTAATTAATCTTTTAAATTTTAAATAATTTAAACTACCATCACTACTTATCTTCTGTGACCATCACCACTAGCCACCACTACAATCCACCACCAGCCACCACCACAATCCACCTCCAGCCACCATCATTGCCTCCACCACCACCCACTAATTGATTTGCTCCAAACTCGCTCCACTAAAATAGTTCTACAAGTTCTGCACCGAAAATCAGTTCTGCATAAAACTGGTCCCTAATATAGATACCTCATACAATAAGATGCTTATAAGAACACCCTAATTAAAATAATACTCCTTAATTATATTAGACTTTCTAATATATAGATATGATGTGCGACGGTTGTAATGTTGTATCTACAATCCTAGGTTATAAAAGACATGAGATGTGGTGTGGCTGCATGGTCAAGCCCAAGGTTCTAGAAAGCGTAAGGCGTGGCGTGGCGGCACCATCAAGCCTCAGCCAAGGCGGGCCATGGCGTTTATCAAGGCGTCGCTTAAGGCGGCAAATTTTTTATATAATTTATATATACGTATATTAAATTGAATTTTTTTTATAAATCTATGGATTTATATAAAAATTCATATATAAAGCTCATAAAAAATATTACATTTAAATTTATAATTATATATATTAATTTTTTTTTAAAAAAAATTCATTTTTTACAGCCGCCTTCAAGAAAACTCGCCATAAGGCGCGTCTTATCGCGTCTTATCACGCCTTATCTCACGCCACGCCTAGCCGAGCCGCCATGGTCTGTTTCGTAACGTCGACGCTGCGCCTCACGCCTTGGCGACGCCTTGGCGCCGCCATGGCGCGCCTTTTAGAAACCTTGGTCAAGCCTCACACTTTAGGAGTCACATTATAAATACCATGCCTAAATCGTAAATATCAAGCCCAAATCATGGTTAAATGCCTAAAAAAAAGGGCCATGCCTCACGCCTTATTGCACCTTGCAACGTCTTATCTCACATTACACTTAGAACTATTTTGTATTATAGAGCTTCTTTTAAAACCTGACAATATCAATATCAATATATCATAAAGTATAATTGGTGATATATGTCAAAGTCCACCAATATTTTAGTGTTACCTATCCTATTAACTTTTTTGTAGAAAGGAAAGAAAACTTTCTTTTTGGTAATAAACATTACTTTCCATAGATCATGGTCAAAAGGAATAATAGATTTTGGTATTAGTTCCATAACTTTACATGCTTATTAAGAATTTATTCTCATACTCGATTTTTATTTTCTTCCTTTCATGTCATTATCACAAATAGTTCGTAGTTTTCTTTTTGGCTTTCTACGAATCATGTTCTTTTTAGAGAGAATTACATCTAAGGTTCCTGTGATTTACCACTTATTACAGCCACAATCCCTAAACTTCATTAAGTACACTGAGAGTCCCTGATGTTGCCATTTTATTGCACACATAGTCCCTGAAACAAACGGATGTTTATTGGAGCCGTTAAATCCCCCATGTGCACATCACATGATGAGTATTATGGTAATTTTCCACCTCTTCCTCATATTTAAACCCGAGTAAATTACATGGAAGGTCCCTGTGGTATACTACTTATTACAGCCTTAGTCCCTGAAATTCATTTATTACACCAGAAGTCCCTGGTGTATACACATTGTTACACCCATGGTCTCTGATGCCCTCAATTTTTGTTTAAATGACTAAAATACCCTTATGGTCTTTTGCAATAAAGCAAATATAAAGAACTTTGGATGTAATAAGCGATAAACCTCATGAACAATCCGTGAAATTTATTATGTTAATTAATTTTTTTTCTTTTTTTCTCTTTGATTCATATTCTTCAACTTTTATTGTCGCGCCACCAACCCCCTGAAAAGTTGATCCATCCCAAACTCCTAAATGCGGTTGGCTTCTCCAGTTGTCCGGCCGCCAGTGACGCTCTATCGACCTGCCTATTCAAAACACCAACTCCTCTGGCAACGTGCATCAATTGTCTGAATCAATTCAGGTCGATAGAAAGTCATCGCCGACGGCTGGCAGAAGGCAAACCACATGTACGAGTTTGAGATGTACGAGTTTTCAGGGGTTGGTGGCGCGACGATAAAAGTGGAAGAATATGGATCCAAATGAAAAAAGAAAAAATTAACTTAAATGAAGTTCAGGGCACAGAGACCATGGGTGTAATAAAGTGTATACACCAGGGACTTTCGGTGTAATAAATGAAGTTTAGGGACTAAGGCTGTAATAAGTAGTATACCACAGGGACCTTCCATGTAATTTACTCGAGATTAAATATGAGGAAATGGTGGACAATTACCATAATACCCATCATGTGATGTGCACATGGAGGATTTAACGGCTCCAATAAACGTTCGTTTGCTTCAGGGACTACGGGTGCAACAAAATGGCAACACCATGGACTCTCAATGTACTTAATGAAGTTTAGAGACTGTAACTGCAATAAGTGGTAAACCATAGAGACCTTAGATGTAATTCGCTCTTCTTTTTATGTTTTATTAAACACCTAATTAGATTATGCAAAAAGTTGAATTTTTTTTGTTTGTTTATAATATTAGGAAAATGTTAAATAATACCTTTAGGGTAACGGTTAAAATTCTTTTTTTGTTGCTTAAGGTGATTGTAAACTAACTAATAAAAAATACTCTTCTTTAATTTCATTAACCACCTTTGAGTAGTTATGCTTCATTAAATGTATACTAACCATTTTAATCATCCTTAATCATTGCCTTAGGGCAATGATTACCAAATGGGAGCTAATTCGTACAGAACACTTTTTATCCATACAGAGTAAATTCATCCCAAATGACAATTATGCCCTTAATGAGAGGGGTGAAATGAAAGATGTGTTAAAAGCAAAGGAAGGACATGATTGTCATTTGGGATGAATTTGCTCTGTATGGATAAAAATTGCGCTGTACGAATCAGCTCCCTTAACAAATCCTATAATATTAATATGCTTCAATTAAGCTGTAACTCTTTCAGTCATTCGTTTCACGGGTTTGCGCGCATGTCTATTTTTAGAGTTTCGAATTCGTATATGAGATCAACAAAATTGGTTCAGATGAAATTTTCTCCATCACAGCTAGTAATAGATTTATTTTAATGGCTTGTAGTTTTGTGTTAAATTTATATTATACTAACTGTTACTATTGTATATTTTTAGAAACTTATTCAAAATGGTCTAGATACTTCAATTTTGAATTAACCCATAGATATTAGTATGGAGAATTGATTTTGTTACCACAACTTTTAATGGTTATACCACATAGCACAGATTTTACAGCTAACTGTACAAGTATATTAAGCATTGATTGTGGTACATACCTTAAAAGTTGTGGTAGGAAAATCACCCCCCATTTGTATGTTACCGATAAATCAGAGGTAGGAATGAGTAACCAGACCAAATATTATAACTGAACTGGTCTTGTAGGTATTCGGTACCTAATTTTGTCCCAAAAAAAAATTGGTACCCTCAATTGGGTATAGCATACCATCATCCACCACCTAGCCTTATCACCACCCCATAACAACTAGTTATCAGAAATCTTCATTTTTATTTTTGCATTTTGAATGGTTTATATGTGAGCCAAAATACAGTCAAATACCTATACCATATAATAGAGTTAGAGTGTTTTTTTTTTATTTTTTATTTTATGTTATTATGCTAATGTTGTAAAGCGAAGAATTTCATAACACTACTACCATACCGGTTATTCTAACAAAAGAAATATATACTACGTATTAAATTGTAATAATTCCCCAAACACCTCCTGAGTTACAACAAAATAATTTATTGCATTGAATTTTAATGGTATAAAAATCATAACTTAGTTCAATTTTCCGTAATAATTGTCTATTTTTTTTAATTCACTTTTTGTTTTCCTTTTAGTTTTTTTTTTAACATCAAAATATTCCATTATTAAGCTAGGATTTATATAGAGAAAAAATAACGAACGAGTAATAAATTGCACCGCTAGTTCTTTACTTTATTATAAATTAATTTTCTAAAAACGATATTTGTGGATTTAACTATGGTAACATTATTATGGTGTCGTTTGATTTCGACTCAATTAACTCAATGAGGAAATAACTATACCGGGAAAGTCATTACGAGTGTGTTTGTTTATATCTTAATCCATACAATATGACTTAACCGAAAAAGTCATGGGATAATGCTTTCCTCATTACGTCACAACTTTTTTTTCCTTTTTTTATTTATGCAATTTATATTAATTATAATTTCATGTTTTTGTAGGACCTGGTTAGAAAAATGTTTAATTTTTTATCGTTATTTTTTTAAAAATAAAATTTTTATTTTAAATCTCAACTTTATTAGTTTTATGTCAATATTTTTTATTATTAAAAACTTCAATTCAAAATTATTGATCACTAAATTATTTTTTTTGTACAATAAGTGATACTCCCTCCGTCCCTAAATAAAGTTCTCATGTCACCAAAAATTTTTATCCCTAAATAAAGTTCACATTTCACAAGTTGATGGGATTCACTCAATAAAATAATAAAATTACCATGGACCCCACTACTAACTATCTACTAACTATCTTTCTTTCTCCAAATCAACTTTATATTTTAATCAAATTTATTACCTACAACCCCACCACTAACTTTCTCCTTAAAAAATGTGCCCAAGAGAAATGGGAACTTTATTTAGGGACGAAAGGAGTATTAGTTATGAAAAATTTATCAAATTTTATTATTAATAAAATTCATTCAGCACTAATTTATTCAGAAATGACTTTTGTTATACTTTTTGGCGAAACTCCACCACCTCATGGGGGAAGGAAATCAAATAATATCAAAAGCAAAATAAAAATTAAATAAATAAATACATGGTAATTTTCAATATGAACTTTCTAGTGTTTTTTTGCCGTTTTGGTAATTTAGTTGAAAAAGATATCTACTGCCAGACAGACGTCTTATATAACTACCACAATTCTTCCCTCCATCACCATCACTATCACCATTTCATCTTCTTCAAATTGACTCGCACTCCAATTGCTACCTTCAAACATCATCAACTCTCCACTACAATCAACCAACAAATTCAATCTCTCTTTCAACCCCATACGATTCTTCAAAATCCAATTCTAGATCACGCGCTTACATTCTTCAATTTTATTCCACCAATTAATTGCATCCCAGCTGCAAAAAAGTGCGGGAATCTTTCACTAGTTCTTGAGGTTTGTTCATCTAATGCTAAATTCAACTCGAATTCATGTTTTATGATTGATGATTTTGCTCGACTTACTTGAAATTTTATGAATTTTTGTTGTAATCTTTGAGTTCTCATTCGCTGCATCAAAATTAGGGTAAAATCCATGTGAAATTGAGTTTCTCGCTACTGTTTTTATCGTCGCCTTCGATTTGAATTGCTAATAAGTCGAAATTAGTTGTTGTAATATAAATTCCAACTAATTAGGCGTTTGATTGACGCAAAATAGATATAGACGAGCACCAATAAAATATGTTTTGGCCTTGTACACCTTTTATCCTCTTTGAAGAATTCAAGAATATTCAGTAATTTATTCTATAGTTGCATTTATTTGTCTTATTATATATAAGTTTTTATTTATTTACTTTTAGTATTAATTTCATAGGATAGTAACAAAGTTTTAAAAGTGTTCCATCTAGGTCACTTAAACTTTATTTCACTATATAATAATAGCCTAAGTTTCAAAAGTGTTTCAGTCATGTGAAATTTACCTTCTATTATAGGTTACCATGTCACCTTATTAAATTTTATGTATAAAAAACCCATAACTGAAACACTTAACTTTGTGTATAATGTTATCTGGTAACCTATAATAGGAGGTAAATTTCACGATATTGGAACACTTTTGAAACTTGGTTATTATTATCAGAGTGAAAGTTTAGTTTGAATGACTTAGATGGAACAATTTTGAAACTTTGTTACTATTCTATAAATTAATCCTTATTTTTATTCCCACTTATTGATGGTTCATTTTTGCAGCAAAAAGGGAGGGGACGTATAGATATAGATATAGATATAGATATAGATATAAAAGATGTCACAAGATAATTCTTCAACTGTTGAATCACCAAGAAGGCGTTCTGGTCTACTAAGAGATCAAGTTCAATTAGTCAAAAGAAAAGATTCGCCACGTTACGAAATTGCCCCTATTCAAGATCCACTGTCATTTGAAAAGGGTTTTTTTGTGGTAATTAGGGCATGCCAATTACTGGTTCAGAAAAATGAAGGGATTTTGTTAGTTGGTGTAGCAGGTCCTTCTGGAGCTGGGAAAACTGTATTTACTGATAAAGTTCTTAACTTTATGCCTAGTATTGCTGTTATAACAATGGATAATTATAATGATGCAACTCGAATTGTTGATGGCAACTTTGATGGTAAGTTTTTTTTTTTTTTTTTTTTGGATTTATAATACATTACAAAAAGGTTAAAAACTTAAATTTAATGGTTGACATGGTCAAACTGGTTGAAATTCATCCAAAGTGTTTTCATTTACTTAAAACTTTATAAATTGCTTTATTAAGAAAAAGGTATTAAAAGGTACCTAACTTTCTGAAATTTTCCACATTTGAGATACTGAACTATTTTTTTCACAATTAAAAGGTATTTAAAAAAACATTTATTTGACCAAAATTTAACTGAAAAGTTCATAAAAATTGTAAAATAAATCCTCATTCTGGTCTCAAAAAAAGTAAATTTTTAATGCAGTTTCCCCTTTTAACAACACAAGTTTCATAATTTTACTTGATCAAGAAATCCTAAAATAAAAAAAAAATACCCGTTTTGACCTGAAGCTGTTTTATTTCAGAAGTTATTATTTTGTTGCAGATCCAAGACTAACTGATTATGACACATTACTTGAAAACATCAAGGGTCTGAAAGAAGGCAAATCTGTTGAAGTTCCCATTTATGATTTTAAATCAAGTTCAAGAATTGGTTACAGGTTATATATCTCTCTCTTATTTTAACTTTTTTAGATAATAAATAAATTTGGAACAGTTATCAAACAATCATATCTGGCGGTTGTAACAGAACAGTTGAAGCTCCTTCATCTCGAATAGTGATTATTGAAGGAATTTATGCACTCAGTGAAAAACTAAGGCCATTGTTGGATCTTCGTGTTTCTGTGACTGGTGGAGTTCACTTTGACTTAGTCAAACGTGTTTTGAGAGACATTCAACGTGTTGGACAAGAACCTGAAGAAATTATTCATCAAATTTCTGAAACGGTATTCATTATATCTAGAGTAAATTACACCAATCATCCTTATGGTATATACAAAATTTTACCAATCGTCCTTTAGTTTCAAAAATTACACTGTTAGTCCTTATTTTTGAAGCATGTTGCAGCGACAGTCCTTTTAGCTAAACGGTGTTAAATTTGTCTGTTAACTCCCCATGTGCAATGCACACGAGGGCATTTCCGTCTTTTCTGTTTTTTAAAACTAAAAATCTTCTTTCTTTTATTTCTTTGTTTTCTTGCACACACCTCTCTCTCTTCAGCTCCTATTAAATTGAGAATTAGGGTTTGTAATTTGGGGATGATGTTGAAGATGAAGGTGGTCTAGGTGTGTGCAAGAAAACAAAGAAATAAAAGAAAAAACATTTTTAATTTAAAAAAATGGAAAAGACGAAAAAGCCCTCGTGTGCATTTCACATGGGGAAGTTAACACAAAAATTTAACACTGTTAAGCCAAAAGGACCATCGGTGCAACATGTTTCAGAATTAAGGACTACAAGTATAATTTTTGAAACTATAGGACGACTTGTGAAATTTGGTACATATCATAAGGACGATTTGTGTAATTTACTCATATATCTATATAACTTAATTATATCTATTTAAATTTTGTCTCTAAATGCTTCTTACACACAGGTATATCCTATGTACAAAGCTTTCATCGAGCCCGATCTACAAACCGCACATATAAAAATCATCAACAAGTTCAACCCATTCTCTGGATTCCAAAATCCTAGCTATATTTTAAAGGTTATCCCTTTTTTTCTTGTTTTACAAGGGGCATTTTTGTAATTTCACTGACTCATGTTTTTAAAAAAATTGTAGTCTAAAAAGACAGTTACCCCAGAGCAAATGAAGGCGGTTGTTTTAGCAGATTATGAAGAAAGAAAAGAAGAAACTTATGATATTTATCTTCTTCCACCCGGCGAAGATCCTGAAGCTTGTCAATCCTATTTGAGGATGAGAAATAGAGATGGGAAATATAATCTTATGTTTGAGGTATCCTTCTTTTGTAAAATGGGCGGGTCGGGTCACATGAGCTCGGGTCAATTATAAATTTAGAAAAATATTTACTTGCCTATTTTCATCATTACAAGTCTAGAAGATTATATCAAAATAGGAATTAATATATCTGATAAATAATTTGAGTAAATTACACAAATGGTCCTTTAGGTTTATACCATATTACATATTTGGTCCTTTAGTTTCATAAGTTACACTGGTAGTCCTTATTTCTGAAACTATTGACACATTTGGTTCCTTACTTAAACAGATGTTTATTTTGCCTGTCAAGTATGGTCACGTGTGATGCACGAGGGGGTAAATCTGTCCTTTTCCCTTTCCCTTCACCAATTTGAAACCCAAAAAAACCCGTCTGTGTGACGAGAAAAGTTAACGTCTGTTTAGGTAAAGGACCAAACGTTGGTGTCAATAGTTTCAGAAATAAGGACTACCAGTGTAACTTATTAAACTAAAGGTTTAAATACGTAATACGGTGCAAACCTAAAGGACCATTTGTGTAATTTACTCAAATATTTATTTATATATATATTTTCAGGAATGGGTAACAGATAGTCCATTTATTATATCACCTAGAATCACTTTTGAAGTGAGTGTTCGGCTTCTTGGTGGATTAATGGCTTTAGGATACACAATTGCTGCCATTTTGAAAAGAAGCAGCCATGTTTTCATTGATGAAAAAGTTTGTGTCAAAATCGATCACTTAGAACAGCTTAATCGCACTTATATTCAGGTATATTATTTCTAAATTACCTTGTCATTATGGGTCAATTTTGACCCGTTTAGTTATCAACGGGTCGGTTTGGGTTGAGTACAATCTCCTAAATCATATTCTTATCATTCGAAGAGTTAGATTAGAGTAAATTACTTAAATCGTCCCTGTGGTTTGTATGAAGTTATGGATTTCGTCCCTCGACATTTTTATTACATGGATGGTCCCTAATTCTTAAACTTGTAACACCAACGGTCCTGAAAGCAAAACAGGTCATTAAGTTGAGGGATGAACTCCATAATTTTATAAAAACCACAAGGACGATTTATGCAATTTAATCTATTGTATTTGCAATATTGTTCTTGAAAATCATATTTATCACACTAGTTTGGCAAAAATTCATATTATTTTTCAATTCCTTTCTTTTTTAATTTATTTGTAATCCAATTATTTAAGGTACAAGGAAGAGATCGATTATATGTGAAATATATTGCAGAACAACTGGGATTAGATGGCACATATGTTCCTAGAACTTACATAGAACAAATACAGCTAGAAAAAGCAGTAAATGATGTCATGGTACGTATTTATGCGAAACCTTAAGTGTGTGTTTTTGTGTGTGTTTATGGTGTTGACCCAAAAGTCAAATATATATACAGGCGTTGCCAGATGATTTGAAAACAAAGCTAAGTATAGATGATGATTTGGTTTCGAGCCCTAAAGAAGCTTTATCTCGTGCTTCTGCTGATAGAAGATCTAAATATCTTAATAGGTATTTTTCTCTCTTTATTTTATATTATTATATTAATATATGTAATGTTATAAAATTAAAGTTATGCATGAAACAGGGGTGGTGCACACTCACTTACAACCCGAGAAAGAAATTTATCAAAACTTAAAAATCTTTCCATTAATAGTAGGAGATTTGATGGAAGAACACCTGATTCACCAGCAACACTTGCAAATCAAGTAAACTTCAAATCCATTTTAGTACCCTGAACTTGGTTGACCAGGTCCTTAACTACCCTGAACTATTAAAGGTGCAGCATGGTACCCTCAACTTGAAAAAATGGTTGATTTAGTCCCCCTGACTCACTAATTTGGTTTTGTTTTCTCACGTGATTTGCTTCTAATATCAATATATTGAGAAAAACGTATATTTTTTAGTCCGTCAAAAGCTCTAACGAAAGTAAGTCAAGTAAGAAAACGCGATCAAATTAATGAGTCAAGGTATTAAATCGATCATTTTGTCAAGTTCAGGGTACCATGCTGCACCTTTAATAGTTCATGGTAGTAAAAGACCTAATTAGTCAAGTTCAGGGTACTAAAATGTATTTTGGCCTTTTTCTATTACACGTATAGTCCCTAATTTTGAAACTTGTAAAGCCAACGGTCTCATAAAAGATATTTACGTTTATATGGACTGTTGAAGTTACAAATTTCAAAACTAGGGACCATTGATGTTACAAGTTTCATAATTTCAACCAAATCAGAAGGACGATTTGTGTAATTTACTATTTTTTCAATTATATCTTTATTTTCCACTGATTTTTTATTATTTTAGGGAGTAATCACTCACTTATCAGAACAAATTTCAACCCTAAACGAAAGAATGGACGATTTCACATCTCGTATCGAAGAACTAACATCAAAATTCTCTCAAAAAAGAGAACCAAGCCATCAAAACATTGCTAACCAGCCCGAATCATGTAACGGGTCAGCCACTTCTCTGTTCATGGCGGGCCTAGGAAACGGGTCGTTGACCGGTCAACTCTTACCTAACTCTGCATCTGCTAATCAGCTGGCTAGAGAGACCCCACTAATGGAAGAGGTGTTACTGATAGCAAGGGGGCAAAGGCAAGTAATGCATCAGTTAGATAACTTGAGTAACTTGTTAAGGGATTACGGGTCAGAAAAGGGGCAGCAATCTGGGGCAGCAGGGGCAGATAGTAATAAGGACAGATTGGTGGAGATTGAGTCTTTCGGGCTGCCCGTGATTGCAGCATTGGCAGTTGGTGGGTTGGGTTTCTTGCTATGTAGAGCTCTATATTCTCAAAAGTAACTTTAAAACTGGCAACTTATTAATAATTTTTATTTTAAAATAAACATGTGTAGAGATTGAAGTCTATCATGCATCATTTAACGTATAAAGAATCTGGCGAATCTTGTGTTGTCCCTGAAATGTATACAAACATATAGTAACAAAGTTTTTTTTTTTCTTTTTTTTTTCACATGTGTTTGTTGGGTACTTGAGTTTAATTTTCCAGTCTATTTATGGGATTTGTTTTACATATGATAGAAACAATTGTGTTCAAAACAAAGAAGCAGCAAGTGATGTTATTTCATGATCATATTCACTTTTCACCCCCTATGTACACCAAAATAATCAAGTGAGATCAAGAAATAATATTCATATTATTTGGGACTAATTTTTAAAGAGTTAATAATTAGAGGGACGATATTAAATATATTAATTAAGGATTATTTAAGTTAATTAGTTAAATTAAATGTTAGGCGGGAAGAAATGTCAAGTGGCACTAAAAATTTGCTTTATGATAGATTAAGATTATACTAATAGCCATGTATCTTTTTGGTAAATTATTTCCATTAAAATATCAACTTATTTTTAAGTCTGTTATGTTTCAGGGCTTGTATCTTTTTAAACATACTAGAAGGGTACTCTGTAATTATATTATGCAGTGATCAATTGGTAGGTGATGGTGATGGTAATAATGGTGATAGTGGTGGTTAATAGTGGTAATTTTAACTTTTTAGAGTTTAAGAAATTAGTAAAGAAAATTATAGTCAAATAATAACATATTGTCTAAGTAGCTTAGTTGGTTAGGGCATTGTGTTAATAACACAGATGTCACAAGTTCAAGTCCTACATGATACATATTTTTTATAAACACAAATATATCTTAAAATATTAAGTGTTTTAGCTAAAAATTAGGCCTAACTAATTTGGGAAGGTCCTACATGTCCTTTACATGATGCTTACCATCAAATGATAATAACTTGCAGGACAAGATTGACCTTAGTTGACCAATTTGTCATATTCCCATAGAAAAACAGCACAAACAAAATTGACAGACAAATTAGGTATTGAAACAAGCAATACTTTTATTATAGAAAACTTGTAACAATCATTTAACTAATAACAGATTGTGCAACATCCCAAATTTACAACTTGCAATTTTGACCAATTTGAGTCAACTGTTGTCTCAAAACCCTTCTCATCACCTTATTTGTAGCTGTCCTAGGAAGCGATGCAAATGGGACCACATCAGAAACCTAAACAACCCAAAAGTCAAACTCATAAGTCAAAATTGGAATTCAAAGTTGTCAAAATAATCAACTGAAATGATACCTTAAACAAAGGGTTCAGTTTCTTTTGTAAAGCTGAATTCAGTGATAACTTTAACTTGATTAAATCTGGTGTTGCACCAATGGCATCTTTGAAAACAACAACAATTACTAATTTTTCTGGCCCGCCACCTGGCGCTGTAACCCCAATAGCTGCTGTCTCAAGAATTTTGTCATCAACTGAGTTACATACTCGTTCAATCTCAACCGAACTTACCTGTACAACCATAAATTTAACTTTTTTATAACACAAAGATATTAAAGGTGTTAAACTTTTTCAATAACACAAAGAGGATTTGTTTTTTTACCAAAATGTAACCAAAAATTTTCTATAGATGGTAAAAAAAATCGTCACTTTTTTCGGGAAAAAAAAACTTTGATACCTTTAATTGACGGAAGAAAAAAAAAGTTAAGTACCTCAATATAAAATTTGAAAAGATCAGTACCTTTTTATGCAGTTTGGCAAAACAACAATGATTTACAAAAAAAAAAGAAAAAAAAGAAAACACACACCTTGATACCCCCAAGATTCATGGTATCATCTGCCCGACCATGTGCACGATAGTATCCTCTGGACGTACGCTCAAATACATCTCCATGCCTTCTTAAAACCTAAATAAAATTTAAAAAATAAAAAAAATAATTATATAAAAAATAATATTTTTTTTTGGGTTACCTTGCCATTCCAAGAAGGCATGCCTTTGAAGTACACATCATAATGGTTAGCATTTAATAGTGTGGTTGATGCCCCAAACATGAGAGGATTAAGAGCCAATTCACCAAATCCAACTACATTTGGTGCCTATAACATGAACATCAAATCAAACTAATTAACATCTAATTTTTGATTAACCAAAAAAATATTAATTATTATTAGATTATGCTTACTATTGGGATTCCATTTTTGCCAAGAATATAAAGATTAGTTCCCAAAGTTGGTGTGCTGAAAGCAGATAAAGATTGAGGTTGTAATAATGATCCTGTTATAAAACCGCCACCAATTTCTGTACCACCACAATATTCAATAACCGGTTTGTATTGAGCTCTTCCCATTAGCCAAAGATATTCATCCACATTAGATGCCTCACCCGTTGACCCAAAACACCTACCAAAATTATAAAATTAAATAAATTTAATTTACAAAAAAAAAAACACAATCAAATTGGGAACCTTTGATTAAACCAGATTTGAACCGTGTTTTTTTTCCTTTTAATCTCACTATTTTTTTTATTAACGTGATATTTTGTATTATTTTTTATATATTTGGAGCTTTATTTTAACTTTAACGTTTTGAAGTTCGAAACACCAAGTTTCTAGTTGAATGCTAAGTGTTTGGTACAATTTTTTTATAAATTACGAACTCAAAGTTGTTTACTTGTTTTGTATTTTTTAGGTTTTTTTTTTTTGCAGTTTTGTACTTTTTAAATAACTAATTTAACATAGATACTCAATAGTATTGTAATCTGGTTCAACCGGTTTGACCAATTCGACCATTTTTAGAGCATCGACCGGTTCAATTCAAAATCCAGGTTTTAAAACATTGCCAGAAACGCCTTTTTTTTAATTTGAGAAGAAATACTGACCGAATGGTTGACCAGTCAAAGCCAGCTGTAGAATTCTTTGTTCTCCATGCCCTTACAATACTTGGGATCACTCCCAGCATAGTTACTTTTGCATCCTGAAAATTTTGACCAGTGACTTTCAAATGAAATACAAAAGGTAGTTTTGGTATGGGAGCTGATTCTTACAGAGAAATTTTTATCAATAAAGAGCAATTTCATGCCAAAGGACAATTATGCCCTTACTTTCCTTTTATCATACTTTTCATTTCACCCTTCCCACTAAGGGCATGACTGTAATTGCTCTGTAAGAATCAGCTCCCTTTTGGTGTTGGTTGGGTCAAATTAGGAATAAAACCCAAATCCACATGGTCAAAGTCAAAGGGGTCAAAATAGTCAAACAAGTCATGAAGTCAACCTGAACAAACTTTGCAAATCCATGAGCAAGTGGAGACCCGTTATATAAAGCAAGTGAGGCACCATTTAATAAAGAAGCATAAACAAGCCACGGGCCCATCATCCACCCGAGATTTGTGGGCCAGGCGATGACATCACCTTTTTGGATATCCATGTGGGCCCAACCATCTGCACCCGCTTTCAAAGGTGTTGCAAGGGTCCATGGTATTGCCTTTGGTTCCCCTATATTTAATTACTAATTAATATTTATTTATGAAAACTAAATAATAATATTTTATTACCTGTAGTTCCTGAAGAAAAAAGGATATTTGAGAAAGCTTCAATAGGTCGTTCAACACCAACAAACTCAACATTCCTATATACATTTTTAATTTTAATTTATATCAAGATTCAAGAATTAAAAAAAAGTATTTAAATTCATAAAATAGTAACAAAGTTTCAAAAGTGTTCCATCTAGGTCACTTAAATTTTGTTGTCACTCTATTATACTAACCAAGTTTCAAAAGTGTTCCAATTATGTGAAATTTACTTTCTATTATAGGTTACCAGGTCATCTTATTTAAAGTTATATATAAAAACCTATAACTGGAACACTTCAATTTACATATAAGGAGACCTGGTAACCTATAATAGAAGGTAAATTTCACATGATTGGAATACTTTTGAAACATTGTTACTATTCTATGAAATTAAAAAAGTGCAAAGCATACTTGTAACTTCCAACTCGTTCCAGAAAATCATGCCAAGAAATATCACCATCACGCAATTTCATACTAAATTGGAACCCTCGTGTAGGAATAACAATTGCCAAAGGCGATTTAGCATCAACAACTCGCCTGCAGAAATTACCATTTTACCCCTTAAATACCAACCATGTTATCTTATAAAAAATCCAAAATAAAAACTCAAAAGGCATGAATTCACCTGTACAAGGGAATGCTTTTGTCACCACGAACAATCAAATCCTGAGAAAAAAAATTAAAGAATTATTAATGAGAAATATCAATATTGTAAAAACAAATGCAAAAATAATAGAAATGAAATAAATAAAAACCTGAGTAAAAATGGCTTTTGCTTTTGATAAAAGAATTCTTGTTGAAATTTCAGTAGGAGCAAAACTATCTGCAATAGATACAACTACATATCCTGCTAAAACAATTGCTAAATATATAATAACTGATTTTACATCCATCGGCATATCAATTGCAATTGCAGATCCTTTTTCCAAATTTAATGTTTCAAGTGCATATGCAACTAACCTACAAAAATATTAAAAATAAAAAATTTAATGTTTATTCAACTAAATATGAGTCAATTAGGAACATAAATTAGTTTGAAATTAGCATACCAAACCTCTGAACGCAAATTTTGAAATGTCATTTTATTAACTGGCATTTCATCATTTCCTTCATCACGCCAAATAACTGCTATATCATTTAAATTTCTTTTTTTATTTAAATTTAAACAATTTGCAGCTGGATTTACATAAGCTCCAACAAGCCATTGACCACCTGGATGCAATAGTTGGCTTTCTTCAGATGGATCATCGATTAATATGCGTTTTGGAGGTTTAGAAAATGATATACTCATTTCATCTAGTATCGTTTTCCAAAACACCTGCCATAAATAATTGTAAATAGTCAATTTTTTTAATATTATTATGATGAGAATAAATAATAAATAATAAATAATAAATAATAAATAATTTACTATATTTTAAAATTAAAATGCAAGATTTACCTCTAAATTTGAGGTTGAAAATTCTTGAAAAGCAGAGTAACTTGAAATGGGATCTTTATAAGTGGGACCCAATAACTCCTTTCCTTTTCTCTCTAATAAAGTACCTATGTTTGTTAATTTTGCATCCTCCCTATTTGAAAATCCACAATTATTGAAACTAAATTATTTCAGGAAATATAAAGAAATCCAATTTAAGACACCAACCAAAAGTAAAACAAGCACATGCAGTAGATGGTACCCATAATTTGTTATCTGTCCCAATCTCAATACTTTCATTTGTAAAACAGTTTTCCAAATTCAAAATTGATATTATAATTCGAGTGACGAAAAGTGCCAAGAAAGTTAATCAAAAGAAAAAAAATCCCAAATTTGATTATGTTGGGTATCAATACTTTTATATTGTTCAAAGCTCAATTTTTGACAAATTTAGGATTGAAAGTTCAAATATTTTATGAACTTAGGGACCTAAATGTAGTTCAATTTAGGTAAAAAAAAAATGATGTTTATTTTGTAAAACCGAATTTTCTATGGGAAAAAATTACTCATGCCCTAGATTGTGAAAATTGGCATTTTTTGTTACTTCTGTTTGGCAATTTTCCCTTGGAATAACACCACCAACAAAAACAAATTGTATTGATTATGAGAAGTTTATAGTTATTATCAAGTTTCACACAAAACAATGTTATCATTCACATAAAATTTCAATTGAAATCATGCCGTTTGATAGTTAATGTGAAGTGTATTACAAATTACCGAATAATATTCAAATTCCAGAATATGTGCTCGCAATTCTAACTTAGATAAACACTAGATACAATTATACAACAATCAAACGGAAATACGCAATAGTGGTGAAGCTTACGGGTCGGGTAACCAAGCGGGAGGATCCGGCCCGAAATCTCTGTAACATCCATAATATATCATCTGATGAAACGAAAAGGGAAGGTCCGGATTGAGGATTCGGGTCGAGATTTGCTTCCATGTTTGAGGAGTAGCAGGGCCGTACTCCAGGATGATTCGATTGAGTTCCTGATGAAGTTGAGCAGCAGTTTCCGGCGAGATACCGAGGTCTGTGATGTCCGATATGCAAATTGAATCGAGTGATTTGTACGCCATTTTTGAATTGTGATTTTGTGCAATAGTTTATCAAATTGAGTGTTGTTTTTGTTTTGAAATTGTAGGGATAGATAAGGGAGTACAGAGTACTACTGTGATGAGTTCATGCCTAAGATTACGTATAGAATTTGCTATGGTTTCAAGATATAAAGAAAAATTTATACCCAAGAAAACTATTTTACATTTTATTTTAAATTATATACAATAGTGGTAGGATTGTACTATTCACACTATTCACTCAAAGTTGATTGGGTAGATTTTACAACACTAAGAGCTCATTAACTAGAATTTGCAATGGAATGGATTGAAACATAAATTATGTACAAATTTTTAAAAATCCTTCTTAGGGTTGTTGATTTTGTAAATTTCACTAAAATTTTAAGTGTTTGTTAAAATGTGCAATTGAACGGATACAAATTTTCGAAAAAACCCCCTTAAGACAGGGTTGATTTTGCAAATATTATTAAACTTTTAAGTTTTAACCTTTAACTATTTAGTAATAAGAGCATCTCCAATATATAAATCATTATAAAGACTTATTAGAAATTGACATCTGTGTTTTTTCACTTAATATTGATAAATAAACTAAAAAAAAGTTTTTGCTCTCATGCATATAGATTTAAATAAATCTTTTCTTATATCTTGAGAAAGATTTATAGAATAAAAAGCTTTTCAAATAATTTTTTTTTTTGTTAGAAGGTCACATTCTTTTAAATGACCTACACAAAATGCAAAATTTTTTGTAAAAAGCTTACATTGGAGATACTATAATAAAAATAAAGATTTTCTAAATAAGAAAAAGTAATTAAAATGATTAATGTATAAGTAGGTAAACATACTTATTGCCCTTTTAAAAAAATCTTAATCATTACCCTCAGGATAATATTTAGCATTTCTGATAAAAATGTTATAATTACTATTTTAATTTAATAATTACTTTAAATGAAACATTTATTTTCTAAAAAAGATTATTATTGAAAATTTTATTCTACCAATCATTATTGTTTTTCACGTTTTAATGTTATATCTAAAAAATTAAAACTAAACGGAAATTTTATAAAATCAGCGGCAATGCGCGGCCTTTATTACACTCGTATTAAATATGTGCGGTGTGTGATTTGTCCATAAATTAATTAGAAATCATCTCTTAATATTAAGATTGTGTTCTAGGTAGTCCATCTTTAAAACATAGTTATAAATCTTAATCATTGGATTAAAAAATCTCTTAATCACCACCATCATCAAACCACATGTGATTCAATACACAACCACCACCGCCGGACACAAACACCACCACCGTCGGCCACCATCCAACCGGCTAGAACAGGGAACCGAAAAAATGATTTTGGCCGGACCGAGGACCAAACGATGATGTTCGGAACCGAACCGAGAACCGATGTAATTTCATCAACTTTTTTCTGTTTTTTCTCGGTTTTGGACCGAACCGAACCGATCGTAAGCGAACCGTTTGGAATCGAGAACCGATTTTTCAAAAAAAAAAAATAGAACCGAGGATCAAACCGATGTAGTTCGGTTCGATCCGCTTCTACGATTCTGATTAGTTCTCGATCCAATTTACACATGCCTACATTAAAATCTTAATAAATCTTATCCATAGCCTTTAAAACTGTTTTTAATTTTTTTCCTTCATATAATATTGGATGGATTGGTTCAACACATCACCCAACCATCAACATCTATACCTTTCATGCATATCACGTGTGAGACACACGAAGTGACATTTAAATTATTGGTTAGATACAGTTAAAAATACAGAATAGATCATTATAAATTTATTATTTGTATTGATACTAGAGTAAACAAAAGGTTTGTAACCAAAATTATAAGTTGATAATTATGCGAGGAATTGCCTCGAGTGGCTAACGATTTTACGGAACGATCGTTTTCGATAGTTAATATACATTTAACTTTTTATATTTAATAATTTCTTAATCATTATATTAAGGAAAATATAAATGTCCAAACCAAATGATAAGATTATGAAGAAAAAATAATTAGTTAATTTCCTATGATAATAATTTCATGAGTATAAGAATAAAGTAAGAATATTTATAGGAACCAATACAATTTTTTAAGTTCTACTGATTTTAAAATTTCGGTTTTGATGTTTCATTATTTTTTTAGATTTCTAATGGATCGGACCCGAAAATATAATTGGGCTCTCTGAAGAAAATGAATATTAGTTCTAACTATTATGGGCCAGGGAATAATATGTTAGCCCACTGGTGCATGATCAATACATGTTTCTGTTTTTTTTTTTTCTTTCGGTTCATTACTTTCTAGAACACTATCTCCCTACTCTAATAAAACTCGTTTTGAAAAATATATTTTCCACGTCATTATTGCAAGAAATATGACACGTGGCGGTCCTATTTTCATTTCACAAATGTTCATTTCATGAACCCCGTGGTGACTAAACCCGTTACCGAACTTTTTTCCATTTAGTTTAAGATGTTGGAGGAGAAAGAGGCGTGAAGGTTCGATCGCACAGGCGACCAACCAACAAAAACAATGATAGGGGACGTGTCTGTAGTAGGCAGGGGTGTTCATTGTTCAGATATAACCAGATTGTCTAAATGGACAATTTGGATTGGATTGGATTGTTTGGATTGGTTTTTTGGTTTTTTGATCGGTTTGGACTTGAACCAAATTAATAGTTTGGTTTTCGGATTGGATTTGGTTGTGATTGTAAAATCTGGATTATCCAAAAAATCCAAATAGTAATATACATATATTTAAATATATATCCAACGATTCTAGCCCATTCCTAAAAAATAAAATATATATGGACTATGTATATTAACAAAATATCTCATGGTTTGAAAAGTCACAAGATATGAATTAGACTTGTTTTATGCATAAATTAGTTTATTGTTTTGAAATTGTGCATATTAAACTTAATATTAGTTATGTTAAGAAATGTTCAAGGTAGTCCAAGAAATTTATCTAGTCACAAGTGACAATTAATAGCCATTGGATCAAGAAAAAATCAAAGGTTAAGATCAAGATTCAAACCATACAACCACATGTGCTTCAATACATCAATACCTCACCCACCTCCGGTGGCCGGAGACGACGGTCGACGGCGATCGGCGGCCGGAGGTGGCCGCCGGCGGTGGTGGTCGTGAGTTGAAACACATGTGTTTCACCTTTTGAAACACATGTGCTTCGTAGTTCGTATGCTCCCCTGTGTTCGAGAAACTCATGTTTTTAGTGAAACACATGTGTTTAGCCTTTTGAAACACATGTGATTCGTAGTTCGTATGTTCCCCTGTGATTCGTGACTTGAAACACATGTGCTTCAAAGTAATATGCTCGTTTGTATTTTGGAACACCTGTGTTTTAGTGAATCACATGTCTTTTACTACATCAATACCACCACCACCCCCATTACCACCAGCACCTTAACTGTCAGCCACCGCCGCCGCCGTCGGCCACCGGCGGCGGCCGGCGGCCGGCGGTGGCGGCCGAAGGTGGTCGGTGGTGGTGACCGGTGGTGGTGGTCGTGACTTGAAACACTGTGATTTGATCCTGACCATTTTGATCAAATGGCTAGGATTTGTCTCTTAGGACTATACAAAACCCTTGGACTACCTAAAACACAACTCTAGTTATGTTATATACCTTTTTGTAGTCTTGTGAAGTATATTAAGAAAAAATACCGTTTGGTTTGGTCAAAACCAAACTAACCAAATTGTAATTTGGTTCGGATTGGTTTGGATTTAAATTAGTTTGGACAGTTCGGTTTGAACATTTAAAATCCAAAAACCATTTGGATTCACCTATTTGGTTCAGATATATCCAAATTATCCAAACGAACACCCCTAGTAGTAGGCAACACTATGGGAGTGTTGCGTCGTGTTGGCACAGATGTAAGGTTCCGGTCGCCTATTACAGGTAGTCTAAACAATTTAACATCTTAAATCACAATAAATTATACACTTTTTTTAGAGGTGTTTCAATATAAGTAATACACTTTAAAATTTACCTTAGTTGGTAAAAAGAGTGGGACCCATCTTTTACTAATTATCTACTTTAATATAGTGAGATTACCCTTTTCCGCTTACTTTTACTTTTAAACATAACTATTATCATTTTTTTTAAATGAAACTTATTATCTACTAACTACCTATTTTAATATATTTTAATCTTTACTTTAATTTTTTGCTTCAAAATTCATAAAACTCTAAATGTTGTGATGCGGAGGTAGTATAATTTTTCTTTTTACAAGATCGATATGAGCAATATCAGGGGTGTCTTTGAGGAGGTGCAGGAGGTGCAGCCGCAGATGGCCCATATATTATAGGGGTCCCATTTTTATGTATATCTTATATATATAATATTAAAATTTAAGCAAACTTAATAATTTAATAGAAAAAAAATTAAAAAGTCCAAATTTTTACAAAAAATATTGTATTCAGGGGGTCTGTTTACGCGTTTTCGCACAGGGCACTTAAAATCTCGGAGACACCCCTGAGCAATATTTGTGAATGTATTGTCCTAAAATCTGATGTGTGCCATCTACACTCAAATATAGGGCTGATTATTCTATTTTATTAACCAAAATAATAAGTTAATACTTCCTCCGTATCAAAATAAGTGAATCACTATAACAATTTACCTTATTTGGTAAGTTTTTATATTTAAAATTACACATCTACCCTTACTGTAACGCCCAAAAATTTGTATTAATTAAATAATATTATTTTAATCACATTTTTTATTATTTATAATTAATATTATTCAGGCGACCTATAGTTAGGCGGTTCATATTATTTAGGATACCGGTAATTAGACAGTTTGTTTTAGTTAGACGTTTTTAATTATTTGGACCGTTATTTAACCATAGGAGTTGTGTGGTATTTTTAGTCAGGCCTTGCTCGTTCCTTTTTAATCCATTTTTCTAATTTGTGCGATTTTATTCATGAGCCAATTTAATCATGTTGCTTTAGTCAAATGAGAGGCTAAACTTCATTGTTTCCCTTGAGAAGGCTTGCGTCAAGATGGTGGAGGGCCCGAGAGTGTGACCCAACAAAATTGAGAAGGGCTTAAGGCCTTGTCCTTTTTCCTTGCTCACTACGTTTTGCTATTTTAGACTAGTATTCTAACCTTGATTACATACCATCGTGACCTTCTTTAACCCTAATCATCCTTCGGCTGCAACCAGAGAAGAGGCTGTAAACTCTACGCCTAATGGTAGCTTTGTGATTTATTCGATTAACAAATGGTGTGGCAGAAATCATTTTATTGCTAGCAATGGCGGTGGATTAATTGTTTTGGACGGTAACCATGGGTTTGGCATCTTGGGGCAGCAAGCAGCTCCAATTAATTGGAGGAGCTTGCTTGCTGCAAGTCAAGCAAAGAAGGTTGGGTGTAGCAGGTTAACCGGGTTTCACGGAGAGGTCGAGCAAGGATGAGGCTGAAGTCGAGTATCGTAATCGATGTCGAGCAGCGGATGGTGGAAGATGGATTATCTAAATGAGCAGAAACGATTCTCGAACCCCGAGCAGAGTTGTTCCCGAGCAAGACTGTGATCGAGCAGATTGTTGAGAAGTTTTTCTCGAACCGGAGTCGTTTTTATTCGGTAGAACCCTAAACCATTCCTTTGTTATTTTGAATACGCTTAAACCATGTCTAATTGAGTTTGATTGTAGGCTGCGAGTGCGTATCTCCGAGTTGGGACCAGGCCGTTGAGGGCTCGGTTTCGTTTTGTTATTGTCGTATTAATTCTCGAGTTCGGTTCCATTGTTGTTTCGTTATGGCCGTCGTTCTTAATCGAGTCTTGCTTGGAATCTGTTTTGTCTTGTGTTGTATTAGTTTTAATCGCTGAGTTGTTTCTGACTTCGTATGGATGTCGGGATGGGTTGGATAAAACATTGTCGTTTTAGCTAAACGTTTTATTAACCGAAAAACCGGGAACCTAACCCGTAGGGTTCTTGGTTTCCTAATCCGAAAGGTTTTATTAAATAAGTTTAATGGTATTTTGTGGATATAAGTTCCTGTAGTAAAAGTGATTTTGGACTGTCAGGCATCTCGGGAATAAACGGGTTGTTGTCGGGTTTTTGTTCGGTGACAAGTCGGGTTGTTAAAACAAGTTTTTATAAGTAACATTTTTGGCAGAATCTGCCCTCCTGTTCTAAGCCGTTTTTGAAGTACTTAAATTAACCTTTTGAGCTTTTGGCCCGTGATGGGACCTTGTTTTCTGTGTTAGCTTTTTAATGCCGCAACCCTCTCGTCAATCCAAATTACGGTTTAAAAGTTATAACCATTTTAATATGCTGCTGTTAGGAAAATGACCTGTGCAGCATGACTATCTTGTGATACTGTTTTGGGACCCTTAGGGTCTGTTTTGGCCAGTGACCGTCTCACAGAGATATGAAGTTCTGGTTGTCTACTTTTTATGGTAAAAATATGGGATAAATCTAATGTGCAGTTTAAGAGTTATGGCAGTTCCCGTGAGACCGACGGGTGCTGCCAGTTTTTCTAAAATAATGATTAGTGGTAGATTTTAATCTGGGGTTTCGCTCTACATTGTAGGACCTTCTAGGACCGGTTAGAGACGCTCTTCAGTACAGAGGATATTTAGGAGCTTACGGTTATTCGAGGTGAGTATTCTCACCGTGTATTCAGTTTTAACGTTGTACATGCATGACTTATGTGTTACATTTCTTGCACCATAATTGTTATCTGAGCTTGAGCTGTTATTTGAGTTTGATCCGCTATCTGAGTTTGATTTGTTATCTGAATTTGACATGCTATCTGAGTATCTGAGCAGCTGTTGATTTATTTTAATCTGAGACATTGTGCCTGGGTAACCGAGCTCGGCACAGGGTCATTCTGTGCTACTACTTGCTAGGGCATCTGAGATAATTATGTTAAAGAGATAATAAAACATAATAACACACATCTGAGTTTTTGGCTATATGCCTGGGATCACCTCCCGTCTGAGTTTTGGGATTATTCCCGTCTGAGTTTTGGGATCACTCCCGTCTGAGTTTTTGGCTTATGCCTATCTGAGGTGTGAGGAGGGGCGAGGTTGATCTCTCGTCCCAAATCACACAAGCGCGCTATATAAATTAAAATCTGAGTAATAAAATCTGAGTAATAAAATCTGAGAAATAAATCTGAGTAATTAATCGAGTAGATTCTGAGTAGGAGTACACCGATGTGCCCTCATGTGTTGTATGTTATGATTGTTTGCATTTTGAGGATTATTCACTCAGCTTCCCCAGCTGACCCAAACTTTCCCCCACATTGTTTCAGGTACCAGCAAAGGAAAGGAGAAGGTGGACGGTTGACCGCTGTATCTTTTCATTACTGATGTGGACATCATTTAATATTTTAAAACACTTTACTTTATCTTAACTATTTCCGCAATAAATACGTTTTAAATGTTAAATATTTATTTCTGAGATTTATTTATGGGACCTTTTTATTAAAATCTTGAACACTTTACTTTTAAATTTTTGAAAATTTTTGGGTGTTACACTTACTTATCCCTCTTTAAACATCATTAAAGTTGTGAGGTCCATCTATTTTTGTCATATTCCTATATTTGACTTTTTCATCATTTAAAAAAAACAACAAAATAGTAAAGGTGTGGGGCCATTCATTATAATTACCTCATTTAATTTTACTAATCTCTTATTATCTTATTTTACCTCAAAAATGTAAACTTTATAATAATTCATTTATTTTGATACAGATGAAGTATTTAATTAGCTCCTACAACCTAATGGTTGATAGAAAGGTGGTAATTACATATCATCGTTTTCAAGTCACCATTTGCCACTTTTACCACCTTTAATGATAGGGATTTTGTCATTTTGGCCCCCAAAATAGTATAACATAATGCCTTGAAAACTCTTGTCCGATAGGAATATTGTCCTATACTTCAAATCACCAAACAAACCTTCAATGGAGACTAGCCCCCCACATATGCTCCTCAGGGTATCATATATGTGTCAGACGTGTTTAAAAATATCAGAAAACCGGTTATCTGAAAAATATCATATGTTTGAAACCTCGGTATCTGAAATCTGGATACTGGATAGTAATAGAGTTATTAAAATTTTCAGATATTCGATATCTGATATCCGAGAAATTATCCAAATTATCTGAAATATGAAAAAATATAAAAAATATCCGGAAAATATTTTAACAAATTGTTTTATTTTCGGGTATCGAATATTCATATTTCGGATATCTTTTCGGATAGTAAAAGTTCACTATCCGTAATCCGGACATTCGAGATATCCGAAAATCCGAATATTCGGTTTTGAACACCCCTAGTTCATTGCTTTTTTTAGGTTACATATTTCTAAAGAAATAAAATTCAACTAAATGTGTATTGTTATTCGTAACATAATCTAAACCATAGTTTTGGTTTTCATATAATAATGTTTTTTTTTTAAAGTAGTGATATTAATATGTTATTTAATATATATGATGTGTATCATTAGAAAGTGGCATGAAGTGTGAGTACATACCTCTCATATATTCTTATGCATTTGTGAACTTTGTAAACCATATTTTTATTATAAAAGTTAGAGTTTTGATAATGACAGTCCTAGTCATAAAAAAAGTTATACATCTAACTATAACTGACTCCTGAATTTTAGAAAATACTCATTTGTATCATTTTTAATGCATTTAGAGACAGCCTTAAAGGCTATTATTATCAAAACCCTAAAAGTTATACACATATTAAGATGGTTAATAGTGGGTCTGAAAAAAGTTGTACGGACAAGGTGTATAAATCACGATAAAAGGTTGAGGAATATGAATACTTTGCACACAATTAGGCTTTGATAGATGAGGGCCATGCTAATATTACAATCACCTTTTCGCACCCACCAAATCTAATGATTCTCTCAAGAATATTATGACTGACTTCACAGTCAGAATGTCTTATTAGATCGATTTTGGGCATAGCGTTCATAATCCCTTTGCTTTAGATCGAAGCCAGCCAACGATTCTCAGGCCGGTGAATTGAAATAGATTGAAATCATCAACGTTAAAATCATGAATACAATATGTAAATGCATTACAAACTTTTAAGCTAAAAAATAGAAAAAGAAAAAGTTATGAATACGTTTATAATTTTCATTCTCTTCATTCCACGTAAGCATGAAATAGACCATAGATCAAATTCCACAAAAAATTGAATCCTTCTGCCTAAGTCCTCAGGATCGAGAGCAAGCGGATGCTCCCAATACTTTGGAAAAATTAATGAACGAAACAATTAAAGAAAAAAATGAAAATGATACATGTTTTTATCTTAAGATAAATGACAAACTAATGATGAATATGTTAAAAAGGAAAACGGCTATATATAAAATTTTGAATAATATATTTATGTTTTTAGATTAATTAATTAGGTCTTTTTATGATTTTAACTTTGAAAAATAATAATTAGATTAGACCACTCGCATCAGTGAGTCGGTTTGCAAAAGTGACCACGTCAGTTTGCTCCAACTGATGGCAGCATTTCAAGGGTTGGAGAGATCGTGTAGCAAGCATCGGTCAAGCAACGTGTAGGGAAGAGTGAGTTCGGGTGGGCCTAAGGGGATATTTTAATAAGATATTGAGTGTGTATATTTCATAATGTTGGGGCAATCAAAAAAATAAAAAAGAATATGTATTGATGACATGTATATGTGAGATGGATTGTCAACGGGCATAATCCTATTTTGGGCAAAAGTGAAGTTTCACAAATGGCCAAAACTGAGGAGCCCATCGTCATCGTGTAACTGAGTTCAACACGTGATTTTCATTGGATTCCACAATGTAAACGATATCAAAGATTCCAATGAACATCAAACTTTATAAATAAAAAAATATAATGGATCTTAAGTACGAATTTTTTTACTTTGGTGTAATAAACGTTGAAGACAATATATAACATCATGAAAATTAAAAAAAAAAGTTCATAGACAAACGAACATAAAGGTTCAATTTGATTATTTTTTCTTTAATGTAATGCATGGTAACAATGTTATTGGTTTCTTCGTCAATTTCGTCGGTTAAGTGACATTATTGACATCAACTCTTTTTCTTTTGCCTTCTTCGGTTAAGTGACGAGAGTGAAAAGAAGATAGAAAGTAAGATGAAAGAGATGAGGATAGATAGCTTATGCATACCGCATAAAAAAATTGTACCTTGTCAGAGTGATTAAAGAAGTTAAGAAATATTGTTTGTAGGGCCAAGTGGCCCAAGTCAGTTAGTGTATTATTTTAGAATGCAAATGTGCCAAATCTGATAAAAGAAAGAAGGCCGGTAGTTGTTGGGAGGGTTCCAATAGGGGTGTAATCGAGCCGAGACAACTCGTGAGTTACTCGAAACCGACTCGAAAAATACTCGAAATCGACTCGTTGTGAACCGAGTCGAGCTCGAGCTCGAGCTACTCGAGTAGGGTTTCGAGCCGAGTTCGAGTTCCAAAATACACAGCTCGTTAGGCTCGCGAGCCTTATCGAGCTTTTATTAATTACCATTTTACCCTTTTTCCATATACATAATTACCTTTTACTCTTTTCCATGCACATATTTACAACAAAAAAGTGCATTTTTTAAAAAAAATATGAATTTTTCGAGCCGAGCCGAGTATCGAGTTGAGTTTCGAGTTTTCACCGAGTCGAGTTCGAGCTTAAAAATGGAAGCTCGTCGAGTATCGAGTCGAGTTTTGAGCTCGAGTTTTAGTTGGCGAGTCGAGCTCGAGCTTGGCAGAACTCGGCTCGACTCGACTCGTTTACACCCCTAGGTTCCAATAAATAAAAACATACTCACTATTAGTTACGAAATCAGCAGAGATTAGTTACTTATTATACCATGTGTGTTTCACATAGCCCAATTTCAATAAATTACATAATCAGCAAAATAGTTTCTACAACTATTTTCCATTAGCAATTACGAAAAAATGTTGCATTAACTCAAATGGTTCATTAGGCATTTAGCCTAGCGCTATGGTGTTTGCCCCTCATCCTAGAGATTGGGGGGTTCAAGTCCCATCGTGGACATATGTGGTAATTAGGAGTAGAATAGGATTTGCTGTTAAAAAAAAACTCACATGGTTCATAATTACTTAGTTATAAGGCTGCTGCATACATATATATACATGTTTGCAGAAAAAATCACCAAAGTTTTTAGAAAAACAAATACTCTTTGAAGATGGAGGCTGATACAGTTTTGTTTCAAAGACCTGGAACTACTTGGATTATATAGAACCTCAAATCCGCAACACTCGATTATAATTTGGTTTGACATTATGTGTATATATTTAATATGATTTATCGTTCTAAAACTTAGGTGATAACAATGGAAAAGTTACCAAATTTATAAATATTCTTGTATATTTGGCCCGATAATTACAATCGATAAAAGTAAAGATTTGAAACTTTTGAAACTAATATAGCAGTTGATTAAACATCTAATTAATAATAGATTAGTAAATGATAAAACAATACTCATATTTATTTAATTACTGTCACTACATTTTTTTATTACAATTCACATTACACAACAAATTAACCCTAGCGCCGTCGGCGACTTTCTGATCGAATTCCGGTGATCGTCGGGGCTGGGGGCGGGTTGGGAGTGCTTCTATGCATTCGCGATGGGTAGACTTAAACAGAAAGTAGATGATGATGGATGGGTTTGGAAGATCGGCAAGGACAGATCGGGAGTGAATAATTTCATGAAACCAATTAGCAATCCATATCAAAAATCTGTGGAGAAGATTGCTTCATCGTTTTTTATCACGAATTTCCCAAATAGCGTAGATCAAAATTCTCTGTGGAATTGGTGCATGCTGTATGGAAACGTAGTGGACGCTTACATTGCAAAGAAGAACACGAAATTCGGTAAGCGGTTTGGTTTATTCGGTTTCTAGGTGTTAAAAACGATGAACTTTTTGCTCGCAAGTTATCGGAACAATGGATGGGGTCGTATGACATCTATGTTTCAGTAGCAAGATTTAACAGATCGAAACCTGTTAATAAACGAGTGGAAGGCCCTCATCCAAATAGTAGGTTGGTTAACCCTAATTCGTTCGTCAGCAAAATGGCAAACTGTAACGCCCCAAATTTTATAATTTAAGATATTTTTATTTTATCTATTAATAAACTTGTTATTATTTATTTGGTGAAGAAGAAAATGTGGCGTGTTATGAATACGCATCCACTATTTGATTATGTAGTGATACTTAATAATTTTGTTGTGACGTTTCGCCTACACAAGCTAGTTATTAGAGTGTCGGTTCATAATCGCGTCTTCTTAATCCGACCTTCATTAATCTTAGGTATGTCTAGTTTCCGTGCCACAATAACGCCGGCCGAAGGCCAAGGCTATCAACGACTATTATTGGAATTGCAAGGCCGTCCGTTCCTAAACCATTAGTTCCGTTTTACCCATTTGGATTATTTTCGAAATTAAAAATGGGACTGAAGGCCATATCACGGTTTTGCTCTTGATCGTTTAGACCGGTCATGCCAAAAAGGGCTCGAGGCCCAAGATAACTAACACCCCATATATATTTATTTGTTCCTTTCACCCTACTCGTGACCGACACTTTCCTTTCCCTCTCAAAACCACCGTGCGGCTGATTTACCCTCTCGCCTCCTGCTTCTATTCTCCGATCAAAGCTATTCCACGGTAATTACAAGTGGTCGGAAAGAGCAGCTTAGTGGTCTGTTTTATCGTGCGATCCAAAGGACTCGGGTGGAGCTCCTTTCGGTAAGTAATTCTCCTTCTTTTTTTTGGCGATTATTGATCTGTAGAAGCAGTGTTTGATTTGTTCTTTGTTGATGTAATCGTCGAAGGAAGTACAGGAAACGAACGACCAGTGAAGGGATCGAAGTCGAGGGGTGACGTTCGTGTGCGTGTGAACCAGTGGTAAACCCTCACCGTTCCAATCGTTTTTTTTTCTGATACCACTTTACTGCTTTATGTTTCTTAAGTTTAATCTGCTGAGTCGAGTTATAGGGCTTAAGATCGTAATGGGTACGAACCGAGGTGTTAGTCGTCCCGTCATCTTTTAGTTTATCGAGTTCTTTAGGTTTAAATCGACCACTCTAGTGATGATTGATTAGCAGCTGCTGTTGAGGTGTTAAACAGAATCCGTAGGCACAAATTAATCCAGGGTTGGGTCTCGGGAATCCAATTAACCTAGTCGGTTGATATAAGAGAGGAATTGAGACCGAAGGGAGGGAAACCGAACCCGTAGGGTTCTCGGTTCCCCTAACCGGGAGACTTATTACCACCAAGTTTGGGAATCGTATCTAGTCTAAGTGGCTATTAGTTCTGACTAGTCTATGACCTTTGAGATGGTCGGGTTTTGTTCGGGGGCAAGTAGGGTTGCGAAATCAAGTGTTATAAATTAAATTTTCTGGCAGAATCTGCCCTAATGTTTTAATCTGTTTTTGAAGTACTTAAAATAATCTTTTGAACTTTTGGCCCGTGATGAAACCTTGGTTTTTGAGTTAGCTTTCCATCGCCGCAACCCTCTCATCAATCTGAATTACGGTTTAAAAGTTATAGTCGATTTAGTATGCTGCTGTTAGGAAATTGTCCTGTGCAGTATGTCTGTCTTGCATCACTGTTTTGAGACACTTAGAGTCTGTTTTGGCCAGTGACCGTCTCACAGCAAATTGTAGTTCTGATTGCCTTCTAGCCATGGTAAAAATATGGGGAAAATCTAATAAACCGTTTAGGAGTTATGGCAGTTTCCGTGAGACTGACGGGGGCTGCCAGTTTTCTGAAATAAGCCTCGGGTAGGATTTTAATTCCGGGTTTTCACTTTCTGGTTTTAGGACCGTCTAGGAGATAACGTGCTATCCTTCTGATTGTCGGGAACCCTTGGAGCTTACATTTCTCGAGGTGAGTATTCTCACCGTGTATTCAGTTTTAACGTTGTACATGCATGACTTACGTGTTATATTTCTGATACTGATTTGTATCTGAGATTTATTTGTTATCTGAGACTGATTTGCATCTGCAATTGATTTGTTAACTGAGACTGAATTGTTATCTGAGATTGATCTGTTATCTGAGTCAACTGTTATCTGAGCTTTCTGTGATCTAGCTTTCTGAGTTCTGAGTTCCTGAGATTTGAGTTAAAACATTAAACCTAATATATCTAACTTGACACCGAAGAGCACTGGTGTCAGACGTTTTGACTTGGCACCGAAGAGTACTGGTGCCAGGCCTTTTTACTCACACCGAAGAGTACAGGTGTTGAGGTGGTGTGAGGCGGGTCGAGGTTGATCTCTCGTCCCAAGTCACCCTAGCGCGCTATATAAATCTGAGTAATAAAATCTGAGAAATATATCTGAGTAATTAACCGAGTAGTTTCTGATTAGGAGTACACCTATGTGCCCTCATGTGTTGTATGTTAGAATTGTTTGCATTTTGAGATATTCACTCAGCTCCTCCAACTGACCCCTATTTTCCCCCACTGTTTCAGGTACTAGCAAAGGGAAGGAGAAGGTGGACGGTTGACCGCTGTATTCTACCCATGCTGATGTGGACAACATTTATTACCATTACAAACTTTTTACTCTATTAACTATTTCCGCTTAAAGATTTTTGTTACACATGATTCTACTATTTTGGGATTTTAAATAATTAAATATTTGGGACATTTTATATTAAATAATATACTTAAAAAGTTTTAAAAATCTTGTAAATTTGAGGGTGTTACACAAACCCTAATAAGTCGTACGCAAGTGTGATAGGTGGAAAGGACAGGTCGTTCGTTTCTGTAAAAGAAATTACGGAAGCCGCTCCTGCGAAATCTATTATGTTGAATCCTTCGGACCTCATCGTCATCGAAGTTTCTGATGTGGTGGTGATCGCCAAGGTTAAGTTTATTGATTCTATGCCTCAATTATTTGTTATTCTGGAGAATGAAGGGTTTAATGATGTGGAGATACATCACATTGGGGGATTATGGGTCTGGATCGAATTCAAGTCTTCTAAAGCATGCGCTAGATTTAAAGCCGTAGACTTGAAGAATACTTTCTCTTCTATTCAACATGTTTCGAGTAACTTCGTGATTGATGAGAGAATATGTTGGATGGAAGTTGACGGTCTCCCTTTATGCGCGTGGGACTCTGATGTGTATAAGAAGATTGGAGGGTTATGGGGGAAGTTCATGTTTTTTGATGAACATGATGATAATCATAGCAGAGGACGGATGTGTATTAGCCTTACCGCTATTGCGGTCGTTAATGAAGTGATTAAGGTAGTAGTGCATGACACGACCTATTTGGTGAGGGTAAGGGAAACTGGCCCATGGAAGATTAAGATTACCAAGCCTAATTATATTTCAGATTCTGATTATAGTAATGATGATGGGGAGGAAGAAGAGAGGATGGGTAATCTTAATAATTTATTTGTTGATAATCAATTCGACGAAGAAGGTCAAGTATCTGAGAACGACACAGTAGAGGACGAAAACAGCCCGGATGCGTTCGTTGCTAGTCCGGTTGAGAGGGTTGACTGTGCTCAGAATGAGCTTCAACCTGATCCAATCACGCAGGTGGTTAATGAGAAGCTTCTTGATAAAGAGGATATTGTGGTGCCTCAAGACCTGGGTATTCTCGAGCCTGAATCGGTTAGCTGCCCACCGGGATTTGAAAAGTGTAAACGAATTTTCAAAAATACAGGTGAAACAAAAGGCTCTTCCTCAAAGTCGTGCGGGTCGTTTTTTGGTCGTCAGATTAATAAAGAAGTTATTATATCAGATGCTGAAAGTAATGGTGAGTTCATGGTTAATGATGCGCATTCTATCAATTAATGTTTGTGGTATAGGGGACGTGGAAAAGAGAAAGTGGGTGAAGAAATTATGTCACCAAAACAGTGTTTCGTTTTTAGGTGTGCAGGAAACAAAGATGTCCAAACTGGATTTATTTAAAGTAAAGGCGGTATGGGGGAACTTTCACTTTGATTTTGCGGTTAGTTCAGCTCGTGGGCTCTCCGGAGGCATTATTTCTATTTGGGATACGGCAGTTTTTAGAAAAATTAATATTCACTGTGGGGATCATTATGTCATTGTTGAAGGTAAATGGTCGGGTTGCCTTGAAATTACCCATATGATAAATATCTATGCGCCCCAAGATATCGACGCCAAACGATGTCTTTGGGATGAGATTCACGATTATATTCGCGGGCATCCCGGCGAGGTGATTATTTTTGGTGATTTCAACGAAGTTCGTCACGAGTCGGAGCGTTTCGGGTCGGTTTTTAATGCCCAAAGCGCACTGAATTTTAATAATTTCATTGATCAAAATTTTTTAGTCGATATCCCAATCGGGGGTCGTAAATTCACTTGGTCGAATAAAAAAGCCACCAAGATGAGCAAATTGGATAGATTTCTTATATCGGATAGTGTTAATGTCCGTCTCCCGAACTTGAGAGTAGTGGCTTTAGACCGAAACTTGTCTGATCATAGCCCTCTTTTGTTACACTCGGAGATGGTGGACTTCGGTCCTTCCCCATTTCGGATGTCTTATTCTTGGTTAGAAGAAAAGGAATTTGATGTGTTGATAAATTCGGCCTGTGAAGATTTTTCTTATAAAGGTGGTTCGGCCATTGTTTATCTGAAAAATAGACTTAAATTCATTAAAGAAGCTTGTAGAAAGTGGAAGGTGGAGCATCGAGAAAAGTCCATTGGTCGCTCAAAGTGGCTCCGTGATCAAATTGCCGATATTGAAATTTTTTTTGACGATAATGGGGCGTCGGTTGATGAAATCGAGCAACGTATCGCTTGGCTCGCAGAGGTGAAGGAGCTTCATAGAAAAGAAAATATTGATTTGCTTCAAAAATTAAAGCCAAAATGGGGGGTTGAAGGTGATGAAAATTCAACCTTCTTTCATGGTTTGCTAAAACAACGTAGAAGAGCCCAAATGGTTCAAGGTATTATGGAGGATGGTGTCTGGCAAACCGATCCTAATACTATCAAAAGTCTCTTCCTTGATTTTTATAAGGAGAAGTTTAAGAAGGTGGAGACTAATGTGCCCGTTTTAAATCAAGACGCGTTCTCTCATTTAATTGACGCGGAGGTGACTGTGTTGGAGCGGCCTTGCTCTATTGATGAAATTAAAGATGCGGTCTGGAGTTGCGGTAGTGAAAAAGCGCCGGGTCCCGACGGTATTACTTTTAAATTTTTAAAGAAATATTGGGATCTCTTTAAGGATGATGTGTTCAAAGAGGTAGATGAGTTCTTGACAATAGGAAGGCTGCCAGTGGGTTGCGATGCTTCTTTTGTAACCCTAATTCCTAAAATCCCGAATCCGACTCTTGTTAAAGATTTCCGGCCTATCTCGCTCATTGGGCTTCTTTATAAAGTTATTGCCAAACTGTTAGCCTTGAGGTTAGCTAAGGTAGTAGATAAATTGGTGAGTAGTGATCAATCCGCGTTTATTAAAGGCCGCCAAATACTTGACGGGCCGTTGATTATTAGTGAAATTATGGATTGGTACAAATTAAAAAAGAAGAAACTTCTCCTTTTTAAGGTGGATTTTGAGAAGGCTTTTGATTCTTTAAGTTGGGAGTATCTCGACGTTATATTGATGAACATGGGTTTTGGTATTCGGCGGAGGGGGTGGATTAGGGAATGTGTGTCAACAGCTCGGTTATTGGTGCTTGTTAATGGTAGCCCAACGGAAGAATTTCTTTCGTTTCGGGGCCTTCGTCAAGGTGACCCTCTTTCCCCTTTTTTATTCATAATTGCAATGGAAGGTCTACATATTATGATTGATAAAGCGGTGCATGATAGAACTTTGGTCGGGGCTTCTATTGGAATTGACCACTTGTGCATCTCTCATCTTTTTTATGCTGACGATGTCATGTTTATTGCCGAGTGGAATCAATCCAATCTTGATAAAATTGTTGATATTTTGTTGGTGTTTTATGAGCACTCGGGGTTGAAAATAAACTTGTCAAAATCTCACTTGTATGGGTTTGGTGTTACGGATGCTGAGGTTGATATATTGAGTTCGGCTAGTGGGTGTAGTAAAGGTGATCCCACCTTTGACTATCTCGGGTTTAAACTTGGCGGGTCGGATCGTAATGCTCGTAAAGGGGAGATTATTTGTGACCGGATGCGTAAAAGACTCTCATCTTGGAAGGCAAATATGTTATCTATCGGAGGTCGTTTAACGTTGATTAAATCGGTCTTAGGGAGTTTGGGGTTGTATTGGATGTCTCTTATGCGTGTCCCGGCTAGCATCATTAAAAATATGGAGCAACTTAGAGCTCAATTTTTTTGGGGGGGTAATGACAAAGAGAAAAAGATGGCGTGGGTTAAATGGGATTTATGTTTGGCGTCCAAAGAAGATGGCGGTTTGGGGATTGCAAGTCTAGAAGCTCTTAACTTAGCACTTCTTGTTAAGTGGCGTTGGTGGTTTTATAATGAAAAAGAGGCGACTTGGCGTAAGGTAATTCATGCAATTTACGGGGATGAAGGAGGGTTCACTATCTCTAATCGCCCGATAATTAGAATAGGCATTTGGGGTAATATTATTGGTTCGATTAAATACTTGCACGATAAGAACATAGTCGATTTTAATTCCATCCAGCATGAAGTGGTGAGCGGTGATTCTATTCAATTCTGGATGGTCCCGTGGAAGTCTAATGTTGCTTTTTGTCATCTTTTTAACCGGTTATTCCGGTTGGAGTTAAATTCATTTTGCAAAATTAAAGATAGATGGAGAGATGGTGCTTGGTGTTATAATTGGCGAAGGGCTATTCGGGACGGGGTCGAAAAAGAACAACTCGATAATATGTCCTCTTTAATTAACGATGTTAATATTAAAGAAGGTAATGATAAAGTTCGTTGGATTTTGGGCGATGGTGATGAGTTCACGGTGGCTGAGACTAGAAACGTTATTAATGCCAACATGTTCCCCGGGACGGATGTTAGTATGAAGTGGTGTAATTCTATTCCGATTAAAGTCAACATCTTTTTGTGGCGGTTTTTGTTGGACCGTCTCCCCACGAGACAAAATCTATCTAGAAGAGGAATGGAGATACAATCTATAATGTGCCCTATCTGTAACTCATGCTTGGAATCTGCTGATCATGTGATGTTTACATGCGACTTGGCCAGAGATGTGTGGAAGGCAGTTTATAGATGGTGCGGGTTGGATGATTGGGGTTGTGGCTCGATCACGCAATGGTGGGCTTTATGTGATAGTATGTCCAACGGAAATTTCAGGAAGGTTAAGATGCATGCAATCGGTTTCACAACGTGCTGGATTATTTGGAGAACCGAAACTCGATCTTATTTGACAGTGGTAGAATGCGTAGGTCGTATATAGTTGATAGTATAATGTTGTTTTGTTTTTCTTGGATCGTCCATCGAAATCAGAAAATTAAGATCTCGTGGACCGATTGGATTAAGAACCCTTTGTAATATGTGTTTTTAGTCTAGTTTTTTTGCTAGACTCAAGTTTTATTTATTTAGTTTGGTGGTCCTCGGGCGGGTGATGGTTATGCCGAAGCTCGACTCGTTGCCACCTTTTTTTGCTGTTAAAAAAAAAACTACATTTTTTATACAACATCTTCGAATCATCATAAATTTGGATAATTAAATTCTTGCATCATAAGACTTTTGTTTCATAATATGTTTAAATTATTAGTATTCTCATTTTTTGTATAATTTAATTTTAAGAATTTTAACATTTTTATAATTTTTTTGTTACAAATGAAAAACAAAATTATGACCGAAAATCAAAATAGGTAGAAGACATAAATTATTATAAGGGAGAAATTAATTGATAATTATGCCCTAATTATAATGGCTAATTTTGATGATTGAAATTAAATTCCAATAACACCTTTGAGTTAGTATTCCATATCATTATTTATGAGCCAATAAAAAACAAGAAAACTGCCATGTTATCATAAACATTTCAAATATTTGCTCTAGAGATTTATTTATTGCCTTTTACAAAAAGACAATAACTAAATAAGTTGTTTGAGTAAAGTAAAAATGTTTTTTAAATGATTTTTAAAGAAACTTTGAAAATAAGTTTCTAAAAAATAAGGAAAACCTTATTTTTCATCTAATTTATCAACTTTTCACTAAGAAAAAAAATCAATAAATGAATAAACTAAATCAAACACTATATTTTAAAACTAATTTTTAAAACAAAATATTTTTATCTAAAAGTATTTTGGATATTGAAAAGCTTATCCAAATACACCTTACATCTTCATAAACAAGACAATAACTTCTTAAATTGTACAGTATGAATATACGTTATTGAAGTTTAGCTTACACAAATTTTAAATGTATATAGGAGTGTGCATTTTAACCGAAAACTGGACATGAACCGAATCGAAGTTTAGCTTATACAAATTTTAAATGTATATAGGAGTGTGCATTTTAACAGAAAAACTGGACATGAGCCGAATCGGTCAGATTCAATTCACTGCTCTCTCTTTTTTTTGTTATTTTCACTTCTTGGTTTTTTCAATATTTTTTTTTTTCTAGTTTTTCAGTTATAAAACCAGAATTTTGATAATTTCGAATCTAACTCAAGATGTAATTTATGTTAAAGATGTAACCTTTGATTAACCGGTTCTAAATATGAGAACTAGAACAAAACATGAACCATTGTTCTGTTTGATTGTAGTTTTTCTTTTTCTTGTTTTATATTTTTCCTTTCCAGAATTTGGTTCAATTTGTTTGGTTTGATCCTGAAACACATTTTGTAAGTTTATCTGAAATTTAGTACCATTAAATGTCTTTATCCCGGGATAAATTACTAGAAAGAATAACTGCAATCAAAAGTCAAATCATACCCAAATAATAATAATAATCCAAATATATACTGATTAATAGTAAAACATCATAATATCTATATAATGGACAAAATACGTCATAATCATTTAACATACTTCTATAATAGAACAAATACTCAAATAGTATAAAAGTAACCATTAATAGCCGAAAAAATGCAAATAAATATATATAATAAAAAAAGAAATTAAAACATAGATTTACAACTAAAATTTGTTTAAAATATGAAAGTAAAATAATCCTAATCATTTCAACTAATTAGTGTTGATAAGTAAACCCTATTCCATTATCATACCATATTACAAACAATAATACTTCGTTGAACAGGTCAAAAACTCAAGAAAAATCCAAAATCAAAATGATGAAGCTATATTTGTATTTTTCGAAGAACAACAAATCTAGCTGCAAATAATCAAAACAAAATAATGACAAAATGAATAAACGAAAACTGGAAACGAGTAGGGGAGACCGCTGGATGCAGAGGTTTATCGATCGATTCCTTTTCCTTTTTTTCTCTCAATCTCTCATTCATCAGTTTTCTTCATAATTTTTTTTATATTCATCAGGTTTAAGGAACAAATCGATGAACCGCTGCATCCAGTGACCATCGACCAACCACATACACGATTGAAACATCAAAATCGATTAAAACTAACGAAAATGAAGAAAATATACAGATTTACAAATGAACATCTAATGGATTTACCGATAAACTATATAATACTCAGATCCGTATTGTAATCCGCCATTAATGTATTTTGTTTTGCTCTCCATCTCTTTCGCTCCTTTTGGGTCTCTCAGTCTCTATTTATCTAGGGCTTTGCCCTTTGATTTAGATATTATAAGAGGCTGTGAGGGGGGATTGCTATTGTTACATATACAGACGTGGCTGTGACAGCGACAGATCTTTAGAGTACTGACACTTTTTTGGTGTTGTTTTACATTTACGCCCTTGAATGATTGTAATGTTATTTTGGATGTTTAGGATAGGGACAGAAGGGTATTATGGTCAGAGAATGGATTTTTCGAAAATGAAATGTGACCCAACAATTTGAGTTTGGAAAGGAGGCAAGGGTTCAGTTGTGAATTAAATAAAGGATCAACACGTGTACGGTTTAATGTATTCAAGTTTTTAAAAAATATCAAAAAGAGGTTATATATTTAGGCTCTTGGATACGGGTCATACTTAATGGTGTTAATCATCCGAGTCGAGTTGAATATTAGAAAATTTGAGCTCAGCTCGTTTAATAATTACTCGGCTCGATCTCGAGTTCGAATAAGTTTTAAAAATTGTGCTCGAACTCGAGCTCGAATATTATATAGTGTTCGAGCTCGAGCTCGATACTTGTTTATGATTCCATATGTTTTTTAAATAAACTAACTTACAAAATCAAAAAAACTCGTGAATTACTCGACTCGTTAACACCCCTATTAACACTTGCTTGGCTCGTTAGGATCGGCTCATTACGATCGCCTGGCTCGTTCAGCTCGAGACTAAACGAGCTATCGAACGAGCCGAGTCGAGTTTAAATTATTAGGCTCGATTCGTGAGATTAATCGAGTATTGTTTTATGTTCGACCTCGACTCGAGATCGAATTAGTATAGGCTCAAGCTCGAGTAGCTCGTTAAAAGCTCCACTCATGAACACCCCTAGTCACACCCACTACACAATTTTTTCTGCCACACCATCTGTCACCTCATCAATCACACCATACCAACCACACAATTTTTTTGCAGGAAATACCTACCACACCGACCACGCCGGTCTCATGACGTTTGACAACGGTCAAATGCTCAAAATAAGCCACTCCCACGGTGTTTCAATCTGTTGTCGTGGCCACGGCCTTCCACGAGGACCCCCCACGGCGTGGTGGGGGCGGTGTTCCACACCGGCCACGCCAGCCACATTGGTGACCACGCCTTTCGATTTTGGCCCATACCTTCCAGTCTTAGATTTCGCTAATGTGTGCCTAATGTACATTTGATGATGAATGTTTAATAACTTAAAATTTTCTTAATTAGAATAAAATGATATTTATTAGTTATTAATGTTTTTATGTTATATCAATTTTACCCGACTATAATTAAAAATGAATTTTTTTTTATGAATTACATGCAGAAGTATAAAATACATTTAATATTGATATGATGGTCGGAGGATATATTAGAAAATCCCATATATTTATTTTACTTATTTTGATAACCTTTATCTTTAATAACATTGTTAATATATAAATTTTAAATATAATTATTTTAAGTTGTTTTTGAACGGCAAAAGGAAGAGGAGATAGTTATGATAATAACTTTTTTAGTGGTTAGTAATCTTTATGAGAGGTTGGTTTTTAACTATAGTCATAAGATGATATTTAAATTTATGTCGGTAGGATGATTTTTCTTTACAGTTTTGCAACCATAATTTTAAAAATATTGTACGCACTAAAACACTAAACTTGACGATTCGTTAAAAACGATTTTCAATATAAACACCAAATTTGATGCAACACCAAACCTTCTACCAAATGACTCATTGACATCATCTACTTCCTCCGATTCAAAATAAGTGATACACTTCCCTTTTTGGGGTGATTCAAAATAAGTGATACACTTTGAAAAGTTTCCTTATTTGGCAAATAAAATGGGACTCACACCCACTAACTATCTACTTTAACAAAGTGAAATGACCCATTTACCCTTACTTTTTACTTTTAAACATCATTAACCTTACTTTATTCAAAAGGTGTGGGACTTATTCTCCACTAACCATCCAATTAATCTAATTTACCCATCATTATAATCTTTTGCCTTAAAACCGTGAAACTCCAAGTGTATCACTTATTTTGAATCGGAGGAAGTATGTAACATCCCGAGACCCGACCTATAATATTTTATTACTTTTGCTAAGTAATATCTTATTGTTTATTATTTTATTATTTTATATGATTTATTTGAATTAATTGTATTTTTAACCATGGGTTTAAAAATTAGTAAAACTGAGATATTTAAATGTTAAAATGATTTTTACATATTTGGGTTCACTTCTGAACCGGAGTTCTAAAAATATATTCGTTGTAAAAATTGGAGTTAGTTAGGTCTAAATTAATTATCTGTGAACCTAATATCCTGTACTGTGTTAAATGAAAATTAGACAGTGTGTGGGAGTGGGGTACGTGTTCTATAGGGGGGGGTATGTGTCAAAAATTATCTTCTTCCTCTTCCTCCTTTCCTGTACACGACACACACACACACTCTCATTTTCTTGAGTTTTCTCCCAAATTGAAGATCAAACCTTGAAGTTCTTGCCTCCTTCTTGTGATTTTCGGAATCTAGAAGCAAAACTAAGTAAGTTCTCTCCTTTTTTGGCTAGGGTTTCATGTTCTTGATGTAGGGATGAACTAGGGTTCTTGAGTTAGTGGGTTTTTATGAAGTTCATGTTGAATCTTGTTGGAAATCCAAAATTGATGCATGATTTGGTGTCTAAGTGAGTTCTTGCAAGTTATATGTGTTGAATTGTTAGTTATGGTTCATTTGGTGAAGCTTTCATGAAGCTCCATCAATGATGTTCTTGGGAAGAAGATGGAGTTCTTCCCCAATTTGTTGAATTGTGAATTTTAATGTTCTTGAAGTTTTGGTTATGTGAATTATGCATGTTAGAATGATTATTGATAATGTAGAAATTGCTAGTTATCTTGTTGATGAATTGATAATTTAGTAGTAGTGTTTGGCTAGATGGAAATTTAGTCATAAACATAGCTTAATTCATGAATTGTTGACTTTGGTCAAACCTGTAAGTTGACTTTGGTCTTGTATAGCTTGTAAACTTTAATTGTCAAATTCATGTCATTTATATGCTAGTTGTCTAGTTGGGAAGTATAAGCATGTTGGTTTAGGGCCTTGACCCGTTTGATTGACAATTGGTGCATTTGACCTAAATAAGTCAAAGTTGGTGAAACTTGCATTTGGATGCAAGTAACTTGTGTGATATGTAATATTGATGTTGATCATGTAGTCTAACCCATTGGAAAATGTTGTGTAGATTCCCGATTCATTATTCTTGTTTTTGACCCGTTTGGGCCTAAGGTGCATTTTGGTCAAATTGTATGATGAATTGACTTGAAGAAGTGTTAGACTTTAGTATTGATTATGTGTAGAAAATGCAAGTAATTGGTTGTAATTTGTTGTTGCAAGATGTGGTCTTAACCTATATTACTTGTTGCAAAATTTGGTGATTTCGGGTGACTAATTCGGTATTCATTTTGTACACGAAAAGGGAAGGAGCCTCTGTGATATAAGATTACTGAGCTCGGTACTAAAAGGAAGCTAAGGTGAGTGGATTTAACCTTCTTCTTGTGTGATGTACAAAGGTTTTGGTATGGTAGGCTTGTAGGAGAAAAATGCACCATTTTGGCTGGTCTGGGGGAGATAGCGGCGCTATCTCTAAGATAGCGGCGCTATCTCTGCTTCGTATTTGGAAAATTTGATCAGCGACCCGAAATAGCGTTTGGTATTTAGATAGCGGACGCTATCTTTTGGTGGATAGCGGCGCTATCTTCGGATAGCGGCGCTATCTCCATGAAAGATAGCGACGCTATCTAGGATAGCGGCGCTATCTTGGCTGGTTTTGGGAAAAATTCATTTTTCTTGGTTTTTCTTAAATTTTCCAGTGGTGCCATTAATTGTGGGATTGTTAATGGTAGTATGTGCACATGTTTTCTAGAGGTTAGCTATGAGTGGGTTTTGGCTAGGCTTCGTTACTATTGGATGGGGTGCTCGGACTCCTACGAATGTGTTCCGTCAGGGGTGAGTACCGTGCTAATAGTAAAGTGGCCATCGGTAAACTGTTGTTCGGCCAACAACAGTTGTAGGTACTTTGCAAGTCCGCCGATACTCTCATAACGTCCAATTGCTTGTGGAAGTTTGGACGGGTTTCCAGATTGATTTCTCTTGTCTTTAATTTGTTGTGGTTATGCAAATTGATTGTTATTTCTATTCACTTAGCTTTGTGCTAATTCCTCATTTGTTGACTCTTTTCAGGTTGTGGATTTAGCTTGACTAGAGTCGGGTTTTGGAGGTCTGACCGTACAATGATTTTGTAAACCAAGTCGAGCCTGTTTTAGTAACACCTTTAAATGTTTTATATATTTAGTTAATATGTAAAGTTTTTATGATGTGTAATAATTTAGGATTTATGGTTTCTTAAATCGCTTCCGTATGCATTTAAAAAAAAATGGCTCTAGTTTGTGGTGTTACAATCTAGTCTGCACGCTTCCTCTAATCAAGTCTTCGATGCATCAAGTCCACAGCTGGTCCACGAGCTTTAGCTAATCCACGAGCTTCACCTGATCCATGAGCATCACATGGCCAAGTCTTAAAGGTTGACCCGATGTTTAGATAACCAACGCTTCAGCTGATCATTCTGAACCGGAGTAAAAAGTGGATCCGCAAAAGGCCAGATTTTTGAAGATGAACAATAACCACAGCTTGTTTAGACAAGTAAGAGTTCAAGCCGTTTTAAGCCACTCAGTCCATATAGTGCACCTCAAAGGAGGAGCTTAACTTCTTTCCCATGCCCTTTCTTAGAGCATCGGGCATGGCTTCAATAAAGGGATGTTAAACACCCTTTGGCGTCACTATACCACACCATCCCACTAGCCAAAACAATTTCGTTGTGGCTTTGGTGGATCGCTAACGTTCGAGAATGGGGCGAATGACCAACTTTTTGAATTTCACCCGTTTGGGTGGGACCATTTAACACCTCTTTAACGTCAAAGTGCTTTAACACCAGGGACCCATCTTTTAAACCCTATTTGGTTTCCCTCATTTACTATGTGGGACAACTTTTAAACAATTTCACGCATTTGAATTTCTTGTTTCAAACATTTCACTTTAAAAGTCGACATCTCATTCACCACAAGTATATGTTGGACATACTTTCGCTCGTCATATAATTCTCATCAAGGAGAACACGAACCCATAACAACTATTAATAATACATAACAACTACGCATATAATTACATAGGTTCAAAGTTGGTGAAAATTACATTTTCAACATATTTTTTCCAAACCTATCGTGTATGAGTTACTATAACAACTTTTACAGTCGGCTTTGATTTTACATTTCTCAACCCTAATTTTTTCTATCACAAAGATGGTTAAGAGCGAGGTTCTAAAGATGAGTTACTATAACAACTTTTACATTTTCAACATATTTTTTCCAAACCTATCGTGTATGAGTTACTATAACAACTTTTACAGTCGGCTTTGATTTTACATTTCTCAACCCTAATTTTTTCTATCACAAAGATGGTTAAGAGCGAGGTTCTAAAGATGGCTAAGAGGAAGGTTCTAAAAGGCGCGCCATGACGACGGCAAGATATGAGGCACGACACTCACGTTACGAAACAGACCATGACGGCTTTGTAAGGCGTGACGTAAGATAAGCGTGGTAACGACGCGACTTATGGCAAATTTTTTTGAAGGTGCCTGTGAAAACTGAATTTTTTTGGGAAAAAATGATGTCATATATATAATTATATCTTATCTATCTTTTATTATGTTTGTAAATGTGGTCAAATATTGGAATTGAGACAAGAAGCAAGTCTGTCAATTAAGGTCCATCAAACACCGTTCTATCATCTATGTGACACTCATAATCAGGTGTTTCTCGCGACCAAATGGCCGTTGGGCAAGTTAGCTAATTTCAAGTTTCAAAGTGTGTTGGAGGTTCTTTGCTTTCTAAAAGGTTCTAAAACCGAAATAACCAGACCTAACTGGAACCATTATTTTGGTTCAATTCTCGGCTCTTGTTTTTTGTATTTGTTTGGTTCGGATCTTTTGGTTCGGTCCGGTTCCGAAACCGAACACATCCCTGATTTCATCGTATTCAATATTTTTCAATGTAACTCAAGATTTAAATAAATATATAATTCCATTTCATTATAAACACAACAATGTATACAAAACACATAAAACTTTTTATTTGTAAACACGCATTAAAGAGAAAGCTTAGCTAGTAAGTAGGAAGCTAAAAAGGCTGCTCCCGAAAAGCAAAAGAATCCAAGTTAAGCAAGCCTTAACTTACCCACACTTTTACCTTTCCATGTAGTTAACTTTGAGTCGCATCTTCAAAAAAGGCCCAAAGCATATTCAAACTCATCAAAAAGTTGTACATCACGCAATTATATATGTACATTATCCATTATATATAACACATTAGCTAGTTGAACAAGCTTCCATGCACCATTAATGGCTACTTCATTACCAACTCCATTGCCAGAAGCCCAACTGCCCGAAGAACAAGAACCATTAGTGCAAGGTCAAGTGCCATCACATGGATCCATTGGCCCGTTTTTTGCGGTCATGTCGGTGTTGATGGTCGTTATGATTCTTTCATGTGTGGTCGGAAGAATTTATAGCAAACAGGCGGATGAAGCACCATTGGATAAGGTTATAAAGCGTAGAGATTTTTTTGGGTGGTTGAAAGGCACATTGTGGCGGTGTGTGGCGGTTTGTGGTGGTGGTGATGGTCATGTTATTACACTTGCCGGAAAAGGGGAGGGTGGCAAGGTGGAACAAGGTGTTGTATGATCGGTGATATACTTTTCTTTTTCTGATTTCTTGCAAATTGTAATAATTTGAGTTGAAGTACTACTTAGATTATCGAAGTTTTGAGTTAGCATTGAGTTAATAATGATAAATGTGTCCATATGCTTAATTCAAGAGACATTAATGGTCACAATGACACATTTTAAGCATGATTAGAAACTTATAATTTGGACAATGTATTAGAAAAATAAAAGTTATAATTACTAAAATTGAATCAACTACCTTTCTTTATAAAATGTTACACCAGAATAACTGTATGTGAGCGTCACTTGTAAGTTGTAACACAGAAGGCCAACCATACGCAGTCATGGATTTAGAAAATAATGAATATATAGAGAGGCATATAATAGGATTCAAAATCTTTATTGGTTGTTTTGATCCACTAAGTCACGAGTACAAAACGTGGCATTAGGGAAAATGCACACATTGAAACTATTATAGGTATCTCTTTCATAAGGTTCAATATAAATGTCGATATTACAATTAGTCTATGGTATTATATGGGTGCATTGCCCGTATGTATATTAGTAGTCTAGTAATAATATTGAAGAAAAAATTATGGTCATTCGAAATAGCTAAAATCAATTACCTTGACCCGCATTTTTTTACCCGACCCGGACCCACTCCCTTCGCTCATTTTTCTCGCTCCCACCGTTTAATTAAAGACCACCTGTTTCATTTCATATTCCCACCACCTAAAACTATAAAATGCAACCTCATGGATCTCATCGCCAACAAACCCCACTCTCACCCTTATCGCGTATCATCCACGCGACCTTATTTCCTTCGTAATTCAAGTCGGACCCCTACGTAGTCAACAACCAACGCGCGTGGACAATCCACGTGCTGGAGAGATTTTGCCCTAGTCGCCTGCGAACATCCCCCTCTATATCGAACAACCATCATGCTTCATCGTTTCCACCTCCGATCCGCGTTTTCCGATTCGAATTCATTTGATTTGATTCAATCCGGTATACGTCTTCCTCTTGATGCGCGACTTTGATCTTCTAGGTGAGTTTCAAAGCCCTAAGTTTTCGGTTTCTGTGATTTTTTCGATAGGAAATTTTGCATAACGCTGGATAGATTCGATTTCAGTGAATTTTGTTCAGATCTGATTATCATCTCAGTTTTTTGTTTAATTTGTAGAGTAAAATTTGGAATCTATTGATATATCTGTTAGATCTGTACTTCTATTGTTCGAGAGATGCGATTATGATGAATATGATTTAGATCTGGCGATTACGAGTTTTATTGGTTGATTCTGTAGGGTGAAAATGGATCCTATGGATATTGTTGGCAAGGCGAAGGAGGATGCTTCGCTTCCAAAAGGTTTGTTCGATTCCTTCGTTTTTCTCATCTAATTTGTTATACATATATGTGTGCATCAGTTTTTACCTTTTCCTGTTTGGATGATTTTGATCTTCTGGTCAAATTTGTAGTTTTCTTTTGGTGTATTTCGATCTGCAGGTTAGAATATTTTTCTGGATTAATTTTTTTGTTCATTATCTGCAATAATATGAGTGAGAAATTAATTGAAGTATCATTAATCTTGACCAATTGTACCTTTTTGCGAAATTGGAGACGAAATTCGTTGAAATACAGTTATTTTTGTTGATCCAGATTGGTTGTTTGAGTTATTTGTTAATGGAGCAGTTGCTAATGCAGAGTTATTATATTACAGCTACTATGACTAAGATTATCAAGGAAATGTTACCTCCAGATGTACGTGTTGCAAGAGATACACAAGATCTATTAATCGAGTGTTGTGTAGGTGAGATTATTTGGTAGTATTTTTATTGTATTTTGCAGAGCTCTATAATTAATCAAGTGTTATGGTTTAATTTTGCAGAGTTTATTAATCTTATTTCATCAGAATCAAATGAAGTGTGTAGCAGAGAAGATAGAAAAACAATTGCACCAGAACATGTTCTAAAGTCATTACAGGTTTGTTAATTATGTATGTAACTCATGTCATCTGTATATAATGGATGTTGACCAAACTGTTGACTTATTTCTCTTAACCATTATATTCATTAAGGTGACTGACTATGAAATCATTTTTTTTTAGGTTCTCGGTTTTGGTGAATACATACAAGACGTTTATGCAGCATACGAACAACACAAACTTGAAACAGTGGTATTTCTTCATTTCTTCAACTGTTTTTGGTCCTAAACTGACCTTTTTTCATCTTGAAACTTGATTTTTAATATGTATGTATTTGAAAATAATTTTGCAGGAGACAGTGAGAAGTGGAAAATGCTCAAATGCAGCAGAAATGACAGAAGAAGAAGCATTAGCTGAACAACAGAGGATGTTTGCAGAAGCACGTGCTAGAATGAATGGTGTTGCTCAACCACCACAAGTGGATCCTAGTTTGGAAACCAACTCTTAGTTAATTAAAGTAATTTTAATTAGCAAATTAATTAAGTTCTCTTCTAGCTTCTTTTTTTATCTTGTACAAAGTTTAGTTTTTAGTTTTACCTGTCTGAATGTTAGCAGTCCCTTATGTCTATATGTTTGGTGTAATTTGTAAGATTTTAAGAGAATATTCTGTTAGGGTTTTTGGTTTTTAGAAATGTTTAGATTTAGAGTTGTAGTTGTCTTATGAATATGTTATTTCTGGAATAATGTATGGTAAGATTATTCTTGTGTTAGCCTGGTGGCATTCGGTTATTAATTTTGTACCGAGTACTTGGTTATTCGGCGAGCACTTAGATTGACATTTTTATTTGTACATTTTTATTAAAAATATGTCATACATATAATTTTCCTAGTTGTTCAAAGTATTACACATTTTGGAGAAATTATCGTAGTTTTGACCGAGCTTCTGAGTTTGCCAAGTATGACCGAGTTGGACGAGTTTTGACCTAGTTTTAATTTACCGAGTGTAAACAAGTTGTATATATATACATGTTAGTAAGTGTACTGTGTACACCTTTTTTTCTGTCAGTTACAAGTCCAAAGAGTTTAATATGCTCTTATATGTTTTCGCGCTTATTAATGTAAATTTGCTCTACACATTTTAAGTGCCAACAAGTTGGTAATATTTTGCATTTCCTAAATACACGAAGAAAAAACAAATCACATATTTGCATTTTGAGAAATGATATTTAGTCCTACCATTTAGACCTACTAATAGGCCTACCCACTTGATAGGATGACATGTGTATTCCACGAATTCTCTCTTCTAATGTTATCCCTTGATTTTGACACGTATCTTCATCTAATGAGTAGGCCTATGAGTAGGTCTAAATGGTAGGCCTAAATACCATTACTCTTGCATTTTCTATGTGGTGTACGTTAATTGTCTGATTATCTTACGGCAGTTTTGGGCCAGGGTCAGTGTGGTAATTCTTTTTGTTCCAATCACACTGATATTTTGAGCTATCTTCAATTTTATTTTCTTAAGAATTCAAATGCTTCCTCTAGTCAAAGAAACACACACAAAAGTTAGTCAAACATTTCCATCTTTAACCCCACTTACAAAGTGAACTTACACATTGACCTTGTCTTAATTTCTTTTTCTTTTCTTAGTTTTCCAGATTTTCTTTTACACTCCCCAAATTTTAATTTTAAAAGATATACATAGCTCATCCGGGGTGGCAGAACTTTGATCTTAATTTACGCGATCTTTTAGTAACTTTCCTCTAACCATCTGGTAAACCGTAAACGTTTACCCATGGAGGTACCGAACATGTGACATCTAGGAAGTCATTGAGGAGCCCTTACCACTAGACTATCGGTTGTATATTAAACTAAACTTAGTTGGATAATTATTATTAGTATTTTGTATTAGTATAACTTAGGATATAAATACTTTGGATAAATGTTTAGTAAGACAAAGGGTACCACCGGTCACAACTACTCACAAGGGGCACCACAAACCGGTACAACAGTAACCGGGACCGACAACCACCATAACCAAGGGTTGACACTGTTCATGGTACCTTTCATTTACGATATACATGTATCGATCAAATCATTATAAACAATCAAAATTTTTAAACAATAATCAATTATCAATAAAAAGCTTTGATTAATATTCTGTAATAGAAGTAATTTCTACACCACATCTTTTGATACTTATACCACACAAGCAAAGTATAACTGTAAACTGTACAAACATATAATGCATCTCTTGTGGTATATAGATTTAAACATGTGGTGTCTATTCTGTCAATCTTAGCTTCGATCCAACACCATCACCATATGGTTAATCAGTCCGCAATTGTATGCGTTTGTAAGAAATATCTATGGTAATAAGATCAATAGACATCTAAAATTTGAATTTGAACCAGAATAAAAGGAGCTCAATGTAAAGCTCAACTTCAAAATCTTATGCGTATGATAGTTTCAATCAAGGTACGACTTGTTGATATGTTTCCAAGACAAGTTTATCAACTTTTACTTTAGACAACGTACAACTTTGGTATTATCTACTATATGATACATTTATTGTATATTAATATACAACCGTAACCACAAGGGTGGTGGCATAATAGTTCGATTTTGTCTTCATAATAGTGAAATTCTTAGGAGGTCATATGTTTAATCCTTAGGGGGCGTTTGGTTCGCTGGAATGTTTCTGATAGAATTGAAATCTAAGAAGGAATTGGAATTGTCAGGAATTGGATTCCAATTCCGTACTCTGTTTGGTTGGCAGGAAATGGAATTAAAATTCAATTCAATATTATGTTTGGTTGCCAGGCAATGGAATTAGAATTTTGTAAAAAGATGAATTTGTCCTTATTCGTGTAGGTGGTGGTGGCAACAACGGCAGTGGTGACGGTGGTGGGTGGAGGTAGTGGTGGGTGGGTGGTGGAGGCGGTGGCGGGGGTGGTGGTGGAGGGTCGTCGTAGCGGTGGTGGTGGTGGGTGGGTGGTGGCGGAGACAACGGTAGTGGTGGAGGCGGTGGGTGGCATTGGTGGTGGCGGTAGAGGTGGGTGGGTGGTGGCGGTGGCGGCGGGTGGTGGTGGAGGGTGGTCGTAGCGGTGGGTGGCGATCGTGGTGGTGGTGGTGGCGGGAGGTGGTGAAGGTGATGGCGGCGGCGGCGGGTGGCGGTGGAGGTGGTGGGTGGCGACAACGGTAGTGGTGGGTGGCGGTGGTGGTGGCGGTAGCGGTGGTGGGCGGCGGGTGGTCGTCGTCGGCGGGTGGCGGTGGTGGTGGATGGCGGCGGCGGGTGGTGGTTGGTTTAAGGTTCAAAGGTGTTTAAGGGTAATATAGTAATCTACACATTCCTTCATTCATGAGATTTCAAAATCCTTCCATCTTTGGATGGAATTCAAATTCCCTTATTTGATGGAATGTTTTCCAACCAAGGATTCCAATTCCGTCCAACCAAACATAGGAATCCATAGGAATTGGATTCCAATTCCTTCAAATTCCAAAGGATTCCAGCGAACCAAACGCCCCCTTAGTAATAAAAAAATATCTCTTTATGGTTCAACACGCTCTGACTCCGGTCTACCTGTAAAGCCTTTATACGTCGGCTTATGATAAGTCAGCTTGCAAAGCGATTCGGTAAAAAAATAAAAAAAATTATGTACAACCGCTCATACTCGTAAGATATAACAGAATACATGATTGTTATTTAGATCGGCAAGAATCTTGTAAAGATGGGAAAGGTTTGAGATGGGATTTTGCTTTGCATTCTTTTTGTTTTCTTGAAACCTACACCCCTCCACTGTCATGTTCTTTGTTCATTTAATACAGTTTGTAGGCTCCTTATGTTTCTTTTTATAATACGGAATATGTTTTTTTTATTAGAATCCAAAGAATCATATCCAAATTATGGAAATCTTTTTGGTTACTCACTCGTAATTAAGCATGTTTGTTAATGGTTAATCGATAATTGTTTATTGAACACATTGGTTCGGTGAAGGGTTAAACCGTCGGTTTTTGATGCTCTATGCCAAATACATGGTACATGCATCCAGAACAAAAGAAATATGAAACTTTTATATCCAAAAGATTTTTAATCATGTGATAGTTATAACTTATAGGTATATAAAAAATCAAAAACCAAAAGTATTAAAAGGGATATTACGTACCTATTTTAGAAATTTCAGTCTACTAATAAAAATACAACCAAATGCTAGTTGGAAGATGTTCCTAAATGTCATGTGGTTATAAATTTGAGTCCGAGACAATATAATATAGATTTATGAATCGTTTAAAAGGTTTAAAAGGTATATGTTCTGGTGTTAATATTTTTTAATATAAATATAATTTGATAAGAGAATAGAGCATTGCATTTACTCCATGTTCACGTATAAAGAAATAACAACCACAAATCCATAAAAGAATACAACAATCTCTCTCTTTCTCTCTCTCACATTTATTAAGGAGTTGTCTTCTTCTATTTGGTTATTATTTTCTCATTTTGAGTACAACCATGGCAAAGACCTCTATGCACTTCCATTGGTCAAATAAGGTCAGCAATGAAGATCAAGATATCACACCACCCTCCAATCCTTGCCCCAAAACTTCCATTAGTCACCCTCAACTACCACCACCACTAACAAGAAAGAAACTACAAGCAGTTACAATTGCTAGATTTCGTTCGGTTCTTACTACCTTAAATAAGAACCGAACAAACCTCCTAAATTCGTTAGGCCCTAGAGTTGTCGGGACCCTATTTGGGTCCCGACGAGACCATGTTTATTTTGCAATCCAAAAACATCCCACTTCCCAACCAGCTTTCCTGATCGAGCTCCAAACCCCGATCAGTAATCTGGTAAGGGAAATGGCTTCCGGGCTCGTTAGAATCGCATTAGAATGCGATAAACAAGAAGATAAAACAAAAAAGGTGGCGATTTCAAGAAGGTTATTAGAAGAGCCAGTTTGGAGAACATATTGCAATGGTAAGAAGTGTGGATTTGCCATGAAAAGAGAGTGTGGGGAGAAAGAATGGAGGGTTTTGAAGGCGGTGGAGATGATATCAATGGGGGCCGGAGTGTTGCCGCCGGAGAAAACAGTCGCCGGAAAAGATGATGACGGCGGTGATGAGATTATGTATATGAGAGCTAAATTTGAGAGAGTTATGGGGTCAAGAGATTCAGAAGCTTTCTATATGATGAATCCTGATAGCAATGGAGCTCATGAACTTAGTGTTTATTTACTCAGAATTTAAGAACTTAATGCAAGAATTTGGAATTAAAATCTATGAGCCAATTAACTTGTTTTAGTTCTTTGTAGTTGAATAGTTTTTAACTTTTCCTTCTTTTTCCTTTTTTTCTTTTCTTGTTATTGCTTATCCTGTTAGAAGATGGAAAAAGGGTGAGTTGTAATTTGTAGTTTTATAAGGGTGGAATGGGAAATATACATATTATAATTTATGGATTTTTTAATTATGGTCTGCAAGCTTTTGTTTTCATTTTACTAGCTAGATGTTTTAATTAAAAAAGTAAATATTATTATGAAATTTTTTATGATCCGAATGATCAAGCATGAAGCATAATACTGGTATCTGTAAGTTTAATACTAATGATGTGTCACCTTTCCACGACGTAACATAATCGGCGACATGCAAGGATGGTTAATAACATATCCACACCTTCCGGACATGCATGTCACGAGACATACAAGGTGGCGGATGTTAGGATCAGAAACGACGACGTAAAGCAAACTTCGAGGTCATAGGGAATGCAAGCGGGTCTTCAGGACAGTGTGCACGCGCATTAAATGCAAACGGCGCCGAAACGTGTCCCTCGATTTTACCCAACGGGTAATAGGGTTTCGTACATAGTAAGGACCGGAGGATACTAGGGGAAAGCGGACCGAAGGATGGTTCCTAATTATCCCGCCTTAACCTCCAGTCCATAAAAGGAGAGGTTCGGACGAAGAACAGGTACACACAACACACTCATATCATACTTCCAATTATTCTCTTACACCCCACATTAGTTCTATCACTCCGCTCTGTTCCTCACGTTGATTACCTTTAGCCAACACTAGCATAACCACTTCGCATTCAATACGATATACAGCTTTGTCTCATAAATTCGCGTACTGACTTAAGCTTCGGAGTGCCTTCACGAGGTTATCCTCGTGAGGCTTCTGACTTAGGGTTCCTTTCGTATGTGATTTGCAGGTTCCAACGACGAAGTAGCATATCGGTCCGTCGACGGAGAAATTAGGTTTCAACATTTGGCGCCATCCGTGGGACCTACGAACTAAATGGCCCTCGAATCAACGCCGGAGGGAGGGATTCATTTAACTCCACCAAGGAATGATCCCACCCCGCCGTTTCATGCTTCGGCTGTAGTTAATACAACCACTTGTCCACCCCCTTCCGGATCGGGGAAGGATAAGCCCACAAGAGAGGAAATTGAAGAGTTCAACCTCTTCTGTCAATTCAGAAAGCTGCGAGATTTGGAGAAGAATCGGAGGAAAACGGTAGAAGGAATAAGTGGGGTCGGCAGGACCTTAACTTATTCCAGCGAAGAATCTACCGAAGAAGAGTCTGCGGAGGAAGTTTACAAAGAGGAAACGCCTCCAAAGCGAACCCGGAGTCGGGAGTCCGAAAGAGAAGAACGAAGAAGGCGGACTCCTGAAAGAAGAAAGAGATACACTCCGGAAAGAAGAGGAAGGTCTACTCCATGGTCCGCATCGGAGTCCCAAAGCTTCCGGTCTCCGTTCACCGATGATATCAATGAAATACCGATTCCTTCCGGCCTAAAAGGACCCAGGGTCAAATCCTATGATGGAACCGGAGATCCCGATGACCATGTAGCCAGCTTTCGCTGGGCCATAAAAATGATACCAATGGATCAGAAGTTGTGGTGCTTGTTCTTCGCAGGAACTCTGGAAGGTTCTGCACGGTACTGGCTGTCTAGTTTACCCCAAAGAAGCATAGCCAGCTTTGAAGAGCTCGTCGCCCAATTTAGCCACAGTTTTATACAACAAAAGAAATACCAACAAAAGTCTCAGTCTATCATGGCCTGTAGACAACGAGAAGGAGAATCTAACAAGCTGTACTTCAAAAGATTTAATGAGCAAAGCCGGAGGATGCCCGTGCGAGAAGACTCCCTTATAATAGCGGCTTTTACGTATGGCCTCCGGGAGGGAGAGTTGTTTCGGGAACTCTCGAAGAGAGATTTTGTCAAGGCGGACGATATGATCAACCTAGTAAATAAGGTGCTCAAGCAAGAGGAAGAAAGTGCAGAGAAGCTTCGGTTCGAAGCTCAGGAAAAGAAAGGAACGACGGGAGTCACATTGAACAGAAACGGTGAAAAGGCCAGGTTCATGTACAAACAAGCACCCGGGAGGTTCTCGTACAAAGGGAAGATGCAGGAAGGAAAGTCCTCGACAGACCGGTACCCCTCGCATCGCCAGGAAGCGTTTCAAACTCAGGAGATGCGGAGGACGGCCGATGGAAGGGCCACAAGGAAGCGATATCCCAGAGACCCTAATGCCTACTGTGATTTTCATAAGATCATGGGTCATACAACGGCTTCTTGTGAAAGCTACAAGCGAGAAAAGGAAGGGAAAGGAAAAGCGGAAGCAGCTCTAGTCGAACCGCCAGCAAAAAATGAACCTGCTGCTTATAACTCTGAAATTTTCGTTCTGGAAGAAAGGAAGGAGGTGAGGGATCTCAGGAAGGAAGCGGAAGCCTCGAGTTCCAGAAGTCACAAAAGGAAGGGAGTAGCCGTAGAATTTGGAAGGGGGGACCCTATTCCTGAAGGGTATGCGGGCACGGAGCCCCTCGTTATTTTCGGAATCATAGCGAAAGTAATGGTGCGGCGTATATACGTAGACGGAGGGAGCTCTGCAAACATCATGTATGAGCATTGTTTTGAAAAATTACCCGGCGACGTCAGAGCTCTGTTGAAACCTTCCAGTGCTCCGGTAATAGGCTTCTCGGGCCAATCTGTGTGGCCCAAGGGAAAGATACACCTTCCTCTTCGGCTCACTGATTGGGAGGGGCGTCACCATAAAACCATATTAGCCGAATTCATTGTGGTCAACGCCCCGTCCAGATATAATGCCATCCTAGGACGGACCGGGATGTGGCAGTTGCAGGCTGTTGCTTCCACCATCCACGGACTCCTTAAATTTCCTTCGGAGCAGGGGGTAGTTACTATACAGAGCATGCCTATGCCACCATTAGAATGCCACAGTGTCACTCACCAAGACAGCTGGACGGAGCAAGAGGAGGTTCAGATAATCATCAATCCGGAGTTCCCAGAGATCAAAACCAAAATCGGAAGGGACCTCCCGGCTAAACTCAGGCAAGAGCTCGAAGCTCTATTAAAAAAGTATAAACGAGTTTTCGCGTGGGAACCCAAAGATATGACAGGGGTATCAAGGGAAATAGTCGAGCATCGTCTGAGCGTTAATCCTGCTTTTCCTCCGGTGAAACAGTCGAAACGGGGTATAGCCTCTAATCGGAACGAGGTTGTAAACAAGGAAGTCGAAGATCTGGTAGCCGCAGGAGTCCTCCGGAGTGCTCAGTACCCAGAATGGATCGCTAACCCGGTGCTAGTTAAGAAAGCTGACGGATCCATGCGCATGTGCGTTGATTTTAAAGATTTAAACAAGGCGTGTCCGAAGGATAACTATCCTCTCCCGGAAATCGAACAGAAAATAGAAGCTCTCGGAGGTTTCAAATGGAAATCTTTCTTGGATGCTTATAAAGGCTATCATCAAGTGCAAATGGCAAGGGAGGACGAAGAGAAGACCGCCTTCCATACGGCAAAGGGAACGTTTTGTTACGTCAAGATGCCCTTCGGGCTTAGGAATGCCGGAGCAACTTATCAACGCCTAGTCGATAGAGCGTTCAGTAAACAAATCAGAAGAAATCTGGAGGTTTACGTGGATGACATGGTCATCAAAAGTAAAGAAGACGGAGATTTGATAAAGGACGTAGAAGAAACCCTATTGCAGCTCCTGAAGATCAACATGAAGCTAAACCCAAAGAAGTGTTCTTTCGGAGTTAGTAAAGGAAGGTTTCTAGGGCATATAGTCACGAATTCAGGAATACGGGCGAACCCGGATAAGGTGGATGGTTTGTTCAAAATGGGTACACCGCGAACAATAAAGGACGTACAAAGCTTAAATGGAAAGCTGGCAGCGTTGGGACGCTTCTTAGCCAAATCGGCAGAAAAATCGATTCCGTTCTTCAGAACCCTCCATGGGTGCACGAAGAAAGGAAATATTGAGTGGACCCCGGAAGCTGAGAATGCTTTCACGAAACTGAAAGAGCACCTGAAAACGCTTCCGACCGTGGCAAGCCCGATCGTAGGAGAGCCCCTGGTAATGTATTTATCTACGAACAAAGAAGCAATAAGCTCCGTCCTAATAGCAGAAAGGGAAAAGAAACAAATCCCAGTATACTTCGTCAGCAGAGCACTCCAAGGTGCAGAGCTCAACTATGCCACGATCGAAAAGCTCATATTAGCGTTAATATACTCGGTAAGGCGGTTGAAAAGATACTTCCAGGCCCATAATGTTACGGTGCTAACCAACCAGCCTATCAAGAACATCCTGCTTCAACCCGAGAGGTCCGGAAGAATGACGAAATGGGCGATAGAGCTGGGGGAATACGACATAGCTTTCAAGCCCCGGTCAAGCATTAAGGGTCAGGCCCTAGCTGATTTCCTAGTAGAGATTCCCGACGACGAAATTGTGTTAAGCACGGAAGAAGGAAGTACTAACACCTGGCAAAAGGGAAAGTCCGGAAGAAAAATGCAATGGAAGATGCATACCGATGGAGCAGCAGGAGCAGATGGTTGCGGAGCGGGAATTATTATCACAGGACCAAACGAAGAAAGAATAACGTACGCCCTCCGTTTCGACTTCAAGTGTTCAAATAACGAATCTGAATACGAAGCGTTGTTGGCAGGCCTTGGCCTGGCCGGGACAATGAAGATTAAGCGCGTCGAAGTTTTTATGGATTCCATGCTAGTAGTGAACCAAGTTAAAGGGATATACGAAGCCAAGGAGGTTCATATGAAGAAATATCTGGAAAAAGCCAAGGAGTTGATTGCTCGTTTTGAAGAATTCAGTATCCATCAAATCCCGAGAACCAAAAACAAAGAAGCGGACGCTTTAAGTAAAATGGCGTCCATGCTATACTGCCACCTAACCAAGGAAGTCTTGGTCGAAGTGTTACCTAACAGAAGTATAAGTGAAGGAGAGCAAGTGCTAGCAGCAGAAGCGGAGGCCGGATGTTGGATGACACCTATCCGGAAATACATACAAGAGAAGGTGCTTCCAGACAGTGGCAGTGAAGCAAGAAAGATACGGATGAACGTAGGGAAATACATGATAAGTGAGGGGAGACTGTATCGGAGAGGTTTTTCCACACCGTGGTTAAAATGCCTCAGTAAAAAAGAGAGCGAGGAAGCAATGGTGGAGGTGCACGAAGGCATCTGTAGCTCCCATTCGGGACCAAGAGTCTTGACCCAAAAGCTGCTTAGGTCAGGATACTTTTGGCCTCGGATGTCCAGGGATACGGAGGAATACATCAGGAAATGCCCGAGCTGCCAAGCATACTCAAACGTACCGGCAACACCTCCGGTCAACTTAACAAGCATCCACAGCCCATGGCCGTTTTATCAATGGGGAATTGATATAGTGGGCCCTTTCCCTAAAGCCCCCGGAGGCTTACAATTCCTAGTAGTAGCGGTGGATTATTTCACTAAGTGGGTTGAGGCCAAAGCGCTGGCGTGTATTTCCGGAGCGAAGATAGTGAAGTTCGTCTGGAAGCAAATCATCTGCCGCTTCGGTCTCCCTCATACCATTGTAAGTGACAATGGAAAACAATTTGCTCACAATCCTTTTCGAGAATGGTGCGAGAAGTCCGGAATCCGCCAAAACTTCACCTCCGTCGCGCACCCTCAGGCGAATGGGCAAACGGAAGTTACCAATAGAACAATCGTCAAGGGAATCAAGACTCGATTGGAAAGATCGAAGAAAGGATGGGCGGATGAACTCCAAAATGTCTTATGGGCATATCTTACAACCATACGGAGTTCAACTAAGGAAACCCCCTTCAGTTTAGTCTATGGTACGGAGGCAGTTATCCCGCTGGAAGTAACCATACCGTCTCCCAGAGTAGAAAATTTTCGTCTGGAGGAAAGTGAAGAAGCACTAAGGTTCAATCTCGATTTGGTGGATGAGCGAAGAGAAAATGCAAAGCTCCGTCAGGCTGCATACAAATCCTTGACGGAAGCTTATTACAATCGAAAGGTCCGGAACACGGCCTGCAAGGTCGGGGACTTAGTTCTCCGCAAGAATGAGGCCAGTCTGCAAGTTAAGCCGGGCAAGCTTTGCCCAAATTGGGAAGGCCCGTACAGGGTCAGAGTAGCAAGGAGGAATGGCTCTTACGTCATCGAAACGCTGGCAGGGTCTTTGATACCACGAACGTGGAACATGCGAAATTTGCGAAAGTTTCATTTCTAGTAAGGCAAAATGTGGAGATTTTCCTCTAGTAGGCTACGAAAAGCATGTGGAATCTCTAACGTATTAATCAGTTCTTTCCGATTTATTTCCTTTTGTATTATGTCATCTAGCAATCATGTTGTGCGATTCGTTAATTGTAAAACATGTCAAGTATTATTAGTAAACCTTTCGAGAAAGGTTCTTTTGTTTATCTTAGCCTCTAATAATTACGACGATAGTGGCATATAAACACCGACGAAAATACTCATAGCTATGGGAAGGTTTTGTTACTTCTGAAGGAATACGAAGCCTATTTCCGGACGAAAACCGGATTAGTAAACGAAACGAATTAACACTTCTCTGCTATGTAGGGGACGCCTTACTAAGCAGAAAAGTACGAAACAAAAGCATTTTATACAAACAAGATATAAAACTAAAAGGAAATATCATATTTCATAAAGACCTAGTAGGTCATGTTCGTTACAAAAGAAGGGTCATGTTCCCATTACAAAATACAAATAAACCAAACAGCTACTATGTGGCTTAAAAGTTGGTTTTACGACCGGAACTCTCTCCGATGTCTTCAGGACCGGAAGGCAGACCTTCCACCAATTTCTTCAGCTCATCCAAACTAACAACACCATCCTCCAATGAGCGCATAAGATCATAATCGGACGCAACCAGTTGATTGAAAAGGGTCATGATGTTGTTTTCTGCATCAGGGTGGTTGTGCAATAAAGGGCGAGAGCCAAGTAAGTCCTGATACTCTTTATGAGTATCCAGGCAACCTTGGTAGCGGCCCAGGTTTATGCTTTCCTCCTGAAGGGCCACATTGCGGTTCACAAAGTCGTCGGAAGATAGGAAAACTTGAATCATTCCGGAAATCCCTTTCTGCATCAACCACAAGAAACTTTCACGATTAACATTGGCAGACACCTTCTGCTCCTCAACTTCACGTTTCAACCCTTCACAATCCGAGGAAACCTTAGCAAGTTCACGTTCCACCTCGCGGAATTGCAAATCCTTATCAACTGCAGCACTCTCAAGCTCAGCAATCCTAGCTCCGGAGGAAATCTGTAGCCCTTCTAACTCCTGAACCCGTTTCTTTAACTCAGTGTTCTCCACTGAAAGATGCTCGAATGATTCCGATAATCGTTTCTTGCTTTCAGCTTCCTTGGCATAAAGAGACTTGCACTCTATCATCAGTTTCTCCAAATGATCTAGGCTCATGGTTCGCTCAGAAATTATATTCTACTTATTTGAAGATAATATATAACTATTACTTCGAAAATATCTTATCCAGATACGCTCTTGTGTGACTTATGTCAAAGTTACTTTTCTTTTTTTTGCTTATTAGTGGGGTGCCGCTTCCAACTTCGGTTGCTTCTCTTCGGTTAAGCGACAAAAAAAATGAGGATGATGTGGTCCTGTTGGAATAAAAAATGGGTATTATACGTAGATATTGATATTTTTTGTGTGTATTTTATTATGTGTGGAGAAAAAAATTGAAGTGGAAATTTATTGTTAATATAGATTTGGCAGTTTATTATGCTAGCTGACGTGATACTGATCTGAAAAAATAAAGTATTAATAGTGAAAATAGTTATAAGTGGGTCTTTGATCTACTAAGTTAATAGTGAAAATAGTTATAGTTATAAATAGTTATAAGTGGTCTAACTAAAAACAAATACTTGAAGCATTTTTTTTTTCTTGAAAGATATATCAAATCGAAAGTTGGATAAAAAATTAATAATAGAAGAGTATTTTATAAATTTAATATTTATTAATGTGTTGTGATGTTAAATGAAACATGGTATGATGATTAAGGTCAATAATTAGTTTCATCATCATCATTTGTATTCCGAAACTCATGTGTTGTTAAATACTATCAAAGATTCTCCCCCTTCAAAGAAAAAATACAAAAATCAAGAACGACGGAATAAATAACTGCCACTTGCCACCTACCCAAAGACCAACCTTTCTTTATGCATTTAGGATTTCTAGAATATTGTTTTTGCACCTGTGTATTTTTATAAGGGATTAAACTTATTAAATAAGTAAATAAGTTAAACTTGTGGTTAGCTTAATGCAATGATTTTTGATTGATTTTCTATAGGTTATAGACTCGACTCCTACATAAGTATTTACAAGATAACTAGGTAAATTGAAGGTTCATATTAAAAACTTTTTATCCATTTAACATTAGTTTAATAATCATATTATTTGATGACTCCTTAATATTAAAGTCAAAGAGATGTTAAAGGAGGTCCCACAATCATTAGCTGCAAATGCAGAAATATCATATGGGTCCCACATCTTCTGCTTCTTTGGCCCTTTAACGGCTCGCCAAGCATACAATGATGCTTCTTTGACGGATGGTTGGCGGATGTGGTGGTATGATATGGCGACCTTCTAAGGATATTGACGAGTCCTTGGTGGACCATACCGATATTTGAGTTATTTGTGTTTATAGAGGTAGTAAGACCTCTGCCAACTATGATACAAATTGACACTTTAATTTTTGTCACCTCATCGTTACATCAATCAACTCATCTCTGCCAATAATAAACATTCATTTAATATTTTTATCATAAATATTTTTTTATTATATATTAATTACATACAAAATAATTTGGAACCATGTATTTCGGTTCTTCTTTCTTCGGTTAACCGAAACTCCTAACTGGAATTTGCAGAAGAAAGAAGCTTAATTTTTTTTTTTTGCAAGTGATAACATCACTTAAATGGAGTGGTGTTGGTTGTAAACTCACGCCCCATTTGGAGGGGTCTACGATACGTATGATAGGGGATACTTAGATTTAGATTTTGGTGCAAACTTTGAGTGGTGATTTGATTGAGCAAATTAAGTGGGATGGAATCCCTAGAAAATGTCTCACATGATAATTCTCAAAAGCAAAAAGCTTCTTGTGACTACATTGGTTTAACTTTTTTTTTTCACTTTTGTGATTTTAGTTTGGAAATTCTTTTTATTAATAAAACATATTTGTTTGAACGACTCTTAAATATATCTAAATTTTGTATATAACAGAATTTGAATTTATAATTTTTGATTATTGAATCAATATTATTAGGCTACAAACTTTGAGTATTTAATAAAACATATGATTGTGTGCTTTGTATCAAATTGGGGAATGAGAAACCAAACGATAATGAAAAAGGAATGAAATGGAATGCATTCTCTCAAAATTAACGGGTAATTGACTGTTAACTAGTTTTAAGTAATCAAACATTCTGCTATAATCTACAAAGCCTCTTTATTTATTCGCTTTACCATTTCTTATACTTAAGAAATAAACGAGGCTGACACCTTTTGTGTTGTTATATCTGAATATGATTTTTTTTTCTTTTTTTTTTGGAAATGACATTCAATAAATAGCGCTATAACATCCAAACTTAATACCATGTTTGTTCTTCATCTTTTACGTGTTTGCCAACATTTGAAATTAAGTGGCAAAACATGTCATACTCAAAGTATTTATATAACTTAGGAATATGACATAATCATGCTAACCATTAACACATCTACGTATAGGATGGTTAATAAAACGTATTGTTTTAGAAAGAATGAAACGACGGGGAATGAGTAGCTTTGTATCTTTTTTCCTTGTTTTAAGGCTTTGTTGTGTAGAATCATTTGTCACTCTGCAAAGTAGAGATGGACCCCGTTCTTGAGCATATTGGTATCGAATAAAATATTCACAATAACACATTTTAATGAAATCTCATCATCTACTTATCATTTCTTCAAAGATTCGCTCCTAATAAATATGCAATTTTGTATTCTTAACTTTGTGTGTCATGAATAATTAATTTAGTATCTCAACTTATTAATTTGATGGTACTTTCTTACATGACTTATACCACTCATAACTTTTAAAAAGCTGAAAAAATAAGTTAATCGCAATATATTAGTTTGCCTATCGTAATCCTAGTCTATATGGAACTTTTGAATCGTCACTTGCCTGAAACGAAGACTTGTGACATAAGTTATGCCATTTTGTGTGAAATACATTTCTTGACATAATCATGTGCTTCAAGAAATAAAAAGGTCTATTTCTCCTACATTTAGGTTTGCATCATAAATGTTATTATTTATCAACTATTCATGAGTAATATTTTTTTAATGCGGTGTTTTTTTTAATTATAGTGTTATAAATTTGTTTATAAATATGATATTTATCTTCATAAACCTGTAGCGAAAGAAAATAAGCAAAAGAAGCATGCTAGCTTCTAGACATACAAGAAAATCCCTACATATATTATGAGCCTAAAATCTACATAACTAAATCTATGTACTGTGATTGTGAGTGAATTATACTTAGAGCATCTCCAATGAAACATTTTTAAGAAGTTATTACTATTTGATTAACTCTTAAAATGACTTTTTATCATTAAAATAGATGATTTTTTAACGAGGTCACTCTAATCACTTATTCTTCCATAACCACTTAATCATCTTTCAATGTTTGATTCTTTTAATCCTTATCTCTAACAATTTTACATTTTAAATCCCTATATATATTTATATGCGAATCATTTATTATTTTTATAACTATAAATTATAACTTTATCATATTTTAATACTTTTTAAGGTCAAGCATTATAATATTTTTGTTAGAGACATTTTATAAAAATGTTAAGTTTTATAAATGCTATAAAAATTGTTAAATTACATAAGTGAGGGGTATTTATAAACATTTGATATAGATAAAGGTAAATTAATAAAAAAAAGTCTTTGGGAATATTAATCATTGGAGATGTTTTTAATTAATAGGTTACTAGATGATGTGATAAAAGTAATAAGTTATTGTGATGTTGCTCTTACTTTGTGTTTGTATGCTTACCCTTCTGTTTTCTGAAACTTTTTTAAATCCTATATACAATGTGTTTTACTGATGCCCAACGATGGGAGATTAAGAAACTTCATTTACGCCACTTCGAATGTCGCAAGTATAGTTTAATAGTATTAGATACTTGAAATTTGTAATGTGTTGTATACAAATCACGTCCCACACAATTATTTTGCACCAACCGATTTTAAGTTTTAGATAACAATATATAGTATTACATTTCATTTTTCTCAGGTACAATAAACCTTTTTTTAAAAATTTATTTAATGTTTTATCTTTAATACAACTACAAAACACCATGAACAAGCGATCATAATGAAACTAATACTTCCTCCGATTCAAAATAAGTGATACACTTTCCTTTTTGAGGTGATTCAAAATAAGTGATACACTTTGAAGAGTTTCCTTATTTGGCAAAAAAAAATGGGACCCACACCCACTAACTATCTACTTTAAGAAAGTGAAATGACCTCTTTAACCTTACTTTTTACTTTTAAACATCATTAACCTTATTTTATTCAAAATGTATGGGACCCATTCCGCACTAACCATCCAATTAATCTAATTTACCCATCATTATAATCTGTTGCCTCAAAAACCGTGAAACCACAAGTGTATCACTTATTTTGAATCGGAGGAAGTAGATCTTGTAATAAATACAGTGGCAACACTTTCACAGCATAATAAAATCTAATATTTTATTGAAAAAACAACTACTAACCATTATTAATAGAATAATAGTTGAGTTTAGTTAATAGAATCTAAGAAACCTTATTTGATATAAATCACCAATCTTTAAAATACAAACAATTCTCTAAATTCTTGTTTCAACTTCTATCTCTTTCATTACCTCAAAGATTCAGGTTTTTGGCGAGTAAAACCTGGCTGAAAAATGTAAATTAAACCACAAAACGATAAGCATACTTAGGTTAAATCGGGTCAATTCAGATTGTATCTTCTTACTAACGGACAAAATATAAAGTAGCAAAAAATAAATAAAAATGAAATGTAGTCTCACGTGTCTTTTGTGCTTACAATGTCCTAAATAAAATATTGTTTCATTAGCTAATGTAATAAAACAAGTGAATAGTATTTTTGGTATCACAAATGTATTATAGAGTAATAGCAACATACTTAAGTTGGTGGTCTATTTAGTGACAAGCAATCCATTTTTTGGTAATCATAGTTTTAAAAATGGCCTATTTGATAATTGTAGTTTTTTGAGTATGAAAATAATGTCACATGAACAAGAACCCAGTCATCAAGTGATCAAATTACCAAAATAACCTATTTTAGAAAGAAAAAAACCCGACAATTATCATGTTGAGTATAACTACCAAAATGAAGACTATATAAATTGCTATTCTATGACATATGGGTGAGTATTGGCGCCGAAAAAACCAAACCAAACTGAAAACCAACCGAAACATGTAATCGGTTTGGTTTTTTGGTTTTGTAATTGCATGATTTTTGGTTTTGGTCCTATCAGTTTCAATCCTATCTAGTCCGATCCTCAGATAGGGGTGAGCATTTGGGCGGAAAAACCGAACCGAAACCGATAACAGGTAATTTGTTTACTTTTCAGTTTTGAGAATTTATCATTATCGATTTCGTAACTATTGGTTTCGGTGTGGTATGACATTAGAAATCATATCATTTCCGTAACATAATTTTTCAATCATATTTATACAACGATTTATATTATTTTCATAAAAGCGGAACCCATTCCATCCCATTAACCGACCCAACCCGACCCATTTTCCCGCAAAAAAAAAAAAAAAAAAAAAAAAAAAAACTACATAATCATACCTGAAGAAGCATTGAAGGAGCTACTAAAGATTCCTTCACAACATGACTTCTAGTTTTCCTCCCATTTAACGTAACAACAGACGGACTATTAACAGTCGTTATATCCCAAAAACTTCTCTTTTTATCTTTCATTTCAGGCGACAAAAACCGCCCAATTGGACTCTTCAATTCACCCGAAACCGGTCTCAAATCCCCCTTTTTCAAAACCCTAACATTATTATTATTCCCACCAACAACTACTTTCTGCGAAATTTCCCGAATCAAATCATCTTTTTGCTTACAATCCTTCTTCAATTTCTCCATAGCTGTTTCTAACATCTTTACGGTTTGTTTAAGCTCTCTAATTGTTTCTTCCGGCCCTTTTTTGTTTGCATTTGGTGTGAAACAGTTTGTCGGTAAAAACGATTTTTGTTTTTTTAGTCTAGCAGAAGTTGGTGGGGTGGTTAAAATTGATGAAATTGTTGAAGGGGTTGGTGACGCAGCTGCTAACGATTGTGCTTGAATTGTTAATAACTTTTGTTGTTGTCGAGCTAATTGTGCTCGTAATTCGTGGTTTTCTTTTTGTAATTCGAGTAGTAGTTTTCCTTGATCGGTTTCTGAATCGGGTATTTTTTGAATTTCCTCATTTGCTTCATACGCCTAAATAATTAGAATTAGAAAATTATACTACTATCTGCAATTAATTTTAAGGTGGATGCATATACTCTTAACAATGGTGGATAACCTAAAATGTATGGGGTTAGTTATTGATTATTGTATTTTTTTATGCATGTTTTAGCATCTTATAAGGCTGTCATTATCATTTTCTAAGGTCAAAATACAATTTGACTAACTAAGTATTCTACTACCTAAACTATTAAAGGTGCAATATCATACTGTAAAGTCTAAACTTGACAAAACAGTCAATTTAGCAACGTGACTCATTAATTTAACTGCGTTTTCTTACTTGACTTACGTTTATTGAAACTTTTGATAAACTAAAATATATATGCTCATTTCCATATACTGATATTAGAAGCAGATTATGTAAGAAAATAAGACCAAATTAGTAAGTCGGGTTAGGAAATCGATCATTTTGTCAAATTCAGGATATTATGTTGCACCTTTAATATTTCAGGATGCTAGTAGAAGAATTAGTCAATCAGGGTACTAAAATGCATTTTTGCTTAATTTTAATAAGTTCAAACATAAATGGAGGGTATTTTGGGAACAAACCTTAGTACGAATCTCTTTAGCTCTATCAGCCCAATGAAGTGTATTTTGCGTTTCACTAAACGAAAGATTACTCGGGCTAATATTTGCAATCATAACCGTATTACAACAACCACCAAGTGAATCCTTAAGCAATTGAGTGAGCTTTGAATTTCTGTACGGAACATGTTTTTTCCCTTCAACAAGAGCATTTATACAACTACTTAACGCAAGTAACGATCGGTTTATATTTGCTCCTTCAAGCGATCTTAACGTTCTTTGATCCGTTGCAATCGCTCGTTCTGATCCGGCCAAATCGATTAATGATAATTTCCCCATTTTGCTTATAACGTTGTTGTTTGATTCATCTTTTACTCGATATTCAATCATAACCTGTTACAAATGTGTAAATTTTTTTTGACATCTAAAAGTCAAAGTCAAAATCAAAGTCAAATATACCTGAAGAATGGCGTGTGAGCGTGAAGAAGTTTCATTGGCTCGAGTTGGTTCGGTAGTTCGGTTACGGTTTCCTTGTTGAAGCAACACCATAACTTCATCAGTAGAATAAGCTCGATATTGTGTGAGCCCTGCCGCCACAATCCCCTAAAAAGTAACTTAAAAATTCAATATATAATTAATAATCCTAAGTTTGAAAATGCATAATGACTTTTAAAAAAAGTTAAGGGACTAAACCGTCAAAATGGTGAAAGTTTGAGGATTTGAGAGGAAATAGTGACCGACCTGTTTATCTTCTCTAAGAATTAACGGCCGTCCGGGAGAAAGTAAATCTCTAACGGTTTCATTATAAACCTCCAAATACGACAAATGAACCACGTGATTTCCGTCACAACTTCTTTGTCTAACTTTACAAAAAAGGTCCTTAATTGCTAAAACCATGACACCTGGATTCTCAACCGTTCCCAACATTGTGAATGTTTTACCCGCACCCGTTGCACCGTAACAGAAAACCGAACCGTTTCTTCCTTGTAGTACTGCTTCAACAAGCTCCGATGTTCTGCAAAATATTAAATTTTTTTTGTTATTGTACCATATTTTACCTAGAAATATCAAGTGTGTGATGTTAAAAATATGTCAAAATTAGGCGAAATGAGCTAGTCGAGTAACAAGTCAAAATGTGTAACTTTTAGCAACATTTGTCCAATTGTTTTAAACTTTTATGTTATTAACTAGTTTCTCACATATGAAGTTATGATTACAAAAGCTATACGATTTCATTAATAGTATTCTTTTTATATATTATGGGTTTGGATTTTTATGTATAAAAAATATGTTTTGTATTATAAAAGCTACTCGTATATGATTTCACTAATGATAATTTATTTATTCTAACAAAATTATTTAGAAAGTTTTAAGTATTAAAATTACACTTTGGACTACAAAATCTATATGATTTCAGTAATTATGTTGAAAACAAAATGTTTTAGGAAATTTTATGCATTAATTACACTTAGGACTACAAAAGCTATATGATTTTACTCTTTTAGTAACAATATTTTTATGTATAAATGTTAAACATGATAAGATAATATAAAGTGGAATAAACTTGATGTTGTGAAGAAGAATCCCGAAACGAAGCATCAAAAGTAAAATGTCGTCCTCTTACTCTCAAATAATCGTTCTCATTTGCAAATTCCGTCAAATAAACTTCCTTTTCGTTCACAATTCTCACACAAGATCTCGAATCGACTTCTTTCTCTTTCTTACTCAACGGTCTTAATCTCACAAATACCAGAATCCTACTACCCACTTTCACCGCCTTCTCCTCCACCGCCACGTCACTACCACCGCCCACGGCGGCGCCGGCGGTGGTGGTCTCCATTGTTAACTTTCTGGCTACATTAGTTGTTGAAATTGCCGCTTTTCTTTGGGGACAAGTGAATCCAACGATTTTATCACCACCGCCGGCCACCGTGGATATATTCTCTTTCCCGTCATCTCCAACCGCCGCCGGCGGTGGTTGTGGTAAAACGTAAGTTTTGGTGACGGTAGAAATCGGTATCGAATTCTCTCTCATTACATGATTCCCTACAACTTTTGTTTTCTGATCATTTTCTGGTTCTTTTTTGTACGATCGGTTACCACTTGAAAGATCGACACTTGGGTGGGTCGAAAATCGGGTTTTATCCGGTTTAGGAGATGGGTTTCGGTGAGCAGTTGACGATTGTTTCTGTTGCTCGTACAATTGGGTTAAAGCTTTCATCTTTTCTTTCAATCCATGATGTGGGTTTCTTAACTGATGATGATTATTCCCCAAATTAGCGTTTTCTTGATCGCTATGATCTTGAATTACATTCACCCGAGACCTTGTTGAAACAGGCATTTTCCAAAATTGAGTAAAATTACTCACTTTTAAGACATAATCGTTTCGATGTAGACAAACAAATGAAAGCTCAAGAACAGATGAAATTGAAGAAAAAATCAATTGATTTTTGAAGAAATGTGACAAAACCCTAATTGATGTTTATGGGCAAACGGAAAACTTTGTAGTTCTTGAACGCAAGAAAGGAAGCAGATCTAAAAGATCGGAAATGGTAGTCCAAATTCTGCAATTTCTTGATTGTGTTGTGTAGCTGAATATAACCAATTTGAGTTTTGTTCGAGAAATTAGGGCTCAAGGAAAGTAGGAGTGACGGAAAGGTTTTACAAATTTGAAGTTTTTGAGAATGGGTGTAACGGTCAAATAGTTTTTGGCATATTCTTAAAGGGGCCTAAACGGGTTGTTATTTAAATGGGTTGGGCCAATTTTAAAATTTCAGCTTTAATATCTTATTCAATTCGGATCGTATATCATTAACTAGTTTTTATTTTTTTAATTTTTTCATCATTATGATAGGAGCCTGTATGATAATTAATTTTCTATTTTCTATTTTTTATAATCTCATCTTTTGATGTATATTGAAAGGGTAGTGTTCTCAAATAATTCATTGAATCTGTCGGGATCCAAGATCTTATAAAGGGTAGTTTAGTATTTTAGATATTTGAATGATTGATTCAATACTTTTAAAAATGTTACTTTGTTATTTTAAAACCTCTAAGGCTGTCCGGTGTGAGATACATACACATCGTGGAAGGCTACAGATTTCCCAATTCAGAAGAAATGTTTTACTTTTACTATAACTTTGTGTCGACAATATATCGTAGCTATAGATTTTCCCGGAAAACTATACGGTGTCAAAAATTTTTTCACACTCACCATATTGCGACGACATGTCATCGCTACATGTATAGTAAATAATATGGAGTTTTATTTTTTCCCCGTACTAAGGGGACACCTTTATATTTTGGTGTCATCCCCTTTTGTATGTTTACACAATTACACCTATGTATATAAAACATATCATTTTCCTTTCTCTAGAGAAATATATATAAAGTAGTCGGTCGTAAATGAAACGTACACGACCTTTACATGTGCACAAAATATGTTAATTAACTCTTGCAGCCATGATCGTAAAGTTTAGCCACAAGTCGAAGCGCACTTTTCTTATGTGAAACAGTTCCAAAAGTCGTCAAAGTATCAATCTCCATCATCCCATGTGGCAATTCCCAATCAAACGAATAAACAAGATTCGAAAGCGCCACCTCAACCGTCATGGCTCCCAACGACATCCCTGGACACCCTCTCCGACCAGACCCAAATGGGATCAACTCAAAATGCGAACCTTTATAATCAATGTTACTCCCAATAAACCTCTCTGTCTCAAACTCTTCTGGTCTTTCCCAACATTTGGGATCTCGCCCAACTGCCCATGCATTCACGTGCACCATTGTCTTCTTGGGTACCTCGTATCCGGCTAAAACACAATGGTCTCTAGATTCACGTGGGACTAAAAGCGGTGCGGCTGGATACAATCTAAGCGTCTCTTTGACCACCGCTTTTAGATAGTGGAGCTTATGAAGATCGCGTTCGTGTACTTTGCCTTTGTTTCCAATCGCGTTTCTTACTTCTTGTTGAACTTTTTTTTAAAGATTTAGGGTTCTTCATTAGCAAAGTCATTGCCCACACAATTGTTGAAGCACTTGTTTCGGTTCCGCCTAACAAGATATTCTGCAAAGGTAAAACACAATTATTGCAACGATTAAACGAACATCATTTTGTGTTCATGTACGTGATGCATGCCCAAATGTGGAGGAACGTTGCGTTGATCCAACATCTTAAGTTGGTACATGAGCAAATGTCATAAGCATATGTATTAATCAAATACCCAAAGTTGGTTCATAAGTATATGTCAGAATATTTTGTCAACACACATACTTAGCAACGATTATACAATGTACAATTTAAGGAATTTCAACCTGATCTAAATACACATCGTACTTCATTAGCATGCGAGTTAAACCATAACTCAAAATAAATGCATAACATACATAACTACAAATATTAAAGTAAATAAGGGAAATTGGAAATGGAAATATAAAATGAACTCGAATATAATATCTTTCTCAAACATTTTCAAAAAAACAAAATTGGAAATGGAAATGATACCAAATTTTGGAACGTTATTTGGATTGGAGGTTGAAGCCCAAAAGATGAATTTAGATGCTTATATGATCTAGACTCCAACCATCACTACTAAAACTCAGTCTCGAGTTCCAGTAGGCAGAAGCGTGCACTGTCCAGCGGCCCAACTCCCTTTTGTTGGGCCAGCCAACTCGCATACACAAACCCTATCGTTCAATTCAATTCTACTCTGGTCCAGTCCATCAACCAAGATTGGGCCGCCCTCTAGTCCGATTATGCATTCCGTGCGACCGTGCTACTCCGCTAGAACGTCGCCACGTATCCGAGTTAGTGCTGCTCAACCTTGTTACTACTGCTCGTTAGTACTGCTCAACTTTGTTACTACTGCTCTCAACCTTGTTACTACTGCTCGTTAATACTACTGGTTAGTACTAACACTTAGTGCTCCTCCAGTTAGTGCTGCTTACCACTTAATGCTGCTCAAAGTTACTGCAGCTCTATGAAGTCTCTCAATCGCACGTGATATTTTGAAAAGATTGAAGTTTATTAGTGTTAGATGGAAGTCGTTAATTTAAATTAGTCTATTTTGGTAATTAATTCAAAAACCAAAATATATACGCAGATTTACTCCAAAAAAACGACCAGTCAAATCCCATAAAATCACCGGCTATTGCCGGTCTCCCTAGTCATTTTCTTACCTATATATTTATATCCTAACCCCCTCGTATTAGCATCAGACCTCCTTCCACCATGGCCGGAAACGAGTCCGGTAACTCCACCGATGTCAAAACTAAGCGTACTTCCTCCGGCGTTCTCCAGTCAGTAACCACGCTCGTTCTCTATTGCGCCAAACGAGCAATCATAGTTTCAAAAAAGTTCAAAAATCTCACATGGGTCGCCCAAAAATGTCATCTGCCACCGCAAGAAGAACTCCGGCGAAGAAGTCGGAGATGAGAGTGTGTGGCGAAGGGAGATTCTTATGGGGGATAAATGTCAGCCGTTGGATTTCTCCGGTGTTATATATTATGATAAAGATGGGAATCTGCTCACTGAAGTGCCCATGCGATCGCCACGTGCAAGTCCGCTGCCGGGTTATACTTTTACTCCGGCGAAGTCTAGTTGGACGTAACCGGCGCGGCGAGAATTACCGTCTCAGTGATTTTAACTTAGTTATATGAAACGGGTATTTTATTTTCCTTTGAGAATTTTGTAGTATGAAATTCCAATTCCGTTTTCCTTTTTTTTTTTCAGTTTTGGGTTTTATGTTATTTCCATATACTGAAAATATATTTCCTATAATGAATAAAAAGTTTATTATTGCATTTTATTCTTTTATGGTAATATTAGACCAAGTAATATAAAATGGTATATAATAAAACATATGTGAATGAAAAGAGAAATGGTATTTATACCTAGCTACCCTTTCTTCCTATCAATATTCTTATATATTTGATCATGATCGACCAGTGTCTTAAAATTAAGAGATGTATAAGGAAAAAGAATTAGTAAATTACACATGTCAAATTTATAGTGGGTAGAAATATAAATATAATTAAAATGTAGGAAAAACTATCATTTCTCGAATGAAAAAGTGTTTTACATCTGCACTATTCAAGGGTTGCTGGAAGATTATGAAGAGAAGACGCAGATGATGATATGCGATTCAAAGAATTGAACATTTGAGGTTGTGATGACTTTATGGAATACTTTTGGAATTAAATACAAAATCTATTTAATTGATTAACATGTTCAACAAAGCATGTATCTGTTTGGTCGATTATATAGGAAATTGCAATTTAATTATATGAGTTTTATATTTGGTGATATGTGTTCTTGTTTTATTTTAATGTTTTGTAAATTTTTGGTTTCATAGACTTTTGCAGGTTTAGATTTAGGGTTTATGAAAGCCTTTCTTGAAAATAAGAAGATCGGGGAAAATTGATGTTCTTATGACGAAGAAGATGAATAGCAGGAAGGAGATGACATAAAATGAAAAAGTAAAAGGAAAAAGTAAAAAGACAAATATACCCTTACTTTTTTGGCATTTCACGTTAGTTAACGACCAAAATTGGACGTAAGGACAAAAATACAATATCTAAAAATGCACAGGGACAAAAAAACGTAAAGGAACAAAAACGCAGAATCGAGAATACCACAGTGACAATTTCTGTAATTTACTCTTCTTTCTTTTTCGTCTAGGTTTAATTATTTAAATTAAAATTATGAATGAATTACTCCATCTATGTCGATATATGTAGCATTTGAGTCCACATTTAATAGATACGAGACAATGAGATAAGGTCTCCACTGATGTCACAAAGGCAACGGTTTACTGATTCTAAGAGCACGGGGTGTGGTGGCGAGACCCCATGCTCGCCGGATGCCATCTCGCCCTCGCCACCACACCGCCCGCCACGCCAACCCCCTATCTCGCCATCCGTCCGACGAAGCCAACGAACCAATCACCGCCCGCCACGTGTACTAGCCGTTGTAACGGCTGAAAAATTCGAAAAATTAATTCTTTTTATTATTATTATTATTATTATTTTTTTAAATAAATCTTAAACCCTTATAAATACCACACCATTTTTTACAACATTTCACACAACTTTTCTCTACAATTCTCATTCTAAACCTTTTCTTTCAACATTTTATCAACACATCCATTCTTCCAAAATGCGTCGAAATTTGATGGACCCCGAAAGTTATTCGTCTGATATCAACGATGAGACGACTATTTTTTTTCTTACTCAAGGGCATCGGTACATGAAACAACAAGCTCAAACATCACGTTCCCGAGTGCCAATCTTTCGAGTTCGTGCAGCTGCCGAGCAACGTTTATTGGATGGCTACTTTGGTGAGAATCCTAAGTACCCTGAGACGGTTTTTCGGCGCCGTCGATTTCGTATGAGCAGGAAACTATTCTTAGAAATAGTTGAAGGTATTTCAAACTATACTGCTGAACCTCTTCCCTACCATTTTGAATTTTTTTTAAAGTACGACCGGATGCGACCGGTCTAATGGGTTTTAGTGTTATAATGAAATGCACGTCCGCCATTCGTCAATTGGCTTATGTCATAACACCTGATTCACTTGATGAATATTTACAAATTGGTGAACATTGTGCACGTGATTGTCTAAATCATTTTACCAAGTGTATTATAGATTTATATACCGCTGAGTATTTAAGGAAACCCGACATCCATGACGTTCAAAACTTATATACAAAACACGAGAACGCTCATGGGTTTCCTGGAATGCTTTGTAGTATTGATTGTATGCATTGGGAGTGGACCAACTGTCCAAAAGCATGGCACGACCAATATGGTAGAGGTGATAAAAAATACCCAACAATAATACTTGAAGTTGTGGCGTCGCAAGATTTGTGGATTTGGCCTGCATTTTTTGTGGTTGCGGGTGCTAATAACGACCTCACTGTGTTAAATAATTCACCCTTGTTTGATAACCTTCTTAACGATATTGCTCATGTACTCCCTTTTGTTGTAAATGGAGTGACTTATCAGAACGGGTATTACCTAGCTGATGGTATTTACCCACAGTTGGCAAGCTTTGTCAAATCATTTACTGTTGCACGAGACGAAAAACGTGCTTACTTCAAACGTCGACAAGAAGGTGCAAGAAAAGAAATAGAACGTGCATTTGGTGTCTTGCAGGGGCGTTGGGGGATCATTCGACAACCGTCTCGTTCGTGGAGTGTCAACAAGCTTCGTAGAACCATGTATACATGCATCATATTGCATAACATGATTGTAAAAGATCAAAACTTTGCCATTAGCGATATGAACGAATTGTATGTTAGTCCACAACATAATATACAACGTACTTGGATCGAGACGTGTGAAGTGCAACGGGTGAGGTTTAGAGAATTACGTGATAAACGTACACACGAGTCACTCCAACGAAACATTATGGAACATATTTGGCAACGCTATCAAGCAAATCGTGTGTAATTTTCGGTTATTTTTTTTAAATTTCGGTTATTTTTTTTTCGTTTTTTATTTTATTTTTCGGTATTTGTAATATTTTTATTTGTAGTTTGTAATTTTTATTTGAATGAAATATTATGTTGTTTTGAAAAAAAGAAAAAGAAAAAAAGGGGTGTGGCCCAAATGGCTTAAGTGATGGTAGAGGGAGTATTTGGGGGTTTTGAATGTGAAATGTGAAATAATGATGTGGCGCAAAGGTGGCGTATAGGTGGCCATTTCACCCATGTGACCATACCCCATGCTCTAATTGGACTCCACGTCTAATATTGGTAAAAAACAGTTGAAGGATTGAGACATTCTAATATTAAAAGAAAAATGATAATGACAGCCCCAAGGGCTGTCAATAAGGCGTTAAGACACGCATAAAAAACTTGTACGATAATTAATAACCGTCCCTGTATTTTAGGAATCAACCTCCACCAATAAAAGTATAAACAATTTATGTACGCAACTACTTATTAATAATAGCCCTGTCAATAACAAAACTCATATTAAAAACAATGTGAATTGTGAAAGATCATATTCACTTAAAAAATAAAAAGTAAGTGGACTACCTATTTAAAATGTACTTATGGCATATAGGGATGATTATTCTTTACATGACATACAAAAAAGAAGTTAGCACTGAGTTTAGATAGTCAGGATTATAAAGTTGAATACAACACAAATTAACAGACAAATAAAGTTGTACGGTTTACAATATATTAACAATGATATGTATTAAAAAATTAGCAAGGGGTTATAAATGACGAACAAACAAATGAAGACAGATAATTACATGGAATAAGGGTTACTACTTCTCTCTACTCAATTTAAACTTACATTTTTTTTTCCCTGTACTATCAATCGATAGAAAAGAAAAAAAAAATAATGTTATCTCCTAACAAATCATTTGGGGGTTTGTTGATGTGGAAGGTCGTATCGATTCTGTATCTTCAAATGATCCAGAAAAGTCGCATAGATTACTATCTAAATTCGCTTCTTCAAGGGGTGCGAACCGATCGTTTTATCCTAAAGCTAGCTTAAAGATGTCCAATATGGAATTTTTTTCAAAAATGCTCCTTATTTTTCAAGATCTTTCACAAATAATGTTGTTTTATTTTGACTTTCAAAAATAATGCACTTGGACTCCTGGAGTCCGGAAATGCCTTCGAATTGGAGTCCCGGAGTCCGGATTTCACTTTATTTGAGTCCCGGAGTCTGGATATCTGTCACTTTCTGTCATTTCTGTCCTTTCTGACACCAGCATTTCTGTCACTTTCTGTCCTTTCTGACACCAGGTACGAGGTAAAAGCCATTTCCGGACTCCAGGAGTACAATTCGAAGGCATTTCCGGACTCCTGGAGTCCAAATGCATTATTTTTGAAAGTCAACAAAAAACAGCATCATTTGTGAAAATTCTTGAAAAAACAAACCCATTTATGAAAAATATTCTCCAATATGCAAGTACTAACATGTGGTCAACGACTAGTATTTTTTATGATATCAAACTTCGGTCATATGATCGGTTTTCAAAAATCCGTCTTAATCTTTAAAATTTTCTTAATCTTTTCTGATTAGGATCTGATATTGATTAGATTTTTGCCGTTATACCAATTGTGACTTTATAAACCTTGATTAATACAAGATTAGAAATTCTAATGTGGTTAAGAGAGATATTAGAGAGAGTATGCAAAAGACATGATAAATACTAAATGAACTAAGCTAATCATTTGTTTGATTATATAATTGTCTATTATTCGTCTTAATTATCCGTCCGTCGACTTTAACTTGTAAAGTCGTCTTGCCCCAAGACTATCTTTTGAATTCAACGACGGTTGGCTGATTTTTTTTGTCTTTTTAAGCAACCACTTTTCATTTGGTATTTTTTTAATTCTTCAATGATAGTGACAACCACATATCGACAAGCATCACTTGTACACAATATATAATTTTTTTGTAGTAGTGTATATTCAAACTCCACTGGACATATTCACAATTAGTTATTTAATTTTCCCACAAGCTTGAATACCGAGTAGATTTTAAGAAAATGAACATCATCCACTTAGACTGAAATGTCATCAATGGAGATGCTAGCCATCTTCTTCATTTCCTTACATGCATTTTTTACTTGCACCATATCAAAAGACACCATATCAATAAACCAAACCATTAGAGATGGCCAAACCATAGTTTCAGCCCAAGAGTCCTTCCAGCTCGGGTTCTTTAGCCCCGAAAGCACCTCTACAAACCGATATCTAGGCATATGGTACAAACAACTTGCACAAAACACCGTTATTTGGGTTGCCAATAGAGAAACCCCGATTTGTAACAAATCCGGCGAGCTAACTCTCAATCCGGGAGGATTATTGGTTCTTCGAGACTCAACCAACAACCGAACCATATGGTCATCAAATTCGTCAAGAAACGTGACCGGAAACGTGGTGGCTAAGCTATTGGATGATTCAAACTTTATGGTTGTTGCTAGTGAAGATCGGGCCGAAAACTACATATGGCAAAGCTTTGATGACCCGAGTGATACCATCATGCCGGAAATGAAGTTTGGGAGGAATTTAGAAAGGGGTGTTGTTACAAACTATACATCATGGAAGAGTGTTGATGATCCTTCTCAAGGGCAATACATGATTTACATGAATTTTAGTGGACTTCCACAAATATATCAAAAGAAAGGAGATTATATTCAATATAGACTTGGATCTTGGAACGGTTTAGCGTATAGTGGTAGCACGATTAATAACGGGCTGAATCCGACGTTCCATCACTCGTATTATTCGGATGAAGTAGAGATTTCGGCTGTATATGTGTTGACCAACAAGTCCGTTCTTACAAGGTTGACCATAAGCCCCGAAGGAAACATGGAACAATGGATTTGTAGAAACCGAACCGAAGGATGGTTTATGTACGGATCACTCACAACCGATAGTTGTGAACGATACGCATTGTGTGGGGTTCATGCGATTTGTGACATCATGCGGTCGCCTAATTGTGTGTGTCTACAAGGGTTTACGCCTAAAAGGCCCGATCAATGGGATAAAGCCGATTGGGGGAGCGGTTGTCAAAGGGAAATACCGTTGGATTGTGATTCGGGTGAAGGGTTTCGGAAGTACTCGTTTATAAAAATACCCGACACCCGAGAATCATGGTTTGATAGAAATATGACCTTGGAAGAATGCAAGGTTAAGTGTACAAGTGAGTGTAATTGTACGGCTTATGCAACTTTGGATATCAAGGAAGGTACGGGTTGTGTGTTATGGTACAATGAATTAATCGATATGAGAAAACTTCCGAAAAACGGACAAGACATATACATACGAGTGTCCGCTATCGAATTAGGTAAAAACCGAATCTTGTTATTAATTAGCCTATGTAATAAAACCATTATTTAAAATTTCTGTAACAAAAGGACGTATATCAACCATTGATTAATAATAATTAATGAGTAAGGTTAGTTACATATTTTATACATGGAGATATATTTTGGTTAATTTTACAACAAAAAAAAATTATTTTTTAAAATATATTTTTATTTTTTTATTAATATTATTATTTTTGTATTCTTTTCATTAATAACACATTATGTTATAATCACATGTGATTGTATATTTAACCACATCTGATTGTACTAAAATATCATATGTGATTAAATATATAATCACATGTGATTGGACAATAATATTACATGTAATTAAGTATATAAGGGAGTAACATGTTATTATCACACGTGATTATCAAATTATATATTTTTTTACGAGGAAAAAGATAATAATAATTTTTTTTAAATGATAATAAGAAAAAAAAATCTATTTTTTTTTTGTATGTGTCAAATAACCAAAATACTCATGTATAAAATATGTAATTAAAATTTGTCTCATAAGACTAAAAAAAACTTAATTGCGGTTGAATTATTGGCAGGGAAAGATGCAAATGGCTATGGTACCAAAAAGGAACGTTGGTCCATCATCATCCCTCTTACTCTAGGGATGGTCATTTTATTAGGACTATGTACGCTAATCATCATGAAGAAGGTTAAGTCACAAGGTAAATTTCTTTAATTCTTCGAGTCGTTTTAGTGAATGTTCTTGATTTCATATGGCTATTGTCCTCTCGATCGATCCAAATGTAACACTTTTCTTTTATAGGATTAAATTATGATCTCCTGGTTAAAAAAGATGGTTTAGACCTCCCGTTCTTTAGTCTATCCACACTAAAGGTTGCAACCAACAACTTCTCAGCCGATAACAAGCTTGGCGAGGGTGGTTTTGGACCAGTTTATAAGGTACTATATTTCATTTGTTCAAAATTTAATTGGTCATATTACTAATTTTTATCAAGGATAGCTAAATAAATACCTTTGCTTTGAAGGGATTTATGTTCGACGGACGAGAAATAGCAGTGAAACGGCTTTCGGTAGGTTCAACTCAAGGAGTTAAAGAGTTCAAGAATGAGGTTATCTTCATTTCAAAGCTTCAACATCGAAATCTTGTCCAAATTCTAGGTTGTTGCATTGAAGAGGGCGAAAAGTTATTGGTTTATGAATACCTGCCTAATAGCAGTCTTGATTTACTTTTGTTTGGTAAGTTTATTAAATGTAAGACACTTATACAAGAACATAAGACTTACAAATGTATCAAATGTTTTTACAGATGAAACAAAAAACAAATCACTCGACTGGTCACAACGATTTCGTATTATCAATGGGATAGCTCGAGGTTTACTTTATCTTCATCAAGATTCTCAACTTCTGGTCATTCACAGAGACCTTAAAGCTGCCAACATTTTGCTCGATGAAGACATGAACCCGAAGATATCAGATTTTGGTCTTGCAAGAAGCTTTGTAGGAAACGAGACCGGGACAAATACTAATAGAGTGGTTGGAACATAGTAAGAAATTATTATAAGCAAGTTTACAATGCAACCAGAGTCACTAAATTTCAAATTGATAAACCTAATGTCTTTTTTTATGTAGTGGATATATGTCACCAGAGTATGCATCGGATGGGATCTTCTCAGTAAAATCAGACGTATTCAGTTTTGGTGTTTTGACTTTAGAGATCATTAGCGGGAAGAGAACAAGAGGATCTTTTGATAAAAATCCGAACCACAATCTTCTTGGACATGTAAGAGACGTGAATAATTAACTCTCAAGTGTTAAATAAGTCCATTTAATGATGATAATAAAAGTTAACTAATTGATTTTTAGGCTTGGACACTCTACAATGACGGGAACGCTCTAGGACTAGTTGATCCATCTTTAAATAAGTCGGGCCATACATCCGAGTTATTGCGGTCAATTCAAGTGGGTTTGCTATGTGTTCAACATATCCCGAAAGATAGACCAAACATGTCTGTAGTGGTTACGATGTTGACTGGTGAAGGTCAATTACCCGAACCCAAAAAACCGGCTTTTTTTCACACAGTAAAAAACCGTAAATTTGGTTCATAACCTTCATTTAGCATGCAAAGACAAAGCTCAAACAATGGATGTCAAGAACTCACGTTTTCGCTTATGGAGCCTAGATAGAGAAGTAAATTTATTGATTTTGGAGATCAAACAGTTGTGATAATTAGTGATAAAATATTTTATCACCAAAAATATTATGTTTAATTTGGTTTGAACTCAAAAACTTAAAGATTGTAAAACAACTTATGAGTATGTATAAATTTTGCTAAACTTGTATCTAGTAATTGTTTTAGGGAAACCTGATAAAAAAAAAGTATCGTGTGCCTTGGAGGCATTAGTAAAGATGACATTTGTTGGTGCGTAAAGTTATTTTTATTTAATGTAGTATGTTTTTATTTAATGTAGTTATAAACAAAATCGCACCATCAAATCACAAATAAAACTGAATTTGTATCAATAAAAAAGAAAACGCACAATTTATATTGTTTGTTGATGCGATTAAAGCTGTTGCGTAAAAAAGAACCAAAAAGAAATTCTATTTGTTGATGCAAATTGTTTAAAATTCGCAATTTTACAACATATTCGCACCTAGCTTATAGTGCAATGCAAAAACAGAACACAAACAGAGTACCAACATTTTTTCATGAGTAAATTACTGTTTTTGTCCATGTGGTTTGACCGTTTCTGCGTTTTTGTCTCTGTGGTTTTTTTTTCTGTTTTTTTGTCCCTGAGGTATGCAAATTTCCGTTTTTTTGTCCTTCCGTCCACCTGCCGTCTCTTTTTAGCCGTTAAACCCCTCATGTGCTTGGCACATGAGGGCATTTTAGTCATTTTCCATTTTCTTTTTTATTTCTACTTTTTTTTCTTTCTCCTCCTCCATTATTCTTACGTGAGGGCAGATCTGGTATCAACATTCACAATCACACATCTCTGCTTAACAAACACACACTCATGGTGGCTATCAATCTGAATTTCAACAAATAAACAAGCCCCACATTTACTCAATCAAAACCCACCGATGAAACCCCATTTTTTTCTTCATTTTCATCTTGTAAGCAGAGACAGAGACAAACCCCCGCATCTCCACCGGAGTCCACAACCGCCGGAGTCCACAACCGGCGACAAACCGCCGGACAAACCCCCGCATCTCCACCTGACGACCGCCCGTTCTTCCCGGATTTTCCATCACCACCGCCGGCGACTCCTTCTGCTTCGTTCCCGTGACGACCGCCCGTTCTTCCCGCCTCCCCCGCCGGAGAGAAGGTGACGGTTTGGGTTTATAGGTCTGAGTTTCGATTTATAGATCTGGGTTTCTGACTATGGTGGTGTAAATGGGTAGATGAATTTGGTGTAAACACAAGGAAATCAACGATGGTGATTTGAAAACAGATCTATGAAACAAATCCCCAAAGCTTTCAAAGATCTGTGATTTCATATCTTGTACCCTTCGATACCCGACTTGAACCGCATTATACCCGTCAGTTTCATCGGTCTTCACTTGAGTTACAACATTACCTTCCCTAAAACCAATAACAGTCACCGGAACAACTTTTCCGGTGGGTTCAAAGTAAGTCATCATTCCCAATTTGGTACCCATTAAACCTACTCCAGCTTCCATGCTCATTTAATGGCGGTTGGGTTTCTGGTTGTGGGTTTGGTGGTTGTGAGTGGGATATTCGGATTGGGTTCAGGAATGAGGAGTTGGAGCAGTGGAGGGAGGCGTCGTTGGTACGGGATTTGTGGAGGCGGAGAGGGAGGATTGCAGGGGGGTGGTGGTGGGGAGGTGGGTTTGCAGTGTGAGGGTGGTACAACTTTGAAAGCATTATGTACAATAGTTCGCGAAAAAGACCATAATACCCTCACGTTTTCAGCATGTGAGGGTTTTAACGGCTGAATTCAAACGGAAGGTGGACGGAAGGACAAAAAAACGGAAATTTGCATACCTCAGGGACAAAAAAACAGAAAAAAAAACCACAGGGACAAAAACGCAGAAACGGCCAAACCACAGGGACAAAAACAGTAATTTACTCTTTTTTCATTCAAATGAAAATCTCAAAACAGTCCTTTAAAAGTACAAATTCCAACCCCAATTCAAAACCAAAGAAACAAACATTACTAATACAAGTCATACAGTCGCACCATGGTTCAAACCCCAAATGCGAATGGTTCGATCATCACTAGCCGATGCCAACAAATGTGGGTTAACCGGTCTCCAACTAGTACAATTCACGGCTCCAGAATGACCCATTAACGTCTCAATAAGCTCACCCGTTTCCCTACGCCAAATATAAACCCTAGAATCTTCACTCCCACTAGCAACAAACCCTTGTTCAACCCCACCAAAACAAGCCCGAACCACAAATCGGGAACATTTATGACCTTTATATTTCGCTTCAAGTTTTCTATCTCCATCAATATTCCAAAGATGTATTTCTTGATTCATCAAACTAACCAACAAAAACTTGTTATCACCCGATAACGCAAACGAAACTATGTTATGATCCTCTTCGATTAAATGTTCGCCTCGCGCTTCTCGATCATATATACGTATCGTATTTTCATTATAAATCGAAATTATAAGATTCCCGTCGCTTGAAATTTGCAAATCCGATATTGTTAACATTTTCTCACCTCTCCATGAATCCAACTCGTTCCCGTACAAATCCCACATCACAATACTATTATTGTCAAATCCCGTAAATACCCTTTGACCATCGGGAGACCAACCACACGAAATCGTACCAAGATCATCTTTAACATAAGCAAGAACACATTGACCGGATAAAACGTCCCAACGCCTCACAACTTCCTCTATACCACACGTGAGGATTTGATCGTCATTTGGACTCCATGAAACACACGAAACCGATTCTTGATGGCCTATTAATTTGTGCTTAACCGAAAATTGACCATCGAGACCAACTTTCCATATGATTGTTGATTTATCTTTAGAACATGAAGCTAAAAGTTTCCCATTATGAGAAAATTGCACAAACCACACTTCATCTTGATGTTCTTTCAAAATTTGTAACGTTTGTGACGGGATTTGAGTTCTTCCACAATTATGATCTTTGAACAATGTACCACTCGTTAATGAATTGTGATACGGACATGATTCGTGTTGTAAATCGAGAGCTTGTTCTACTAAATTCACCAATCTACCTTGCGGGATCATAACATTTCCAGGAAACAACTTTTGTAAATCCGAAAGTACTTCTGTTTTCGGTTTCGGTTTAAATTTATCATCATTAGGCCACAGCATGAATGATGAAAGCTCATGAACCCTAATATGATTGATCGAAAGTGGAGAAATCTCGTTTCTTAATGTTGTTAAAGCGTCATTGACGTTTTGAGATTCCACAAGTTGTAAAAACTTCTGTTCTAAGATAATGAAAGACATCGATTTAAGTACCGATTCGTCTGTAATCGACATTTTTTGCAACGAATTCAAGCTTTCATCCCAATTCCCATCAAGAATCTGTTGTGTGAATTCAGTAACTGCAGACGATGAATGTGTAATGCCTGATTCTTGTTCAAGAACTGACGTAGTGTTCTTATACCCTAAAGAATGTAATGATTCGGCAATTAGTCTAACGAATTCGACTTTTTTGATTCCCTTTGATCCGATTAAATCATCCGGTGAAGATTCCGCCATTGATGAATCTTGAACTGAAGAATTTTGAATTAATTTCTGGCGTTTTGAAGGTGGTTCACTGGCGTCAATACTTTCCATATACAATTTCAAAATCAAAGAAACGAAACCTCGAATTCTTGTTAAATTGAAATAAACCCAATTCAGTTTAGAACTAATTCAGTAAGACAGTGGTGGGTTTACCGATGATGACGGTGGCGCGTGGAGTTAAGGAGATGCCCAGGTGGCGCGTGGTTGATGGATCTTAGGTGTTTTGGTTGGAGTGGAGAATCGGGTGAAATGTGTTGATGGTAGTGGTGAATGTTCGGCGGCGGTGGCGGTGGTTTTGGAGAAGAAACCCGATTGGATTGGTGGTTCTTGGGAGGAGAAAAACTAAGGAGAAAGTAAAAAGGGAAATACACCACAACACAGCAACAGTTTGAAGCCAAAGTTGAGAGAAAAAAGAAGAATATATTGTAATAGGAGAATTTGTTATTTATAGTTTGGGCATACTGAGTCACTACTTGAGGCTGAGGTCCACTCTTTTGTCAAAATATATTTATTTTTATATTGCAGATTATAATTAAATTTATAATTTTATAATTGCAGGAAGCTGGATCTCTTCTGGAATCTGGACCGAGACCAGGTTCTGATTTCTGTCTCAATTTAGAACAATTTCTAAATTTAGGATCATCTTAAATTAGGGTTCTTGAACAATTTCTTACTTACATTAACTATGCAGGATTTGAAGTAAGTGTTTGCAATTGTAGGATGATGACATAATGAATATATGGAATCTCATAAAGTGTAGTGCTGCTTTAGATATAGTCTCAAATGTGTTTGGAGATGAGATTCTTCCAACTTTAGTCCTTGTGTCCATGTAATGATGGTTACACGCTTAGATATTGGAATTATGAGAAATTATAAAATGATAGTATGCGCAGTTTAAATTATCGACATCAGATGATGCAAGTTGAAGAGAAAGGGAAGCTGCAGTTCTAACTCTTGGTGCGATAGGTGAGGGTTGCATTAATGATGTTTATCATCATCTTTCAAAGGTAACATCTAAACACTTCAAACCCTAATAATTTAAAAAATATAAATTTTAAGGGAACCAACAAGATCCTTGCTCGTTAGAGTCTTTTTTTGCTGGGAAAAGCCTATATCTTTTCATAAATAAAAGAAGTATATAATCCAAAAGCAATGCATCAAGAACAGTATCATGAGAACACGATTTACAAATTACCCCCTGCTCGAACGACTTGTTGAATTAGTGAACACTTACTTAGATTACATTACTTCAATAACAATCCCACAAAATTCAATAAAATGGTTTTAAAGCATTTAATACACTTTGGGCGACTTTTGACCCATTATTCGAGCCGGTTGAAATTGCCATGATTTTGGAGTCCTCGGAAGTGAAACTTAAAATATCGTATATAATAAATATTATATTTAGCATTGATATATCAATTATATTACACTAAGGATTCAGCAGATTAACTCTAGAATTGAAGAATTAGCAGCAACTCTAATTCCAATATTATTAAAAATATACCTGGTTCAGACTACTCGAGGACGTATTTTTCAAATATTGTGAGTAAATCGAAGCACTAACGTATAAGAATTAACCTCAGGGGGATCATAGGATGTGAAACATTACGAGTGTAAATTATGAACAAAATCCACTAACAATGGAATTGGATCTAAATTTTTTTGCCATCTGTTAAGAAATTTACCTCTGGTTATAATTCAAGTGGTTGATCACTAAACCACAAATTCCAAGCACTAAGATATAATCAAACATACATTTTATCAAACATATTGTGTGTGCACCAGAATCCCAATCAGTATCTCAAAATCTGACCAAGATCAGAAAACAGAATCCTCCTCTTGGGCTGCAAATAAATTTGATCAAAATGAAGAGACTGGAGCTTGGTGTGTTAAAGAAGTTAACCAAAGTCAACAGTCAAGATCATGGGCCGCTAAAAAGCTTGACCAACATCAACAAACAGGATCATGGGGCATAAAAAAACCTGCCCAATGTCAGGATCTTGAGATGCTGTAAAACCGGACTAAGGTCAGAAACATATGCTTGAGCTCCAACCTCGGGTCCGAGGGAAGGAAGGTCAAGAACTCAAGATTTTTGAAAGGTTGCCATTCTTATTATTTGTTTGTAAATTGAGTTGAAAAATATCCTAAAAGATATCATATTGTGCTGTTATATATCCATCATAGAGTATTTGAGGTTCTATTCCATTTAGATAGAGGTGGTAATTTCGACCCGTTCAAAAATTATTGGTCGATTCATGTGTTACTTCAAAGTAATCTTTTGAATCGATTTCCGTGTCACGGTCCTCCTAACTACCTAGTCAACCAATACAAAAAGTTGGTTAGATTTGGATAATACAAAAAAGGTAATGAAAAGAAGACGAATTGTAGAATTGTCATAAGGTAGGCGTGCCAAGAATCAAAAATTTCCCGTAAGGTAATCTTTTTTTATTTTTTATTTTATGGTGTTAATACCGAATTAAAAAATCTACACAATTACTCAAAGCAATCATAATAAAACCAAGTAATGGTTAATAGTTCAAACTCAAAACTCAACCTAAAAACTAAACAAAATAAATAGAAAAACCAAGTAATGATGTAGTAAGACACTCATCCCGAGGCCCACTAGGGGCTCTGCCCCTAGAACCACGCAAGGAGGCGTAGCCCCCACTTTTTTTATCTGTTCATCTGTCTTTTAATAGTACCCGCATTATTTTAAGCTGCTACGCTAGTTGAAATGATTCCAGGACATAAAGAAACAATTTGTTACTTACATTTGAAAGAAAAATATAATTATCACTGAAAATTTCAAAAAATTACAGATTTAACTACTGACTACACACGAATATCTACATATCAGGATATTTTCTCGCGAATGCCTTCCCTATATAATACTCTTTAAAATTTATATTTACCCCAAATTATGTATTACTTGCAGAAATGCTCGTTACCATGAGATTATTAAGGCTAAGATAGTTATATCAATACTATTCTTGTTTTATTTTTAGGGTTTAATTAATACTCTTTCAAATTTATACTTAACCCCAAATCTGAATTGTTTGTTAAAATGCTAGCTAAATACTCGTTAAAGGAAAGTAAGTGGGAGTGAAGAAAACTGAAAAAAAAAGTACGTTCTTTAGTTCTTTTAGTAAAGGAAGAGAAGTTGTAACGAATGAAAATGAGTATATTGGGCGCAATTTTTTTAAACTACTATTAAATATACACCATATAATCCACAATGAGATCCGAACTTATGACCATATGCTAATGAGTGAGGAGCACCTTCCAACGCCCTATACTATTAAACTCGTCCCAATGGGGGCTTCGATTACCCCCCCTAATTCTTCAGTCGATGCGTTCTTCCCGTTGTCAGAAGGCATCGCATGGTGCTCGTCGGTGGAACTCTTCCCCTAGTATTTTATGTGTATATATTTTATAATTGTGGGACCTAAACTACTGAAGAGAAAGGGCATTGATGGCATGAGTATGTCATTTGAATGTCAGTTGGAGTGTGAGTTGACGTAACGCTGATTTGACAAAAACTAATGACAAAATTAAGCTAACCTTTTGAAGTTTAGATAACAAGACATGCGAAATTGAAGGCTAAGAGATTTTCTTGTGACATTTGTGAAATCTAGCGACGAGCTAGCAAATAAACTTACAAATTATATTCGTTTACAACATAATTATAAAATCAATCTAAGATAAGTTTTCCCCTATTAGTGATCCAAAGAAAAGAGAAATTTAGCATCATCACCCAACGTGTCTTGCCTAGGCTTCTTTAATTGAAACGTCAACTCATTTCTAAATCGCCCCAACGTCCAAAGAGTGGAAAGAATAACCACTTTGAAAAAAAAAAATATTTGTTTCCGATAATGAATGAGAGTCCACTAGGCCAAGATCACCCGTAATGTTTTCGGGTAGAGGAATTTGAAATCTCCACCAATGTAGAATGATAGTGTAAAGATCTCTAGTCACTTTGCATCATGGAAAAATATGGGTATCGTGTTCAAGATCTTTATCACAAGAAGGACATCAAACATCAAACGGATCCTAAATCAGCACCTTTACTGTCGAGATTAATTTTCGTAAAAAGTCGACTTTTGGCAAGCCTCCAAACAAAAATATTGACTTTTCCCGGTACTAATTTAGCCAATAAAAACCATCTTCGACCAAATTATTGTTAATGGCCAGAAGTTTTCACATCCTGTTAACCGTAAATTTCGAGGTAGTGCTAATATTACAAATTTATTTATCCATGTCATAACTAAATGGTGGCATTTCAGAAAAAAGCTCATTTAACAGTCAAACTTTCAGTTTTTTTATGGTTGACCTGGACTCTCTTCTCCAGGCCCACAAGGGATGAGAAGTATGCTGGGACGAGAATGGGCCGAGAAGATAAGCTGCAGTGGGCCCATTATTGTTAGGATTTTTATGAATGTCCTCATCCGTACTATTACTTTTTTATGAAGTAGTACATTTAATTTGTCTGAATTTCTCCCTACTAAGGGCATGATTGAAAAAACTTATTCAAACTTATTAAGCTTATCAGCTAATAAGCCTCTTTAATAAGTCTTCTCAAACATGTCCTAAACGCCACATAAAAATCTATATTATATTTCAACTTTTACCCTGTTTTAACAGTGTGTACGTATAGATTGCAATGATGAAAACAGAATTTTGTTGGTGTTCTGAAGTACAAAAATCAGACATTATCTACAAATACAATCGCACACGCCAGAAATATAGAAAGAAAGATCATCACGCAACTATTTTCGATTTGCCATTATAGAAACCTAAAAGCTAGAGCTCTTTAAATAATCTTATATTATAATAACATAAATTTAGTTTGTTCTAGAAGTTGGTATCTATCATATGCAACTCTGTTTTAATATTAAAAAAAAAAAAGATATTCTGGTTAATAAAAGGTTTCATAGGTGACCGATATTTGTTCATGATGTATGTAATCTAACCATTGTTTTTATCGTTTTCGAACCTCCCTTAACTATGTGGTAAATATATATATACATAAGAAATGTATCGAACCCGTGATATATAGTGTATATAATTAGTTTATAATATATGAATAACTGAATGAATGTTTTTTCTAGTTATTTGAACATATTTTTTTGTAAGAATAATAAATTAAACTTTCAAACTTTATAAATGATATATTAATTGATTATAATTTTTAAATCCCATCTATCTCCTCCCTTGAATTCTTATCTAAGGGTTATAAATTATTCCCTATATTCTTTAATTATTAATATTTTTTTATAAATCACCACTGGCCTATGTATATATATTAGTCTATGAGCGTCTGTCTTTGTCTCATATTTTTAAATTGTTTAGATATGCCATTGTCGGAGCATAAAGAAAACACTGAGGGCTTATTCTCTACTTCAAAACTACTCTATCAAGGTTCTCTCTCTTTCCATTCTTCATTCACACATCTATGTAGCCACATATATAATCAATATGTATATAATTTACTCACCTTTGTGTGTGTATACATGTATATATATGTACATATGTCTACACACACATAGTGCATAGATTGTCTGTGTGTGTATGTATTCAACATATATATGACTGTATGAGAATTAGAAAATAATTTTTATATGCAAATTTGGGAGTGTGAATATGAAATGGTGAATGCTGAGTTGCGTTGAGGTGAGTGTTTGACTCAACCCACTTACCAACGCAATTAGTTGTTATTTTCTTTCTTTAAAATTGTGTACATTTTCTTTCCTTTTGGTGAAATATGCATATATGCTGTGTTTTCTGAAATAAAAATGCCTTTTTGAATAAAAGACAAATAAGAAGGGTGTTTATAACCCATAATCATTTGTATGGCAATATTGGTTAAACGGATACTGTAAGACATATGTGCAAAACAACGGATAATGTAAACACTAATAATTATCTTATGAAACGCATTTTCTTCACTCTTATATCTCTCATTATAAAAGATAAACTAGTTGTTATTCTGTAATTGGATACATTAATTAATATTTTTTTTATCTAAATTATACTGTCTTTCTATGCACTTTATTTAATTTCTTTCGGAATCATCGAACTTTCATTCAAACAAGACCATCGTTCGATCTTATGGCAAAGTAATGCGAAAATTAAAATCTACGAAATTGAAAAATAAGTAACTCTAGATTAAAAGCAAAGTAAATCACATGAACACTTTAAAAAATTTAATCATTAATCTTTAGTCATTTACAGAAACAATTTTTATATATAAAAACGGTTGATATTGAGGAATGAGTAGCATGAGATAATTGACCAAGGGACGGTTTTCATGTCGACAGGATAACTGAAAAGACAAAATTCGTACGATGAAATGAAAGCCGAGGAGTGGACAGTTGGTATATTGCGTTGGTGGCCGTGGCCTACCATTGCATGCGACTGCCGGATTTCTCTTAAAAAGGTATCGCCGACAAACAACGCCACCTTCTTTTTGCTTTCTCCATTATATATCCTAACTTTTATTGCAACTCTTGGATTTTTCTTTCACGGCATCCAAAATTAGTTAAAGGTATCAAAGTAAAATGTGTGTATCGATCAAATCGGAACCTGATTTGAAACAAGATGCAAATGAGAAAATCTCGATTTATATAATAGTATATGGGCTATATACACATCAGGTAATTCTTAATTTTTATGTAATTTAAAGGATAAATCTCAATTATTGAATAATTATAATTAATGTTCAAGATTAATCATATATTTTATACTACCTCCGTATCAAATTAAGTGATACATTTGAGGCAAAAGATTAAAATATGGCTTAAGATAGATTAAAGTGGGTAGTTAGTGGAGAATGGGTCCCACTTATTTTGAATTAAGTAATATTAATGATGTTTAAAGGTAAAAGTAAGGGTAAAAGTGTAATTTTACTTTATTAAAGTAGATAGTTAGTGGAGAAGGGATCCACTTTTTTGCCAAATAAGGAAAAATTTTGAAGTGTATCACTTATTTTGTTCCACCTCTTTTAGGAAAGTGTATCACTTATTTTGATACGGAGGTAGTATATGAAAAGGTATTTTGCTTATTGACACTCACATAGTTTTTCTAAAAAATTTCAATTTTTTGTTTAATTTATTAATTTTGATAATTAATTATTATTTATTAATAATTGAGATTTATCTCTTCATATTACAAGAAAATTAAAGAATATCTTTAACAACTATCTACTAAACTACTTCATTAGAAAAGAATTAGAGTACTATTATGGTAATTAATACAAATTTTAAGTTGTGCCACTACGGAGTGCATGGGCGCAACCTCCTTGATAATGGATTTTTCACTTGTAGATTTCATTTTCCGTTCATTTAGCTATACAAATTACTATATGTATGATTTTCTTTGTATACTGAAATGCGGTAATTCATTATGACTCTTATTCTTCGTTTATAAGACTTCTAACATTATGAAAATCAAAATACTTGATAATATAGTATAAATTTATTTAACAATTACACTACAAGAAAATTCCTGTATAGATACGGAAAGTTGCAACGGAATTCCTTTGCAAGGAAGAAATTTGCTACGGAATTTGGTTGTATTCCGTAGCTATTCATGATTAGCTACGGGAAATCAGCTTTTTGCTCTGGATTACTATGGATAGTAATTATTGGTAGGAGACAATTCATTATGACATGTTAAATTTTAAACTTAATTCAAAAATTGTTCCATTTATTGTCTCATACTAATCATTTAACTATAGAAAAAAATAGTAATTAAAAAGTGTGGTTAGAACGTTAAATGACATTTGTATTGTACGTGACACTTTTAGATGACTGTCTATGCAATAACTATGATATATAAAGTATTGAGTTTAAATTTTTGAAAAAAAGACCAAATTTGTAATATATAACCACTTAGAAGGACTATTTATGAAATTAAAATATACCCCCTCCGTCCCACAAAAAAGTTCCCATTTCTAATGGGCACAAGTATTTAGGAGAGAGTTAGTGGTTGGGTCAATGGTTATATTTTGATTAAAATATAAGGTTTTCCGGAGAGAGAAAGTGCTTTTAGAAGATAATTAGTGGTGGGGTCCATAATTTTAATATTATTTTATTAAGTGGTCCCTCACCATTTGAGAAATGAGAACTTTTTTATGGGACAAAATTTAGAGGGGAAATGAGAACTTTTTTGTAGGACGGAGGGAGTATTATACTTCATGCGATTTTTAAGAAATGAACCTTCCTTATCTACGAAATGCCATCTTCCCTCAAAGGTAGTGTTGCGCTGTTTGCAATTTGGCATCTTTATCTTAAATAACCCTCATAGGCTGAAAATAAATAAAAAAACGGGCCTGTTTTCAATGCCTTTAGGGCCTGTTAATTTATGGTACTACTAATTAAGTTTTTTTTTTCTTCTAAAGTAAGTCATAGAGCATATACGAAGTATATGATAAAGAAGTGTTTAATTAACATAATTTTTCATATATAAATGTCAAAGATCTTTCATTGTACTATTTTGCCCTTTTTAAATTGGGGTGATTTTTCTTCTTGTGTGAATAAAAGAGAAATTCAAGAAGTAAAAAATGGCCAAACTATAAAATGCACTTAAGACATACATGTGTTTGTCGCGTCTTGAATTAATGTTTATTTGCATAAATCACATCGAATATTAGCGGTGAGTGAAAAACTGAATGGAACCGAAACCGATAGGATCAAAATTGATAACGATGAGTGCTCAAACCAAAACCGAACCTATTATATGTTTTTGGTTTCGGTTTTGGTTTGCTTTTTTAGCCAAAAATGCTCACCTATCTATGGGGATTGGCCCAAAGCTGATAGAAGCGAAACCAAAAATCATGAAATCACAAAACCAAAAACCGAACCGATCACATGTTTTCGGTTTTGATTTTGGTTGGTTTTCGATTCGGTTTGATTTCGGCCAAATGTTCACCCTATCGAATATTAATCAGAAACCCTCTCTGCAACAATTTCCTTAATTGGCTTGCTTTCATTAATTAACGTCATCACTTCTGTTTATTGTTGCATTATTTAAGTGGTTCTGTTTCATTCAGCACATCGGTTAATTAAAATTATTATCAATCGGTAGGATTTGGGCTGATGTTTAGGTTTCCTTTTGTATTTGTTTGGCTCATTGCATCTAGTAAGAATTTAATTAAATGTATATAGCCATGTCATACATTTTTGAACGGTAATTTGTACTAACAACTAGCAAAAAATTAAAGAAGAAAAATACAAAAAATTACAAAAAAATTAAGGGTTATTACTCCACTCGTTCCAATTTAAGGTTATATTATTCTCTCTACGGGCGATCTAAAGCAACATGCGTATTCATGTATCTTGCAAACTGTTATTTCAACAAATTATTGGACATTGTTGCAAATAAAATAAAATTCCAAAACGAAAATCTACAAGAAGGTTGTTAAAATCGTTACACGCGCGTACATCTCGATCTTCTGTAAAGAAAATAAAAACTATGTAAGGTTCATCTTTGCTTTGCATATATGATGCCTTTCTACTAGTGAATGTTTGCCCTAAATTAATGCTTGTCATGTGCTGAAATTTTTGACTTATTGTCTTATTTAACCTGTCCATACTGAATTTTCTCCATCGGACATATGTCTGTGTCACTGTGGGTACAACCCCCCCCCCCCCCCCCCAACCCATCTCTATGCCTATGGTAGTCGGGTACATCTACATGATTATTATTGAATGGTATTAAATGGATGTAGAGTAAAAAACAATAACATGTATTGATATCGTTATTTTTAGAATATACACAAGATGATTAAGAATGTTGTGAATTTGATTTTTAAAATCTTTTCAATTTAATACTCTCTCCGTCCCACAAAAAAGTTTACATCCTTCTTAAAATTTTATCTCACAAAAAAATTTACATTTATCAAATTTAGGGGGCCCACCTAATAAAATAATATTATTATCAATCATTCCACCAATAAAACACTTTCTCTCTCCAATCTAACCTTATATTTTAATCAAAAGTATTACAAATGACTCCACCAATAAGTATCTCCTAAAAGATTGTGCCCAAATGAAATGTAAACTTTTTTATGGGATGGAGGGAGTGTTATAAATTTCGGGAGAATATTAGTATTTATAAAAACTATAAATTTTGGGAGAAAATTAATATTTATAAAAACTAAAACCAAAACGTCCAGTATCTTAAACAAATCCTAAAAAAAGTCTAGATTTTCAAATGGACTTAAGAACACAAACGGGTCAAAAACTGGGAGTAAAACAAAATTCAAAATTAAACAAAACACTTTAAAATCCAAAAAACTCCCAAAATACAGCGTATTTTAGCCCAAAATTTGGTCGTGGTGGTCGTCGCTAGCTTTGACGTGGCTGGTTGTACGCCTGAAAAGGAGACTGTTAGGTGCTAGAAAGTTGTAATAGATAGTCTAGGGGGTAAAAGTGAAACATTGTATAGATGTTAAGTTTTGTTTAGGAATTAGTCCTAACTAACCAAGTTTTAAGCCATGGTATAAATACCAACATGTAAGGCTTAAAACTTTAACTTTTGCCATTAATCAAATTCTCATTTCCAGCAATTGTTCTCTCTACCATCTCTCTAACTTTCTCTCTCTAAAACCCTAATCTCCATCATCTCTTTTCTTCCTAAAATCATCATCAACACCAAAGTATGGATTGAATCAGTGATATTGTGCTTTTCAATTGGTATCAGAGCCACAAAACAGATTCAGAACCCGCTATTAAAAGAAACCACAAATCTCAATCAAGCTTAACCGCAAAACCTCTCCTTCAACCCTCCGACGAGGTATAAGGTACGTCCTTCGATCTTAAAACTTGTCAATTACTTTTGTTTTGTCGAGTGGGAGAAATATTAATTCTAGGGGAGAATTATTATTTCTAGGGGGAGAAAATTCAGAAAAACAAAAACAAAATACCCAAATAAAAAGTTTTATGTTTGTAACGTTAATCATAAGTTTTTGTAATATCCGTAAATGATCTCTTTTCTAGTTCACTAGTAAAGATTGCATATGTTTATTACAAATTCTTTTAATTCTCGTTACTTACTACTTCAAAAGACATACCTTCCCATGGTTTGCCAGATCCGGCCACACCTTCCCAGGGAAATATTTCAGCCAACTGGTAAATGTGAGGGTTTAGGTCTAGGGTATAGTAATAGGTGAGTGCAAGGTGATGTGAAAACATGATAAATCAAAGAAAACACACCTTATGAGTGCATCCAAACCGAAAACAAACCGGGCAACCAATTAAATAGGTGATCATTCATTCGTTGAATGTTTCACTAGACTCTACTGGCCCAGTAAAGCAAATGCACGCCACCACCAACTACTCAAATTCCTCTCAACAGGGATTTGTTTCATTTCATCAGGGGACGTAGCACAAAAGAACTGACTACTCATTCGGAGTATGTCGGTATTGAATAATAATAACCTCCTGCCCCGGGTTAAGTCTCTTTGTATGCACAGTGTGTCTAGTTCTCACCCCCAAGAATATTTCCAATATAGGACACCTGGACTACAAACATGGATCTCCGTGAATCCATCGGAACACTCGTAGTGGCATCACAATCTGATGTTTCACGAGGATCGAGTGGAAATCCTGCTAGAGCTAAAATCACGCCAACTCTAAACGCAGGTCACACATTTGAACCAACGGTTGTGCAAACGACTACCGATTCATACCGTGTGCTAACGGATACTCTAAGTGAGTCCGGTGTTACCTAAAATCCATGTGAAACTCCTAAAACGAAACATCTTCAAAAAGCTGATTAAAATGCACATGAGCGTAATAGTCCACTCTCAAATTACTCCTATGATCTGCTAAACCCAGCATGATCTTCCCCGGAGCCACCGACAATATAGGAACTAAAAAGTGAGGGTCCCTAGGTCTAGGTGAGCAGAATCAAGTATCATGGGATCTTGATTGGGGTGCGCTGAGGTAAAAATTGAGAGGGGGTATGAAGTATGGGGTGCAAATCAGCTTATCACATGGTAAAAACAAAAACGAGGGTGTGGTTGAAAAATGAAAAAGTGAGTTGAGTGAGGAGCGTGTGTGAAAGGGTTAAAAGAAAACGGAAAACCCTCCCTAAACCGAACAAATGACCGGGTAACCTCATCTATATCAGATTGCATATGTTGCTTTCTGATTAAGACATCATGGACCCAGTGATGCAATGCACAACCCCCACTGACCACTCAAGTACAAAAAGTACTTGTTTCAAAATCACGGAGATTACCACATCCACTATCGACATCTCATTTGAAGATTGTTGATATTGAAAAAGAGGACCCACCTCCAGTCCTCGCCTTCGTTTGTCCACGTATAGAGTCTAGAACCGAATTAAATTTCTCTAGGACACAGACACTCTACCAAGCATATCTTTGAGATATTGCCGGAACATTCATAGTGATACCAAAAATATTGGTATTCCACGATGATTGAATGGAAATCCTACCAGTGCTAACATCAATGCCAACACTGAACGTAGGTCACACAGTTTCTGTAACTGTTGTGCAAACAGGCAATCTATGTGATCCTGGGTTACCCTGATACCTTCTCGTGCGAAGATCAGACGACCGTACTCCATTGTTATCAACAACGGTCACTATGTCTGATAGAAGATCTGATGACTGTATTTCAATCTTATCAACAACAGTCAACACATCAGATAAGTGATTTTATGACCGTACTCCAACATTATCAACAACGGTCAGAAAATCCACAACATATAAACATTCCGCACTGCTTCAACTCCAACAAACATCAGGAACCAAGGATCTGCAGCAAATCGACAAATGCCACAACTTCAAGAAAGGACTTCCGCTGCTAACCGCTCTATCTATGGGTCTACATTCAGTCGATGTGCATGAAGTCTTCTGGAATACTTTATATTGGTTGAAAAGCCATTTAAAAGTATGTCTGTCAACGATGATCAAAGGCTGATGCTGTTTTATCAACATAACTGCTCAACGGTTCAAATCTCAGCTCCAGCCTTACAAACACAGAAGTCTTCAAAGATATGCAACATAGTCTACTATTACAAAGGGGGAGATTGTTAGGTACTAGAAAGTTGTAATAGATAGTCTAGGGGGTAAAAGTGAAACATTGTATAGATGTTAAGTTTTGTTTAGGAATTAGTCCTAACTAACCAAGTTTTAAGCCATGGTATAAATACCAACATGTAAGGCTTAAAATTTTAACTTTTGCCATTAATCAAATTCTCATTTCCAGCAATTGTTCTCTCTACCATCTCTCTAACTTTCTCTCTCTAAAACCCTAATCTCCATCATCTCTTTTCTTCCTAAAATCATCATCAACACCAAAGTATGGATTGAATCAGTGATATTGTGCTTTTCAGAGACTCATAGCAAACGTTATGCTCAATTTAATGTAATCATTTTCTCACAAGGATCGAGTATTAAAAATGTGTAATATGAATAAACGAGACCATCTTGTGATTTCTTGTATGATGCTCTTAAACTAAATTAAACTTGTTCTAATTAATCTAACTTGCATATTGAAATTGTTCGATCAATAACTGTTAGATCTAATGAAACTATAATCAAGCTAATCCATGAAGATTCAAGTGAGAAATAGAAGATTTGAGTGAGTGTGTGTTCTTGGTGTAAGTGTGTGAAATTGAGAGAGAATGAGATGAATGAAACTTTCCCTAAAATTGTATTCAGTAATTGTGTGGAAAAGCTTGACTTGAAAGTCAAAGATACAACCTTATATACTCCTACCACTTAACAAAGGAGAAGTTAACTAACGGACTTTAAAGATCAAAACTATTACAAAACTAGTCCTAACAATCTCCCCCTTTTTTATCTTTAACACGTCATCCCAGTCTTCAAACTTCAGATGTTAAAAGTTGTAATAGATAGTCTAGGGGGTAAAAGTGAAACATTGTATAGATGTTAAGTTTTGTTTAGGAATTAGTCCTAACTAACCAAGTTTTAAGCCATGGTATAAATACCAACATGTAAGGCTTAAATCTTTAACTTTTGCACAATTATCATTTCAACATATTCAGCATTTGTTCTCTCTAACTTCTCTCTACCTTTCTCTCTCTAAAACCCTAATTGTTCTTCATCCTTTTTCCATCTAGAATCATCATCTAACACCTTATATGGATTGAATCAGTAATATTGTGCTTTTCAATTGGTATCAGAGCATAATTTCATCTTGAAAACGATCCAAATCCATCAATTGGTGTTAAAATCAGAAGAATCAGTGGGTTTTTGAAGGTTTTTGAAGAAAAAGGGGTGTAAGATCAAAATACAGATTTAAGGTACTATTTCTTGTTATTATGGATTGAATAGCTTCCTTTTATTGTTATATTAAGCTTAGAATCAAGCTAGGATCGAATCTAATCCATACTGATGAAGAATTAAGATTTTTAAGAAAAACCATTAAAGTTTCAAAAACCCTCTAAATTCAAATTTTCGGATAGATCTAGGTTGTTTTTGAGTAATATAGTAGTAATGGATTGAAGGAAATAGTATTTGGGTCAGTTTGTGATTTAAATCAAAGAATTTGGGTTAGAAACGAGCATTTTAGGATCAAATTAGTGGGTTTTTAAGGCTGTTCGTAGCTGTTCTGCGCAAGAAACTGTTCGGCCCGAGAACAGTAACAAGTTCGGCCCGAAGTTCAACCCAAAGTTCGGCCCGAACTTCAACCCAAAGTTCGGCCCGAACTTCACCCCGAACTTCGGCCCGAACTTCACCCCGAACTTCGGCCCGAACTTCACCCCGAACTTCGGCCCGAACTTCTACACAACTTCGGCCCGAACTTCTTCACAACTTCGGCCCGAACTTCTACACAACTTCGGCCCGAACTTCTACACAACTTCGGCCCGAACTCTTTCTACACTCGCGTGACAAAAGGGGCTGTACTGTAACGGTCATAACTTTCAGCTCGGGTGTCCGTTTCGAGCCCACGAGTAACCAAATCGAAGCTAAAGACGAAGGCTACGACGTGATAAACGCCGAAGGCGGTTTACCCAACTTGACGGCCCAAAAACGCTTGTTTCGATCGCTTAATTTGCGTTTTTGTGATTTTTCGGTCAATTTCCAAACTTTGTTTAGCCCCAGTTTCTAACCCGATCGTCGTTTTTCCCTAATTCGAAAATCTTAGGCACATTTAAAGTGTACTTTATCATCTGGAATAATCATTTTATGATTTCGGTAATTTTGAATTTTTGAAGACCAATTCACGGTCTACATCACATATTCTATTCCAGAACCTTCTCATTCTTAAAATTTTGTTTACCTCGTTTCAATCAAAATTCCCGTGAATTGTTCATAACATGACTTCCAAAGAAATATTTTCTGCCGGGACGAATGCCCAGGAGGATAAACAGTGCATTGCCAACTTGGCAGTCATGGCAATACCAACTGAGGCTACATCTGTGTTGGGCATTCCAAAAATTGATGAAAATGAGGTACACTCTGTTTTCCTTGACTCTCTATTATCTGATTCAGACACTGATGAATCAGAGAATTCCTTGTTTAATGAAAAACTTTTTACTAAAATTGATGAGAAATCACATTTGACAAAACAAATAACTGATTTGGAATATGAAAAAGCACAACTCTTAAATGATTTGAGTGACTTAAGTCAATGCTCTCTTCAAATAACTCAAGTAAACAAGGAATTACAAAATCAGTTGTCTACGTCAAAATCTGCTTATAAATTTAAGATTTCTGAATTACAAGAAAGTTTACAAAAACAAGTAAACACAACCAATGAATCAAATGCACAAATCTCAAAATTAAAGGCAGAAAATTTAACATTTCGTCGTCAACTTGAAACTCTTGTTCCTCAAGTCAATCAAAATAACCTTTCAAATCAAAAAACCCAAGAGTTACAACAACAGTTGTCACAGTTTCATGCTGCTCACACCAGTGAGGTAAGTCGTCTAAATCACATAATTAATACAAAAAATCTTGAAATCTCGAACCTGAAAAACATGAAGACGGTGTCAAGTGATAAAGACGACTCCAAGCAGCTGATAAATGACTTGGCGAATCAACTAAATCGACAGCAAACATGGATGAAGTCCTCAGACATCAAGATAAAAGACTACCAAGAACAGTTGAAGACGGCTGACATCGAAATTCAAAAATTGAATGAACAAATCAAAAACATAACAAACGATTTTAAAAAGGAAATCGATGAACAATCAGCAACTATACACAGTCTTACTGTCAGAAAAGAAAATGCTGAAGAACACATCTCAAAACTGGAGCAGACGATTGTGAAAGCTGGTCATACTGAACAAATGATAAAATTAAACCAGCCTAAAGAGTTCAGATCTTTCAAGTCAAAAGTGGGTCTCGGCGCTGAGAACTCCCGTCCTCTGGAAAAAGCTGCTGATGTTGTTCCCACACTATACAATTACGATTACATGAACTTGGGAATATGGCAAAGCTTTCTTCATATGCCGGACGAGGAAGCAGAAATCGAGAAGTTCAACAGAGAAAAGAAGGAACACGCTCAAATCAGCTTTAACTATTCTGAATTGAACTATACATATGAAAAGAATAAAGCAAAATTTGAAAACAATGAGTACTTCCCGATTGTCACTCCAGAAGAATTTTCCATCTCTGAAAATGAAGTTTTAAAACAAACAATTGAACCAAAGCTTTATGTTCCACCGTTGATTTTAGAAAAGAAAATTGTTCAACTTGAATCTGAAATTGATGAAACCCACAAAGCATTTGACAAAGAAAAGGAAAATCTTCTAACCAAAATACATAATTTAGAGGACACCATTTTAGAATTAAAAGCTAAAACGAACAATACTGTTTCTCAAAATTCTAAAGCCTCTTTATTAGGACCAGCACCAACAAACCCAGTTCCAATCATCTTGAGGAGAAACTCTAATTCACCTGTCCTAAATGCTTCCATTAGTACTTTAGAGCCTCGGAGCAAGGAGCCCAAGCCCAAAGGAGTCAAAGGAGATGTGCAGTCTAAGAAGCCGAGTTCGTCTAAGTCTAGCACGCCTAAGAAGCCTTGCGAGCTTAAGAAGTCTAGACCATATACGTCTTCAGTTTCTTCTTCCACTGTTAAAATTAACAATAACAACTCCAAAAAATTTAAATCTCCGGCACTTGCATTTGGAACTGTGTATGATGCTTCTGTTTATCGTCCTGTAAATTACTCACCTGATTTTGGTAATGTGTATGTCAAATCTGAAAAACTTGGTAAAAAGATATTGAGAGATAAATCTACAAATAAACAAATTTCTCAGAATGATGATCGATTTTTTGTTAAGCTAAATGCTACATGTGGTTTAAAAATCAATGTTTTCCATAAATCTGGTAAAATTATAAAATCATGCAAAACATGTTTTCCACAACCATGCAAGAAATCTGTCTCTCATCCACACAAACCAAATAAAAAAGGTTCATCTTCACATGCTTCCAAAAAGGAGAAGAGTTCTTCCAAAACCCCACCAATCTCTGATAAACACTCGTCTTCTCGTCGCAAAGTTTCTCGAGGATCTTCCGCACCTAAGCCAAAGTCTTCAGGTTCCTCAAACAGCGACAACAAAACAACGACCAAATCTTCAACATTTGTAAAATACACTTGGATCAAAAATGAAAAATCTCATTGGATTATCCAATCCTCTGAGAAATCTTTAAAATGGGTCGTCAAATCCACAACCTCTGAACTGCCTCCTTGCAGTTATCGAAAGCTCTAAATTGATCATAAAACAATTCTACATAAAACATCTGTCACTAATCGTATAGGACCCATAGATAATTGGGTACCAAACATGTTTTAATTGTTTTATGTAGAATAACCAGCAAGGTGTTTGGAGTTTGCAGAATGACTTATACACACATCAGTGTATAACTCGCACCACAACAGAATGACTTATGCACACGTCAGTGTATAACCCGCGCCACAACAGAATGACTTATACACATTCAGTGTATAACTCGGGCCACAACAGAATGGCTTATGCACACTTCAGTGTATGACCCGAGCTTCAACGAAATGGCTTCTAATCAAAACAGATTCAGAACCCGCTCTTAAAAGAAACCACAAATCTCAATCAAGCTTAACCGCAAAACCTCTCCTTCAACCCTCCGACGATGTATAAGGTACGTCCTTCGATCTCAAAACTTGTCAATTACTTTTGTTTTGTCGAGGGGGAGAAATATTAATTCTAGGGGGAGAATTATTATTTCTAGGGGGAGAAAATTCAGAAAAACAAAAACAAAATACCCAAATAAAAAGTTTTATGTTTGTAACGTTAATCATAAGTTGTTGTAATATCCGTAAACGATCTCTTTACTAGTTCTCTAGTAAAGATTGCATCTGTTTATTACAAATTCTTTTAATTCTCGTTACTTACTACTTCAAAAGACATACCTTCCCATGGTTTGCCAGATCCGGCCACACCTTCCCAGGGAAATATATCAGCCAACTGGTAAATGTGAGGGTTTAGGTCTAGGGTATAGTAATAGGTGAGTGCAAGGTGATGTGAAAACATGATAAATCAAAGAAAACACACCTTATGAGTGCATCCAAACCGAAAACAAACCGGGCAACCAATTAAATAGGTGATCATTCATTCGGTGAATGTTTCACTAGACTTTACTGGCCCAGTAAAGCAAATGCACGCCACCACCAACTACTCAAATTCCTCTCAACAGGGATTTGTTTCATTTCATCAGGGGACGTAGCACAAAAGCTACTGACTACTCATTCGGAGTATGTCGGTATTGAATAATAATAACCTCCTGCCCCGGGTTAAGTCTCTTTGTATGCACAGTGTGTCTAGTTCTCACCCCCAAGAATATTTCCAATATAGGACACCTGCACTACAAACATGGATCTCCGTGAATCCATCGGAACACTTGTAGTGGCATCACAATCTGATGTTTCACGAAGATCGAGTGGAAATCCTGCTAGAGCTAAAATCACGCCAACTCTAAACGCAGGTCACACATTTGAATCAACGGTTGTGCAAACGACTACTGATTCATACCGTGTGCTAACGGATACTCTATGTGAGTCCGGTGTTACCAAAAAAAAAAAAACCATGTGAACCAACCAAAATGCAACATCTTTTAAAGAGCTGATCAAAGTGCACATGAGCGTATTAGACCACTCTTAAATTACTCCTATGATCTGCTAAACCCAGCATGATCTTCCCCGGAGCCACCGATAATATAGGAACTAAAAAGTGAGGGTCCCTAGGTCTAGGTGAGCAGAATCAAGTATCATGGGATCTTGATTGGGGTGCGCTGAGGTAAAAATTGAGAGGGGGTATGAAGTATGGGGTGCAGATCAGCTTATCACATGGTAAAAACAAAAACGAGGGTGTGGTTGAAAAATGAAAAAGTGAGTTGACTGAGGAGCGTGTGTGAAAGGGTTAAAAGAAAACGGAAAACCCTCCCTAAACCGAACAAATGACCGGGTAACCTCATCTATATCAGATTGCATATGTTGCTTTCTGATTAAGACATCATGGACCCAGTGATGCAATGCACAACCCCCACTGACCACTCAAGTACAAAAAGTACTTGTTTCAAAATCACGGAGATAACCACATCCACTATCGACATCTCATTTGGAGATTGTTGATATTGAAAAAGAAGACCCACCTCCAGTCCTCGCCTTCGTTTGTCCACATATAGAGTCTAGAACCGAATTAAATTTCTCTAGGACACAGGCACTCTACCAAGCATATCTTTGAGATATTGCCGGAACATTCATAGTGATACCAAAATTATTGGTATTCCACGATGATTGAATGGAAATCCTACCAGTGCTAACATCAATGCCAACACTGAACGTAGGTCACACAGTTTCTGTAACTGTTGTGCTAACAGGCAATCTATGTGATCCTGGGTTACCCTGATACATTCTTGTGCGAAGATCAGACGACCGTACTCCATTCTTATCAACAACGGTCTCTATGTCTGATAGAAAATCTGATGACTGTACTTCAATCTTATCAACAACAGTCAATAAATCATATAAGGGATTCTATGACCGTACTCCAACATTATCAACAACGGTCAGAAAATCCACAACATATCAACATTCCGCACTGCTTCAACTTCAACAAACATCAGGAACCAAGGATCTGCAGCAAATCGACAAATGCCACAACTTCAAGAAAGGACTTCCGCTGCTAACCGCTCTATCTATGGGTCTACATTCAGTCGATGTGCATGAAGTCTTCTGGAATACTTTATATTGGTTGAAAAGCCATTTAAAAGTATGTCTGTCAACGATGATCAAAGGCTGATGCTGTTTTATCAACATAACTGCTCAACGGTTCAAATCTCAGCTCTAGCCTTACAAACACAGAAGTCTTCAAAGATATGCAACCTAGTCTACTATTACAAAGGGGGAGATTGTTAGGTACTAGAAAGTTGTAATAGATAGTCTAGGGGGTAAAAGTGAAACATTGTATAGATGTTAAGTTTTGTTTAGGAATTAGTCCTAACTAACCAAGTTTTAAGCCATGGTATAAATACCAACATGTAAGACTTAAATCTTTAACTTTTGCACAATTATCATTTCAACATATTCAGCATTTGTTCTCTCTAACTTCTCTCTACCTTTCTCTCTCTAAAACCCTAATTGTTCTTCATCCTTTTTCCATCTAGAATCATCATCTAACACCTTATATGGATTGAATCAGTAATATTATGTTTTTCAATAACTTAACACACACACACACAATGAAAGTGGACTTAGCTAATTGAGAAAAACAATTTACAACCTCATAGTTAAAACATGAAGAATTAAAAAAAATCGAACTGGTACATAAAAGGTTAAATGGATATATAAACCTGTGATTTTCAATTTATTACCTAATTCTCAGCAAGAAGAAGACACGAGGTCCAAATAGCAGTCCAATATTTATGAACAGAATCAGCCACTGTGTCAGTATCAGTCAAAAAAAGAGATTTTTTATTCCCTGTAAGACTATAAATGCGACGTACTGTGAGACTGTGAGTGTACGTAACACAATCTTTTGGTTCTTCGTTATCGAGTGAGTTAGCTATATATCAATGTACATATGTTCTTAATCCATTACACTTGTATAATTTCCTCAACCTATAAATTTTATTAATATATCCCAAATAATTTCTCTTGAAGGGCAAACCGAGAGATATATATTAATAACTGTTGGGTCACATTTATTGTAACTAATAGTTTAGGGGGTATTGTGTAATTAGTCTAAACTTAGGCTTGGTATAAATATCTATGTCTTAGCTAAGACCCGTGCCTACAAGCCGTCAGCACGACCCGTCGCCGGGGTTTTTTTGCCGTCGCGCCACGACGGCGTTGGCACCGAGCCGTCGTGGCTTGCGTCGTGAGGTGGACGTCGGGAGTTCGACGGATACCAGTGGCCGTCGTGAGCGGAAGAAGAAAGAGAGGGGAGAGAGAGGAAAGGGGAAGGAAGAGAGAGAGGGAGTGGAGTGCTTTGGGGACTTATACATTAGGCTGAAAAGGTTGTACATGTCATGTTTTTTTTATAAAAAATAGTTTTTTTTCTGTTTTTTTTAAATTTAATTTTTTATATATATATTTGTTTTAATAATACAAATATATTAGTTTTTTTATAATTATTTAATTTAAATTAAAAATGATGACGTGGAAATGATGGGTTTAGTGATGGGTTAGTGATGGGTAGGGTTGACACGACCGTGTCAGTAGCGTGTCAGTAAGGATGTGATGACGTGACGCTACTGATGGGTTTAGTGATGGGTAAGGGTTGGGAGATGCCTAATTACTCTTATGCTTTGCCAAGAATGTAATTGTTCTATCATTAGCAAAGTGTGTGTTTTACTTTTCTCTCTAGATCTCATCATCTCAATCTTCCAATTCCTAAATTATTCACGCTTAATCCTTGATTATTCATTGATTTAGATCGAATTCACAATAACGTACCAAGATGTTAGAAGTACGTTAAGAACACCAAACAACAATAACAATAAGATGTTCATGAAAGACAACCTAAGCACACCTAAGTAGTAGTTCTACATGTAAGTGCTTTACAAACTTATATCCTTTCATCCTCATAATATTCATTTATAAAATGGCGTTCTATATAGTATTAAATTGACATACCGAAAACCCTAACAATATACCAACATATGTGCATAGTTCGATATGTGAGGAATTCTTCCTAATACTCGTATGATATTTTTTATTGGATAGCTAATTATTAATAAGTTCATTAGATAAATATAAGGCTGCATGTTACTTCTCTTATTTGAATAGCAAAGATGATATTATTTCACTAAAACAAACCTAGCTATAGCTAAGATACAAGCATTTGATGGATTCAAAGATCAATTACTTCAAACCTAATGTCATTCATATATAAAACATTAAGACAAAATGATCGGTGTAAGAGATTATGATCGACCAAATTAAGGAGAGAGATGCTCAGAAGCTGGATTACTAATGATAGCACACTATTAATTAATCATCAATGAGATAATTCACACTTGGAATTAATTCATCAGTTATTGTTAAACAACAATATATTTAGGCACATCGAATGGAAGAAAGTAGTAACACTGACCTAATTATTGTTTCCATCCCATGCTTTACCAATTATCTGAAAGTCATTATATTGATGCTGCAAAACAAATTACCTGAAGCTGCTTAGATATATTTTCATTAAAAAAAGTCCTAGTGAAATTAAAACCGATGATTCAAGTTCTTGCTAGCAAGTTAATAATCAAATGTATGCTAATTAAGAATATATACAGTATTAATTACCTCATGCGTTAGTCCTGAACTATGCTGGTAATTGAACAAGTAAGATGGGCTCCAACTGCCTGAAGAACTATCACCAACAAATCCTTGCTTAAATTGGAAGTTGGAAGTCAACTGATCATGTTGACCAATGCTTTTACGTTGGTTTTCTTCAACGGGCTTCCAAGATCCTAATGGGTATACATCTTGATCCACTTGTCGATCTGGGATTGGTCTAAAGTTTGAATCTTGACCACCATCTTGCTTTATATAATTCCTCTTTTCGATCGTCCTCTCTCGTGCCCTAGCTCTTGCCCTTTCCCTTGTTGCTTTAGCAACAGGATGATGATAATCTGGACATTTCCTAATACTTTTTTCTTTCGGTTTTTTGCTACTTTCAGAACAAGATTTTGTCTTACTTTTTGTGGTAATTTCTTGATTAGGATCACTAGAAACAACCTCACATTCTGAAGTAGAAGATGCACTGTTGGATAAACCCATAAAGCTGCTACTTTGGTCAGGAAGGAGTTCTTGAATTGCGGTTTTGGATTTGGTTAACAGCCAATCAACCGTCTTGCTGGCCTTATCAAACCCTAGTAAATCTTGCAACCCAAACAACTTTTTAGCAACATCAAGAGATAATCTCATTCTTCGATCTCTTGGGCCCTGAGCTGTGTTAATCTTGCTGTGACGGTCTCTTTTTGAAGGTCTTTTTCTTGGACTGCTATTTTCAAGCTCCACATCATTCGTTGCCACCTGTCCATTGTTGTTACTACATTCTTCCATGGTAGAATATTCACCATTAATTGTAGTCATTACATTAGCTAGAATGTTTATATTGTGGTAGTTGTTATGATCATTGGAGAAAAAGTGTTGTTGTTGGAAGAAGTCACAAAAGACAGCTTCATCTTCTAAAGGAATGTAAATAGGGGATGGAAGAAGATCATAGGAGGAATAAGAAGAAGGGGTGGGTCTTGAAGGGTTGTTATCATTGTAGTAATTACCAAAAAGATAAGACTTTGACGGCTTACCACCATTGTTGTTGTTGTTGTTCAAAGGGGGATGCATCTTTGATAATGATATAAATGTTGTAGGCCAAATAATCGATCTAAAGGGAGCTTGAAAATGAAAGGCCTTTTCACACCACAAAGAACAAGATTGTTAGAAATTAGTACATTCTATGTGAAGGTACAAATTAAGCTAGCCTGATAAATCATGAAGAAGAGAGTAAGATGAAGATTCATTGAAACATTAAGAATTGGGACTTTGAGAAAGACTTTGTTATAGTTGTCATCATAGAGCTATGGACATATATAGTGATGGTGAGAGAAAATGACCATTTTTTCCCTCCTAATGGTCAAGAATCAAGCTAGAGAGGGCACTAATTGTTCTTGATGTAGACAAAGAGCCATTTTCATATATCATACACACCCCACACCTTTTTAGTAAAAGTTGAGCATTATTTTTGGTGCATTGAAGAAGAAGAGGATAAGAGAGTAAGTAGCATCGATCATAATTCTGAAGTTAGTGGGTACGTAGGAAGCACCTCCACTTCACGTGATTGATAGCAGCAGGGCATAATTAATCCAAAACACCTTTTACTATGAAAGCAACCTTTGGTGCTTGACATGCATGCTTTCTTCCACCATGAATTTGTGTTTTTTTTCCAACGGATGAAGGGGGGGTCCGGACGGATGGAGGAGAGATAGTGTAGTGGTGGTGGTTAGTGTGGGGTGTGCACACGAGAAACTCTTGGACTTAGGTTGTGGAAACTAGCTTAATTGAGTGCTTCACATGATAAAAGACAAAGGAAAATCTTTTATACAAATTTCTAGAAATTGTTTTGGTGGTATTTCTTCCCATTTCTCCTAAAAAATTCCAAATACCCTTACTTTTAATTTATTGAATATTTTTTATTTCTTTTTCTATTTCCAATCAACTTATTCGGTGACTCGCAACTTCTCGGGCAATTTCCAGTACGTCATCTTTTAGATATTGATCTTTTCGAGTCTCCGGACAAAATACAAGATCAAACCTCGCAGTGATAATCAAAATACAACACCTAATGAATAATACAATAAACATACATTTCACAAAATTCTAGTCACACATATAGTGGAAGAGAGAGGCGTGCGCGGTCATGACCATTGGTTGTAGTATTTGGTTGTCACTATTACGTTTGTATTAATCTAAAATATAACACAATTTCCATCATTAACATACAGTATAACTTTGTCCCATACTAGTTAAAAAAAAGAAGAAAAAAAAGTTGTAATTAGAGGCCATGTTCTATTCATTTATAGCTTTCCTATGCAAGAAAACCCTTATTTTGACTTGCCTAGTACTCTCATGTCGCTTTCACCAAAAAGATCCAATATCCATCTCTCTAACACGCAGCACACACTTGGAAGACCTATATTCGCTACCCTACACTACAGAGAAGTATTTTGGTTATGGTAACCATTACATGATTTTTTTTCTTCTTTTTTGATATTGTACATAAAAGAATGAAAACACTTAGAAAACTAATATCAAGATACTAAAGATAATGCCACATTTAACTTGTTTGATATGTATCAAGATCCAATATCAAGATCCAATATCCATCTCTCAATATGTGCCTTTTTTATCTCTTGAACATGGAAGGGTTATAAACAAACTTTTAACTTGTTTGATATATTCCGATCAATGTTTTAAACCCGGATTTTGAATTGGACTGACCGATACCTTAAAAACGATCGGAGCAGTTGGACCGTTTGAACCCGCCGCTTGAATCAGATTACACTATTTATGACAAGTTAATTATAAATTTTGTAAGTAATAAAATTTCAAAAAATTACCAACTATGAAAATGATCAATCTTGAATATGATAAAAAAAGAAGGAAGATGACGATTTATTGACTATGAAAATGATATATCTTTCATCTTTGCGTTTGACTAGATTTTTTGCTTTATAAATTAAACTTGATTATTAACTTCCGCTCTAAACTTATTGGTATTTTTAGGTTGTGATATCGAATTTTCAAAAAATTGTCATATTCCGAGTTTAATGTTACATTTACTAATTTACCAGCATATTTTTACTTTTTTTCGTTCGGGAATCTAGTTACCTATTTGTGCGAATATTTTTCTCAGCCACTTAATAATACTATCTCCGTATCAAAATAAGTGATACATTTGGGAAATTGCGGTTTTTGAGGCAAAAGATTGGAAAGTTATTTAAAATAGTATAAAGTGGATAGTTAGTGGATAATGGGACCCACTTCTTTTGGATGTAGTGAAATTAATGATGTTTAAAAGTAAAAGTAAGGGTAAAAGAGTAATTTTACTTTATTAAAGTAGATAGTTAGTGGAGAAGGGGTCCCACTTTTTTGCCAAATAAGGAAAGATTTTGAAGTGTATCACTTATTTTATTCCACCCCTTTTAGGAAAGTGTATCACTTATTTTGATACGGAGGTAGTATCTTTTTGAAGATTACTAGTACACATAGATGTCAAGGAGTTCCATTATTTTTATGAATTTCCGAGAAACAAATCTAAATCATTAATTAATAAAATGTAATGGTCAAGATAATCACATATTTTATACATGAAGGGGTATTTTGGTCATTTGGCGCTTAAAAAAAATTTCAACTTTTTTTATTTAAAATTTTTTATTTATTTATTTTTATTTTATTTATTTTTTATTATTTATTTATTTTATTTGTTAAAAAATAATATTTATTTGGTAATTACGTGTAATACTTAATCACATGTTAATTTAGTGTAAAATCACATACAATTGTATATTTAAAAAATATTTTATTTTTTTAAAATGACCAAAATACCCCTCAATGTATAAAATATGTGATTAATCTTGAACATTAGATCTTATTGATCAATGATTGAGATTTATTTATCAGGACTTTGTAAAAATAATGGATCTCCTTGAACACAATTTCTAAATTATTATATCAAAAAGTATATTTACCAAAAGGCCTTTGACCTAGCGGTATGGTGTTTGCCTCTCAACCTTGAGGTCAGGAATTCGGGTCCCGTCGTGGACATAAGTGGTAATTAGGAGTAGATTAGATTTACCATTTCAGAAAATATATATCAAAAAGTATATTTGACTATTCGTAATGAGATCGTCGGTCATTGTTCGAGGACGCGTCCCCTCACTACAAGCTTCCCAAAGAATGAGCCCCAAAATTGATTTGGGCGGCTGGTGACCAACGTTTGCAAGAGCGATGGTTGGGTTTTGTACTTATAGGACTTACAATACTATATATTTCCTCCGATTCAAAATAAGTGCTACACTTTCCTTATATGTGTGATTCAAAATAAGTGTTACATTTTGAAAAATTACGTTATTTGGCAAAAAATAATAGGACTCACACCCACTAACTAACTACTTTAACAAAGTGGAATGACTCATTTACCCTTACTTTTTACTTTTAAACATCATTAACCCCAATTTATTCAAAAGGTGTGAAATCCATTATCCACTAATCATTAAATTAATCTAATTTAACCATCATTATAATCTTTTGCTTCAAAAATCGTGAAACCCAAAGTATAGCATTTATTTTGAATCGGATGAAGTATATGAGAAATAGATAAAAAAATGCATGGTCAAACACAATGTCACTAAAGATCTTGACGTATATGTAATGTGTTCCTTATTCATAGTATTTGTAAAGGCATATTACTTACTTTATACAAAGATCACAACCAATACCAAAAGGTTAATTATCATATACTTGAAGTGATCTCTTTTAAATTGACTCACAACGAAGATGAAATGCATAAAAACACTGAATCAATCCATACTTGGTATTGGATGATGATTTTTGGTGAGAAAACTTGGAGAAGAAGAAGGGTTTTTAGAGAGAGAAACTAGAGAGAGGTAGAGAGAACAATTGCTGGAAATTGAAATGTGATTAATGGCAAAAGTTGAGGAATTAAGCCTTACACTTTGGTTTATATACCATGGCTTAATTCCTTGATTAATTAAGACTAATCCTAATCTTAACTAAACTATTATACAATGTTACACTTTACCCCCTAGACTATTAATTACAATAAAAATAGTACCCAACAATCTCCCTCTTTGTAACAATAGTCTAGGTTGCATATCTTTGAAGTCTTCTTTGTTTGTAAAGCTGGAGCTGAGAGTTAAACCGTTGTGCAGTTCTATTTGAGAAATCAGCATCTACTTTTGATAATCGGTGACATACATACTTTTAATTGGCTTTTCAACCAATATAAAGTATTCCAGAAGACTTCAGGCAAATCAACGGAATGTGGACCCATAGATAGAGCGGTTGGCAGCGGAAGTCCTTTCTTGAAGTTGTGGTGTTGTCGATTTGCTGTTGATCCTTGGTTCCTGATGTTTGTAGCAGTTGTAGAAGTGCGGTATATCGATTTGATTTGGATTTTCTGACCGTTGTTGATGATGTTGGAGTACGGTCATAGAATCCCTTTATCAGACGTAGTGACTGTTGTTTATAAGAATGAAGTACAGTCGTCTGATCTTCGCACATGAAGGTATCAGGGTTACCCGGGATCACATAGATTGCCCGTTAACACGACAGTTACAGAAACTGTGTGACCTACGTTCAGTGTTGGCTTTGAAGTTAGCACTGGTAGGATTTCCATTCAATCATCGTGGAATACCAATATTTTTGGTATCACTATGAATGTTCCGGCAATATCACAAAGATATGCTTGGTAGAATGTCTGTGTCCTAGAGAGATTTGATTCGGTTCTAGACTATATAAGTGGACAAACGAAGGCGAGGACTGGAGGTGGGTCCTCTTTTTCAATATCAACGATCTCCAAATGAGATGTCGATAGTGGATGTGGTTATCTCCGTGATTTATGAAACAAGTAATTTTTGTACTTGAGTGGTTAGGAGGGTTGTGCATTGCATCACTGGGTCCATGATGACTTTATCAAGAATCAACTCCTGCAGTCTGATATAGATGTGGTTACCCGGATTTTTGTTCGGTTTGTGGTTACCCTTTCACACACACTCCTCACTCAACTCACTTTTTCATTTTCAACCACACCCTCGTTTTGTGTTACCATGTGATAAGCTGATTTGCACCCCATACTTCATACCCCCTCTCAATTTTTATCTCAGCGCACCCCAATCAAGATCCCACGATACTTGATTCTGCTCACCTAGACCTAGGGACCCTCGCTTTTTAGTTCCTATATTGTAGGTGGCTCCGGGGAAGATCATGCTGGATATAACAGATCATTGGAGTAATTTGAGAGTGGTCTATTACGCTCATGTGCAGTTTAGTCAGCTTTTTAAGATGTTGCATTTTAAGAGGTTCACATGGGTTTTTTCATCGGATTTTTTATGTGATTTCGGTATAAGTTGTTGCATGAATGATTGATTAAGTTAAGGCACAACAACTTGTTCTTTTTGGGTAACACCGGACTCACATAGAGTATCCGTTTGCACACGGTATGAATCGGTAGTCGTTTGCACAACCATTGATCCAAATGTGTGACCTGCGTTTAGAGTTGGCGTGGTTTTAGCTCTAGCAGGATTTCCACTCGATCCTCGTGAAACATCAGATTGTGATGCCACTATGAGTGTTCCGATGGATTAACAGAGATCCATTTTTGTAGTGCAAGTGTCCTATATTGGAAGGTTCTTGAGGGTGAGAACTAGACACACTGTGCATACAAAGAGACTTAACCCGGGGCATGAGGTTAATTTGTTTCAATACCGACATACTCCGAATGAGTAGTCAGTAGATTATATGCTACGTCCCCTTAAGAAATGAAACAAATTCCTGTTGAGAGGAATTTGAGTGGCTGGTGGTGGCGTGCATTTGCTTTACTGGGCATGTAAAGTCTAGTGAAACATTCAACGTTTAAATGATCACCTTTTTGTGTGGTTGCCCGGTTTATTATCGGTTTGGATGCACTCAAAGGTGTGTTTTCTTTGATTTATCATGTTTTCACATCACCTTGCACTCACCTATTTCTATACCCTAGACGTATACCCTCACATTTACCAGTTGGCTGAAATATTTCCCTGGGAAGGTAAGGCCGGATCTGGCAGACCATGGGAAGGTATGTCTTTTGACGTAGTAAGTAACGAGAATTAAAAGAATTTGTAATAAACAGATGCAATCTTTACTAGAGAACTAGTAAAGAGATCGTTTACGGATATTACAACGACTTATAATTAATGTTACAAACATAAAACTTTTTATTTGGGTATTTTGTTTTTGTTTTTCTGAATTTTCTCCCCCTAGAAATAATAATTCTCCCCCTAGAATTAATAATTCTCCCCCTCGACAAAATAAAAGTATTTACAAGTTTTGAGATTGGAAGACGTACCTTATACATCGTCGGAGGGTTGAAGGAGAGTATTTACGGTGATGCTTGATTGAGCTTTGTGCTTTCTTTTGAGTGCGGGTTCTGAATCTGTTGTGATCAGAAGCCATTGATTTGAACAGTTGAAGTGCCTCCTGGCAGTTGAAAGTTAACGCCGACCACGTCTCGCGTATGGTTTTTGGCGAGCAACTGGTTCGTCCGGCCATCTGAGCCCATGATATTGACCAAACTGTAGGGGCGGATTACTTACTTCAGTTGTGTAGGTGGGCGTTTTGCTTCTGTCACGTACACCTAGATGAACCTCAAAATGTCTACTTACTATTCACCAGCTTAATCGTTCCTTAATGGCAGTGATTAGTGAGTCAATGTTGCTTCTAAGAGAGGTGTTCTCTGGGTTGCTGGGATCTCTGTTCATGTGCCTCCCCTTTTTCTCCAATTTTTTCTTCAGGAGGTTTAATGTGCCGTCACAGTACTTGGCAATGTCTGACACACGAAAGAAGACTCTTTCATTGAAGTAGTTTGTGTAAGTCATTCCCAAGTTGGGTTCACCTAGAACAACTGTTCTTCGAGTTTGAATCTCGGAGGGAAGTGATCTGTAAGGAGCAGCCAAGTGAACCTTTGCTGTGCCACTCTCAACAGCCATCTGTACATCTTCCATTCGAGCAGGTAGAGATTTAACGAGCATGAAACGCTTCAGAGCAGCCTGAGTGAAATTTCTCGCATGATTTTGAATTGGGTGAGGGGTGTCTGGAAGCATTCGTACTTTGTTGTAAAGACATTCTATATCTCGAGGTTCCAGAATATAGAAATCTCCTTCGGTAATTGTGTACAGCTGATTGTCTGCTCTGCGAATATGGAAGATGGTGTACCAGTAGTTGCCTGAGAAATGGTCGGTCGTTATCTCCAGGAGTTGTGTTATTGGAGATTTGTTGTATCGATCGGTTTTGCCCCTAAGGTAATGCATTGTGAGGTAATACATTTTCTTTTCTCTGAATGGCAGGACCACTTCTTTGTACAAATCCTGATAAATTATAGGCAGCTCTGTCTCCTGGAAAATAGCTGAGAAGCGATCATCAACAAATGGCATTTTAACTTGTTGGAAGAGGCACGCTTTGGAGATCTTTAGGCGGCGTTTGTTAGCTCTATCCGCCGCTCTCTTCTCGCTATATGATAATACCGGCACATCATGTGTAGGAGAGGCAGTTGGTGGTTCCGGTGCTGGAGTTCTAGCGGCAACCAGTTGATCGTAGTTCGGAAGTATCGGTGATAGTTTTCTCGAGTGAAGGGGTATCTTTTTACATCAAATGGTGCATCCTCCCCTGGTTTGTCGCTGTCAGAGTCGTCGTCTGGAGGGGAGGTGGCAGGTTGAGGGGATTCAGTAAAAGCTTCCTTCACAATTTTATCTTCTTCCGGATCACTCGGTAAATCAATAACTGTGTCCGCCTCTTTTCTCAGAACCTGTTGAACGTTGTCTTTTCTATCATGCTCAACCTCAAAATTGATAGATTGGAGATGACGCATAGATTCAAGTTTTTCTTCTGCAGTCATCTCACTGGGTTTACGGTTATTTTGTGGCAAGATGTCTTCATTCGGATCTACACGCCATTGGTTGAGTGGTTCAACGTCCAGCACCTAATTGTAATCAAACTCAACAATCGCCCAATCATGTATATGAATGTAGTCTTGTGGGCCTCCTCCGCGTGTTTGATGAGAGGAGCTGGGTTGTTGTTGAGAATGACTCGCACCTCCAGAGTGTTGAGAACTGGATCCACCATGTTCCATTATTCTCCTATGTCCTCCTCCCTGAGGATCATCCTCTAAGTCTCCCGGCCTCCTGAAAATTAAGGATCCTGGATTGCAGGATTCGACCAGTTCATTTAGGCGATAGGTGAACATCGCCTTAATCTGTTCAATGTTTAATGGACGCGAGAATTCCAGAAGCATCTCTCTGTTGAATGGATCAGATGCTGGCGGAGGAGCAACAGTCGCCATTCTACCCTCAAGGTGTTCCAACCTCGTAGTAAGTGTTTGGATTGTTGAGGCGAGATTAGGGACCAGCTGCATATCTTGATTTGGCAGTGCAGTTGTGGTGGTGGAGGTAGCCTCTGATAACGTAATCTGTTGAGGGAGGGTCATAACAACTGTTGCAGGAGGAGTTGTAATGACCCTTAAGGCAGTACCAATTAAGATGGAGAATGGGGGAAGTGAGGTGTCTATTGGTGGTGTTGTTGTTGTGACTGGTGGAATTGTGGTGGTGATAGGTGGAATGGTGGTTGTAACTGGTGGAGAAGTGATTGTGGAAGCTGGAATTGTGGATGATAGTGGGGGTACTGTTGTTGTGGTACTCGGGATGATGGTTGTGAGTGGGGGTTCGGAGGTTGTTGTAGTTGGGATGGTGGATGAAATTGGAGGGAGTGTAGTAATTGGTGGGGGTATGGTTGTTGTCGTTTCTGGGATGATAGGTGTGAGTGGGGATATGGTTGTTGTTGTGGGTAGTGAGGTGGTTATGATGGTTGGTAAGGTAGTTATCGTGGTTGTTGGTTCTGGTATGGTTGTTGTAACTGTGATTGGTGAGATGGTTGTGGTGGTCATGGGGATGGTAGATGTTGTTGGTGGTAGTGTTGAGGTTGTGGTAGCTGTGGTTGGTGAGATGGTTGTGGTGGTCGTGGGGATGGTAGATATTGTTGGTGGTATTGTTGAGGTTGTGGTAACTGTGGTTGGTGAGATGGTTGTGGTGGTCGGGGGGATGGTAGATGTTGTTGGGGGAATTATGGATGCACTTGATGTGGACAGTGATGGAGGTTGAGATGGTGCGGCCGGGGGTGATTGTATGTGTTGAGGTGATGGGAGATCCTGGAAGAAGGGATCATCAAAGGGATTTTGGGATCCTTGTGGTGGTGGTGACGGTGGACCTTATGGTGAAGGTGGACCTTGTGGTGGTGGTGGTGAAGGTGGACCGTGTGGTGATGGTGGTGAATCTGGACGATCAGAGATAGTGGCAGCTGAATCTTCTGAAGAGGAAGGAGAGGAAGCTACAGTTGGTTGTCTAGGTTGTCGTATGATGGGTTGAGTTGGTGGAGGTTGAAGTTGTTGGGAAGATGTAGTGGCAACCGACCCACTTCCTGAGGCACCACTGGATGAGATGCGAAGTCGTTTTGTACGTTGGTGAGCCGGAGGTTGTTGTTGTTCAGCTCGTCGACGTCTAGAACGTGGTTGATGAGGTGGTGGTTGGTGTGGTAGTGCTTGTTGTTGTTGTAGTGGAGTATCTGGTTGTGCAGGAGCAGCTGGTTGTTCAGGAGCAGGTTGTGCTCCCTCGGGTCTCCAGTCAGGATAATGAAGAGCCCGGTATTGGTTGATGCTATCAAGATTGAAGTTTGCAATTTTAAAGAGTGGAAGAGGGATCGGGGCCTCATCGACAGCAGTTGTACCACTGTTGCTCCTTAGAAACGTAATGCTCGAGGGTATGAACTGCAGTGCAACATCTCTGATATGAATGTTTTGGTATCGCGCCATGAAATGTTCTATCATAATTGACCAGAACCTCGGGTATGGCAGAAATTTTGGTTCTTTTGATTTGGAGAGCTTGAATTCTTCCCACAAATAGGCAGCATAGTCATAATGTCGGTTGTAGCACATGGCATGATAGACATGGTGAACTTCTTTTGAGGCCCTGTAGTGACCGTTTGACTTTGCTGTCATGCATCGGTTGAAGATCGTGAAGACATGGAACCAGCTCCTTGCCATATTTTTCTTCTTGAATTCTCTGAGGTCAATAGTTTCCCGAGGAAGGTCTAGACCCAGGTCGTGTATTCCGTGATGCACTTCCTCGAATGGCAGCTGTGGTTCAAATGTAGTGAGTGGTGGTCTTGAGTCGCCACGAGGTAACCGGAAGATGTCATAAAGATCATCTTTTGTGAAGTGAATTGGTTGCTCATCAATTATTGTTTCGAAGTGGGTGGGGGGTTGTTGATGTCACCAGGGTTAGGTTGGCGAAGAATTGTTGAACATACACCGATGGAACTGACGGTCTGGCATTGATTGAGTAGAATAGAGGATGACGTTGGAGAACATGGGAATGAACCGGGAAAGCGATGGTGAAAGAGATTTCTTCTTCCGGGGCCCAGTACGGGTTGTTCTCTTTCAGCGGTTTGAGCTTGTATGGAGGAACCAGGGTGTTCTCGTCAATGATATGTTCTGCCGCCATCTGAACATTAGACACTAAGAAAAAGTGGCACAAAACAATGATTACAGTTAGTGCACAGTGTTAATAAAATAAATGTAACGATGATGATTTTTCACTGAATGAGACGAGAGGGTCCTAAGTAATTTTAAAAGTATATAGTATTGAAATATAAGAATAAGATAAAAATTTTAATTTTATTAAAAATATTTAATAAATAAAATTTGTAAATTATAATTATAAATAATATACTTCTAATAAAAAAAACTTAGGAAATAAAAAAAAATAACAAAGTAAGAAATGTTCAAAAAGAAGTTCGGGCCGAACAACTGCAACAACTTCGGGTAGAAGAAGTTCGGCCGAACAATCATAACAACTTTGGGCAGAAGAAGTTCAAGCCGAAGTTGTGTAAGAAGTTCGGGCCAAAGTTGTTTAAGAACTTCAGGCCGAAGTTGTTTAAGAACTTCGGGCCGAAGTTGTGACAGAACTTCGGGTCGAAGACAGATCAGAAGTTCGGGCCGAACTTGTAACCCTAGTTCGGGCCGAAGACTTTTACGATGTTAGGGTTTTTTGAACAGTTTTAAGTCTGAGCAATCCTAGATCGATTTGAGCTTGAAAAACTGGCCAATAGGGGATCGATTAGCCTAAACGAGTATCCTAGGTAACATATATTAGACAATCAAACCCTAGATCGATGAAAATCAGAATGTTCGTAACCCTAGTTTTGTTCGAACAACATCAGACACGATTCTTACGATCTATGATGAAAATGACGAAATTGGTGATTGAAACCTTACCGAAATCAGTTGAGGATGACGATGTGGTGATTTGTGATGCGAGTTGAATTCGAACAGACAAGAAACGAAGAAATTCGAGCAGGTGTGTGAAACGTGCGGTGTTTTTAGTATGTGTGTTCGAGAGAGAAGAAAAGGAAGAGTGAAGTTCGAGTGGACTTTTTATAGGTGAGAAGTTCGAGCCGAACTTGTTAACCGACTACACACTTCGGGCCGGGAACAGTGAGAAGTTCGGCCCCAAGACTTTTGTTCAAGTTCGAGCCGAACTTGTTAACCTACTACACACTTCGGGCCGGGAACAGTCAGAAGTTCGGCCCGAAGACTTTTGTTCTCTTTTCTCTTTTTTTTTTGTTTAATTTAAATTTAAAACAAAATAAAACAAACGGAAAATAAATCATTAAAAATTAAAAAGAGAAAAAGTAAGTAAACGTAAAGAAAAATCCTAAGAATTGTCGAGAGACGGTACTAAGTGACGCAGCATTAGCTCCCCGATACTGATGAGATGAGTGGAATCTCTCCTTTGACAGTTGACGATTGTTTGACGACCGGGTTTCAAGACGAGTTTCTTGAAAGCCATAGTGATGATACGAAGAATGCAACGATTTAACAATTTAAAAAATACGAATTGAAGACAATTAAGTTTTGAGATTTAGCATACCAAGCTTTGAGACAAGATAATTAAAACGTTTTTCGTCCAAAGCCTTGGTAAACAAATCTGCTAATTGAAAATCGGTGGATACGAAGTACAATTCAACATTACCCAGTTCAACGTGATCTTTAATAAAATGATATCGAAGATCGATATGTTTAGTTTTAGAGTGTTGAACTGGATTGCAAGATATTGCAATTGCACTTCTGGAATCACAATATAAAGGAATGCGGCTATAGGAAAAGCCATAATCCTTTAATTGTGATTGCATCCATATCACCTGTGACAGACAGCTAGCGGCCGCAACATATTCTGCTTCAGCAGTTGAGAGTGAGACACAGTTTTGCTTGCGTGATGACCAGCTGACTAACTTATCTCCCAAAAATTGAACTCCCCCTGATGTACTCTTCCGGTCCAGCATACACCCAGCATGATCAGCATCAGAGAAGGCAGAAAGATCAAACGAGGTCTCCTTGGGGTACCAAAGACCAAGATCTCTGGTGCCTTTGAGGTAACGGAAGATTCGTTTGACAGCCAGAAAGTGAGACTCTTTTGGAGCAGACTGATACCGAGCACAGATGCATGTGGAGAACATGATGTCCGGACGACTGGCCGTTAAGTAAAGTAGTGATCCAATCATACCCCGATAGTTTGTTACATCTACCGGTTTACCATCCTGATCAGCATTTAGTTTTGTGGTCGTGGACATCGGTGTTGCAATAGGTTTACAATCGTCCATGAGATACTTCGTCAGCAGATCAGAGATATACTTTGATTGATTGATGAAGATACCAGTGGGAAGTTGACGAACTTGAAGACCCAAGAATAAGTTCATTTCTCCCATCGTACTCATTTCAAATCGTTTTGTCATGAGGTCGGAAAAACGTTTGCAGTATTTGGGATTTGTGGACCCAAAAATTATATCGTCGACATAAATCTGAATTAATATGATATCACTTCCGTGACGTTTGATGAAAAGTGTGGTATCGACCTTCCCTTTTGAGAAGCCGGTGTCTACCAAGAACTTGGAGAGAACATCATACCATGCCCTAGGGGCCTGTTTTAAACCATACAGAGCTTTGTCGAGAATATACACGTGATTTGGAAATTTGGGATCAACAAAACCATCAGGTTGGTTGACAAACACTTCTTCTTTTAAGATGCCATTCAGAAATGCAGTTTTTACATCCATCTCGTAGATTGTAAAGTTTTTGTGCGCTGCATATGCCAAGAAAATGCGAATGGCTTCAATCCTTGCAACAGGAGCAAATGTTTCTTCGTAATCAATGCCTTCCTGTTGAGCATAGCCTTTAGCAACCAATCGTGCTTTGTTGCGAATGACGATGCCATTTTCATCTTTCTTGTTCTTGAAGATCCACTTAGTTCCAATTACAGATGATCCAGGTGGTTTGGGAACTAAGCACCAGACTTTTAAACGCTCAAACTGATTAATTTCTTCTTGCATGGCAATAATCCAGTCTGGATCTGAAAGAGCTTCACTGACTTTCTTAGGCTCAGTGGAGCTTAAAAATGAAGCATATTGACATTCATCTGCGGTAGCGCGACGTGTTTGGACCGAGGACTCTGGGTTCCCGATAATAAGATCCAAGGGGTGTTCCTTGGTCCATTTCATTGAATGAGGAAGCGGCAGTTGATCAGGATTGATATTTGAATTATCTGTGAATGCTGGATGTGGGATGATAGCAGTTTGAGTATTCACGGTGGGGATTGTTGGAAGAGGTGCAGCACTAGAAAGATTGAATTTAGAAAAGTCAATCACCAGAGGAGCAATATGATGTGTCTGAGGCTGGGGATCATCTGGTGTAGATTGAGTTTCTAGAGATGAAGTTGAGGTACTGGCATTTGGTGCAGGTACTGGTGATGTTGGAGCAGGTGAGGTTGGAGATGGAGATTCATTTGTGGTAGGAGTGTTTATTTCAGGAGCAGTGATGGATTGAACATCAGCAGGAGGTGGGGGTGGGGGTGGGGGTGATGGATGATTGATGTTGTTGTATTCATCGTAGAAATATTCAAATAATATTTCGAGATCATTCTGAGATACTGAAGGATATGTTGGTGAGGTAGGTGAGAGTCTTTCGATACCTACGTCAAACGAATCAAGAGGAAATGTTTCATCAAATGAAACGTTTATACTTTCTCTGACAGTTCTGTTGGAGCGGTTGTACACCCTGAAAGAAGCTGATTCCTTCGAATATCCAATAAACACACCTTCATTTGCTTTGGCTTCAAACTTGTTGAGTTTGTCTTTGTCATTTAGAATGAAGCATCTACTACCAAAAATATGGAAGTAATTGACATTTGGTAGACGATTGTTGATAAGTTCATATGGCGTTTTGTTGTATGTTTTGTTGATGATGGATCGGTTTTGAGTGAAACAAGCAGTGCTTATAGCTTCTGCCCATAGGGACAGTGGAAGTTTTGAAAATGACAGCATTGTACGTGCAGCTTCGACTAACGTACGGTTTCGTCTTTCAACTACACCATTTTGTTGTGGAGTTCTTGCAGCGGAAAACTGGTGAGTGATGCCTGTAGATTCAAGAAAAGAATCCAGAGTTCGATTTTTAAACTCAGTACCATTGTCTGTACGAATTGTTTGAACTTTCAGTGCTAGGTTCACTTGAGTTTTCTTGATGAACGGGATGATGATTTCTGCAGCTTCATCCTTTGAACGAAGAAAATGAACCCATGTGTATCGAGAGTAGTCATCAACAATAACAAGTACATATCGTTTACCAACCAGACTTTGAACACTCATTGGACCACATAAGTCCATGTGTAGTAGTTCAAGAGGTTTAGAAGTACTTGGTGCAGGTTTTGGTTTGTGTGACGTTTTGGTCATTTTTCCCATTTCACACGAGGAACATTTGTGATCTTTTTCAAACGCAACATCAGGTAATCCAGAGACATGTCCTCCTTTAACCAGTCTGTTCATGGTTTTGAAGTTAAGATGGGACAGCCGTCGATGCCACAACCATGATTCATTGGATGTTGCCTTGGACACCAGACATACATCTTCAATTGGAGTCACATCATTCAGATCAATGGTAAACAGGTTTGTATCACGGGTTCCGGTTAGGAGTTCTACACCATCATATGTACGGACAGCACATCGTTTTGTACGAAAGTTGACTTCCAGTGTTTTGTCACAGAATTTTCCGATACTGAACAAATTATGTGAAAGATCTTCAACATAAGCAACATTTCTAATAATGAGGTGTTGACGAATGATGTCACCGATTCCTAAGATGGCAGCTAAGTGGTCATTTCCAAATTTGACCGTGCCCAAATATTTTTCACGAAAGTTGGTTAGAAGATTTTTGTTTCCTGTCATGTGCCTTGAACAACCCGAGTCAAGGTACCACACATTCTACATAAGACAAATAAAATATTTTAGGTACCCAATCATGTATGGGTCCATAACGATTAGTGACAGATATGTTATGTAGAAACATGTTTTGATCAATGTAGAGCATTGGTTGAACTGCTAGGAGGCAGTTCAGACGATGTGGATTTGATAACTCATTTTAATGGTTTTTCAGAAGTTTGAACAATCCAAAGAGATTTCTCATTTTTAATCCAATTATGTTTGACGAATGTAGACGATTTGATAGAGGTTTTGTTGTCGCATTGTGAGGAACCTGAAGATTTTGGCTTAGGTGCAGAATTTCCTCGATGAGACTTGCGACGATAAGACGAGTGAGTATCAGAGGTTGGTGGGTGTTTGAGAGATTTCGTCGTTTGTTTGAAAACTGTTGAAGAGGAATCTCTTTTAGTAGGTTTTGCAGGACGAGACACAGATTTTTTGCATGGGTGTGGAAAACATGTTTTGCATGATTTAATAATTTCACCAGATTTATGGAAAACTTTGATTTTTAAACCACATGGAGCATCTAATCAAACAAAAAATCTTTTATCAGTTTGAGTAATTTGTTTCTTTGTTAGTATATCAAACAACCGCTTTGTTCCAAATTTATCCTTTTTAGTAAACACAACATCAAAGTCAGGAGAATAATTAACAGGACGATAAATAGAAGTATCATAATTAGTTCTGAAAGCCATTACAAGAGTTTTCACATATTTAGAGTTATTACATTTATTTGAAACAGAAAAAAAAGAAACTACATACGTAAATGGGCTAGACTTCTTAAGTAGGTTAGACTTCTTAAGCATACTAGGTCCAGTCTGAATAGACTTCTTGGTCTGAGTGGCTCTTGTGGCTCCATCGGGCTTTCCAGACTTCTTTCTCTGGGACTCTAATGTGTGATCTGCAACAGTCAAAACATGTGGGTTAGGGCTTCGCCTCAAGATGATTGGAACATGATTAACTGGTGCTGGCCCTATTAAGGAAGATTTAGAATTTTGAAAAACATGTTTATCAGTGTTTGATTTTAATTTTAAAATCGTGTCTTCTAATTTATGTATTTTTGTTTGAAGTTTTTCTTTTTCTTTATCGAAGGCTTTATGAGTTTCATCAATTTCAGATTCTAGTTGGACGATTTTCTTTTCTAAAATTAACGATAGAATGTAAAGCTTGGGTTCGACGGTTTGTTTTAACACTTCCTCCTCAGATAATGAAAATTCATCTGGGGTGACAATTGGAAAGTATTCATGATTTTCAAATTTTGCTTTCTTCTGTTCATATGTTTTGTTCAAAGCAGAATAGTTGAAACTGATTTGAGCATATTCCTGCTTTTCTCTGTTGAACTTCTCAATTTCTGCTTCTTCGTCCGGTACATGAAGAAAGCTTTGCCAGATTCCCAATTTCATGTAGTCATAGTTATACAGTGTTGGGAGCACATCAGCGGCTTTTTCCAGATAACGAGGATTTTCAACTCCTAGACCTGCTTTTGATTTGTAGTATCTGAACTCTTTTGGTTCATTGAACTTGATTGTTTGTTCTGTATGACCGGCTTTCACAATCGTCTGCTCCAATTTTTTGATGTGTTCTTCGGCATTTTCCTTTCTGACAGCAAGACTGTGTATTGTGGCTGATTGTTCATTGATTTCCTTTTTAAACCTGTTGGTTATATCTTTGATTTGTGCATTTAGATTTTGAATTTCGATGTCAGCCGTCTTCAACTGATCTTGGTAGTCTTTCATCTTGACTTCTGCGACTTTCATCTTGAGTAGCTTCTTGGAGTCGTCATTCTCACTTGGCATCGTTTTCATGTTCTTTAGATTTGAAATTTCAGCATCTTTGTCACATATCATTTTATGTAATTGGTTGACCTCACTGGTGTGAGCAACATAAAAGGTTGACAACTGATTTTGTAGCTCTTCAGTTTGTTTTTGAAAAGAGTTATTTTTAGTTACTTGAGGGAGAATTGATTCAAGTTGATTACGAAATGTGTCATTTTCTGCTTTTAGGTGTTGGATTTGTGCATTTGACGTATTGTTTGTGTTTACTTGTTTGTCAAGACTTTCTTGTAATTCAGTTATTTTGAGTTGAAAGGTAGATTTTGACGTAGACAGCTGATTCTGTAATTCCTTGTTTAATTGTTCAAGTGATTGCAATTTTATTAATTGAAGTGAGTAGTTAGATAAATCTTTTAAAAATTGTGCCTTTTCAGTTTCTAAATTTGTTATTTGTTTTGTTAACTGTTTTTTTCATCAATTTCATTTAAAAAAATTTCATTAAATAAGGAATTTTCTGGTGAATCAGTGTCTGAGTCAGATAGTGAAGAGTCAGGGAAATAAGAGTGTACCTCATTCTCATTGTTCTCGGGAATGCCAATCTCAGCCCTTAATTCATTTGACCTTGCCATTAGGGCCAAACTTACAGTGTATTGTGTAACACCTCAAATTTTAATACAAATTATTGGCCAAAATAAAACATTTTATAAATAGAAGAACATCCTCAAATTTGGATTTACAAAAACCTTGGTATGAAATCAGAGTATAAAAGTAGGTGTTACAAAATAGATCATAACCAAGCTAAGACTAAATCCAATCTAGTGTTCTTCTAATCTAGGCCCCGCATCTCTATCCATGCGTACCTAAACCTTCGATCCTGAACCTGAGTACATAGCAAAAAAAAACAAGGAGTACGTGAGACAAAAACGTCTCGTGAGCTACATGGGTTTAGACCCGATAATAAAATGAAATGTCACGTTTCATACAACCAATCAATATACATATATTTATATATATCCAACTATCCAGTCTAGTCACCTTAGTGTGACCCTATCAACCTTGCTTACCTAGCAATCACGTCTAGCTATCGGGTTGCCCCCGAACTAGCTAGAATCACATACATATCTAGTTATCGGGTCGCCCCGAGCTAACTAGAAACAAGGTACCGGCAACAGGATCGCCCACGCTACCGATACCTGCCTTGCCCACCGGAATACGTCCAATGAGTAAGACTACTAACGTGGAAGAGTCGATGAGAAATCCATCCCAACTGCCCCTCAATCCACACCTCATGATCGGGGAGTCTCCCGTATCATCACGTCATCTCAACCTCATCATAACCCTATGGTTATGTCAATCTAGCTCTCGGCTATCACTTTCATCATCAAGCAAGTTAGTCCAATATTATCGGTAATATCTATCACTAACTCAAAATACTATAAGTCTACACATATAAGCAAATAGACCGTAACACAATTAATGAAAATATTTAAAAGGGCTATGTACTCAGTAAATTCCACACGTACTCACCTTAGCAATAAAGATGCTTTAACCGTATTCTTTCCGCCGGTTCCTTGCTCACAATTCGTCCACTTCAATACTTCACCGAAAGCCTAATACAGTTATCACAATATGATCAACATCAATTACTACTACTAATGTGTTCATCTACCTCTAGATAACACCCACAATTCCATTTCCCCCAAATATGGTGATTTACCAAACCGTAGGTTTAACCAACCCTTAAGAATCTTACAAATCTTAACCATACACTTGAATCCTTTGTTAAAATACCGTCTATTAAGTATATACACCATTTATATCACCATAAACCCTAACCCCAAGAACTAGGGTTTCAAACCCAAGCTTCTAAACCCATAGATCTAAAGCTACAACTACAAAGGATTGAAGTTATACCTTTAATCTTCAACTAGGAGTGAAGAATCACAAGATTTGATCAAGAAATATGCTCCAAACGATGCTTTACACTCAAAATCGTTCACAAACTCGAGTGGGAGAAAAACTAGGGTTTTGGATGCATTAAATGACATGAAACCCGAATTTAATGCTTTCAGCGACGAAGATCGCGTCGCTATCTTCATTATAGCGTCGCTATCTCGATGCCCGCCATAAATCGCGCCACTATATAGCGGGGCTATCCTCGACGCTATCTCAGTTTCGCGTTTCGACCAAATCGCTATTTCGGTCTGCTGTTCGAACACCACAAGATCGCGTCGCTATCTTCAAGATAGCGGCGCTATCTTGCCCTTATGCAGCAAGGCTGCAACTTTTGCTTCACGTTTCGACCCGGTTTCGCCCATAACTTTCTCATACGGTCTCCAAACGACACGAAACCAATTCCTACGTTCTTTAAACGATTTATCCTTATTTATCATATTTTTGTACAATTTATTTATTTACAAATTTCGGGTCGTTACAGCTATCTACCCCTTAAGAAGATTCCGTCCTCGGAATCTCATCATAGTTCACGAAATCCGGGTACCTTTTCCGAATCTCGTCTTTGACTTCCCAAGTCAAATTCGGCCCAAGTGAATGCTTCCACTTGACCAACATCAACTCGATCTCCTTATTCCGAAGCTTCTTTGTTTTCGTTTCTAGTATAGCCTCGGGCTCCTTAATCAACCGGTTCGGGCCGTCAACCCGCAACTCTTGCAACGGAATAATATTTTCAACTTCCCCGATAAACTTTTTCAGGTAACTCACGTGAAAGGTGTCATGCACACCTTGAAGCTCGGGTGGAAGTTCCAACTTAAAAGCTTGAAGCCCGACCCGTTTCAATATTTTAAACGGTCCAACATACCTTGGACTTAACTTCCCTTTCTTACCAAACCGCATTACACCTTTCCAAGGTGACACTTTCAACATGACCATATCACCGACATCCAAGTCGTATGGCCTTTTCTTCAAACCCGAATAACTTCGTTGTCTATCTTGGGCGACTTTCATGTTGGTTTGAATAATACCGATCTTCTCATTTGTCACTCTCACGATCTCGGGACCCGTGAGTTTCGTCTCTCCCGCTTCCAACCAACAAGATGGAGTTCTACATTTTCTTCCATACAACGCCTCATAAGGCGGCATCTTAATAGTCGAGTGATAGCTATTATTATACGAGAACTCGACTAACGGTAAATGTTCATCCCATTTACCACCAAAGTCTAACACACACGATCTCAACATATCTTCAACCGTTTGAATTGTTCTTTCACTTTGACCGTCAGTTTGCGGGTGATAAGCCGTGCTCAACCGCAATTTTGTACCCAACTCTTCTTGTAAAGATCGCCAAAATCTCGAGGTAAACCTCGCGTCTCTATCGGACACAATCGATAACGGAACCCCGTGGAGTCGAACCACCTCATCAACATACAACTTAGCCAATTTCTCAAGTGGCAACGTTTCCCGAATTGCTAAAAATAATGCACTCTTGGTCAACCGGTCAACTATGACCCAAATGGCATCGTGACCTCTACTCCTCTTCGGTAAACCTACTATGAAATCCATAGTTATATCTTCCCACTTTCCGGCCGGTACAACCAATGATTGAGCTACCCCATACGGTACTTGATGCTCGGCTTTCACTTGTGCACATGTGGCACACTTAGAGATATACTTGGCCACTCTCGCCTTCATTCCGGGCCACCAATAAACCCGTTTCATATCTTGGTACGTCTTTGTACTTCTCGGGTGAATCGAATACTTCGATTTGTGCACATCATACAACAACTCTTTTCGGATACCCCCGAACTTAGGAACCCAAATACGACCGCCTACGGTCTTCAACCCTTGTGCATTTTCGAGAAAATGTTGGTTCTTACCTAACCGTTCTTGTCTTAACTCGTCTCTTCCCATAACCTCTCGTTGGGCATTCTTGATTCTTTCGATGATGATCGAGACGACTTCTATACGTGATAAAATTCCTCGGTTCGGTTTTTCATAGACCTTTCGGCTCAAGGCGTCGGCCACTACATTAGCCTTTCCCGCGTGATACACAATCTCACAATCATAATCGGCAATCAACTCGATCCACCTTCTCTGTAGCATATTAAGGTCTTTTTGAGTAAACACGTATTGTAGACTTTTATGATCCGTGTACAACGTACACCGAGTACCATACAAATAATGCCTCCACAATTTTAAGGCAAATATAATCGCCGCCAACTCCAAGTCATGTGTCGTGTACCTTAATTCCGCATTCTTCAATTGTCGCGAGGCATACGCGATCACTTTTCCTCTTTGCATCAACACACAACCGAGCCCTTGGTTCGAAGGATCGCTATAAACTACAAAATCTTCCATACCATCCGGTAATGTAAGAATCGGCGCGTTACACAACTTTTCCTTCAACAAATTAAACGCCTATTCTTGCTTCTTTTCCCACACAAACTTCTCACTTTTTCTCGTTAACTTCGTGAGTGGAATCGCGATTCTCGAGAAGTCTTGTATAAATCTCCGGTAATAACCGGCTAACCCAAGAAAACTTCTAACCTCGGTAGGAGTCCTCGGAGGCTCCCAATTTGACACCGCTTCAATCTTGGACGGATCAACTTTTATACCATCACACGTCACCACGTGACCTAAGAATTGCACTTCCTGCAACCAAAATTCACACTTTGAAAATTTAGCATACAACTTCTCCCGTTTCAACACGTCTAGAACAAGCCTCAAATGACCTCCTGTTCTTCTTCGGTTTTCGAATAAATCAAAATGTCGTCAATAAACACGATCAAAAACTTATCAAGGAACGGTTTACAAACCCGATTCATCAAATCCATAAAAATAGCCGGCGCGTTTGTAAGACCAAACGGCATCACTAGGAATTCATAATGACCATAACGTGTACGAAAAGCCGTCTTCTCGGTGTCGCCTTCTTTCACCCGAACTTGGTGATAACCCGACCTCAAATCAATTTTCGAGAAATAACTAGCACCTTGCAATTGGTCGAATAAGTCATCAATTCTCGGCAACGGGTAACGGTTCTTAATAGTTACCTTGTTCAACTCTCGGTAGTCGATACACATTCTCATCGAACCGTCTTTCTTCTTAACAAATAACACCGGTGCACCCCACGGTGACGAACTCGGACGAATAAAACCCTTATCTAACAGATCTTGCAATTGAGTCATCAATTCCCGCATCTCGGTGGGAGCTAAACGATAGGGAGCACGAGCAATCGGCGTCGCCCCCGGAACTAAATCAATTTTAAATTCGACTTGTCTCTCCGGTGGCAAACCGGGCAAGTCATCGGGAAATACCTCTGGGAAATCCCGAATAATCTTGACATTATCCATTGACTTCTTTTCCTTTCGGCCATCTAATACATATGCAATAAACGATGCACAACCTTTCGATATACTTTTCCTCGCCTTAATGGCGGTAATCACATTAGGCACGTGATGTCGTTTCTCCCCATACACATACACTTTCTCATTCTCGGGTGTCCTAATCGACACAATTTTCTTTCCACACAAAATCTTGGCTTGGTGCATACCCAACCAATCCATACCGATAACCACATCAAACGCCCTAATTCCCATGGGCAACAAATCCACCTTAAACTTTCTACCGTCTATTTCTATCTCACATTTTCTATAAATACGTTCAACCATAGACGTTTTCCCATCGGCTACTTCTATCTCATAAACCTCATCTAACATCTCGGACGGCACATTCAATTTACAACCGAACTCATAAGACACAAACGAATAATTGGAACCCGAATCAAACAAAATATGAGTTGGCAAGGAGTTAATGAATAAAGTACCTGACACCACATCGTGTGCCTCCTTCGCCTCCTCTCGGGTGAGTTGGAAGGATCGCCCCTTCACCTTAGCCGGCTCCACCTTCTTTTGAGCCGTGGACACCATCGATTCGGTCCCCTTCTTCGGGCATGCATTGCTATAGTGCCCCTTCTCGTGACACGAGAAACACTCAACATCGGCCATCGACTTGGCCCTACAATCTCGGGCTATGTGCCCCGCCCTCCCACAACTAAAACAAGATTTCGGCTCCCCTCGGCATATGCCGGTATGATGTTTCCCGCATTTCTTGCACGAGCCAACACTACCTTGCTTAGAGAAGTTCGAAGTGAACTTCCCTTTCTTGAACGAACTAGAGCCGCTCTCGGCTTTTCTTTTCTCGCCCACAAGAGCCCTCTCGGCAACCCGTGCCTCATTTACTTCCTCAACACCCCGGGCGGCACTAATAGCCTCATCGAGTGAGACCGCCCTCTTAACCTCCAACTGGTAATCCCACGGTAGCCCACTTGCATACCGAACTACTCTCAACCTCTCATCCGAGTAGGTTTTAGCAACAAACGGGAGCAATCCCGTGAACTCTCTCGAATACTCTTCAATCGACATATCACCCTTCTTAAGGGTCAAGAATTTCTTGTGCATTTTCTCCAAATCCCTTTCGGGACAAAATTTCTTTTTCAATCTCGTGGTGAATTCATCCCACGACATCTTCTCGATCACCTCCCTCCCGAGGGTCTCATACACAATATCCCACCAAACCATCGCGTCTTCTTTTAACAATTGTGACGCATACGTCACCATATCAACATCCTTACACTTGCTACTTTCGATAACCCTCTCGGTCTCTCGGATCCACCTCATGGTTACTTTCGGGTCCGAACTACCCGTATACACATTTGGCTTACAAGCCATGAAGGATTTAAATGAACAACCTTCTTTCACAATGGGCCTAGCCCTAGCATCACTTTGGCCACCCGTGGAGGATTTCCCCTCCCCGGTGCCACTACCCCCGGTTCTCTCATCCGATTTAGCCTCGGATTCACGGTCTCCACCCGATTTTTCACGGTCTCCAATAATACGGTGCACTTCTTCGGCCACCGTTCCCTTGATTTGATCGATAATAGTTTGGAGATCCGCCATGGTTACCGGAGTTCTATTAGCTCCGACCTCCGACTCACCCACCCGATGCATCGACGGTTGACTTTCTTGTTCAACCTCAACCTCTACATGAGGTATCTCCTCCTCCCGGCCCTCCGGGGCTTTACCACTTCTTCGCGTGGTCACCATTTCTTTCAATCAAGACTATACGAAAGACATTAAACATTTAGTACCTTGCGTACAACCCATTAGTCGCATAAGACTCAATATCCAAGATCATATCAAATTTCATCGGTCCCCTAGGTTCAACACTAAACTTAATATAAAGTCTCAAGGTCAACCTATGATCTTAAGGAATCTTATATTCCTAATGCTACAGTCTAAGACTAGGATGGTCATCCAACCTAATTCACTTAAACTATAGCTCTGATACCAAGTTGTAACACCTCAAATTTTAATACAAAATATTGGCCAAAATAAAACATTTTATAAATAGAAGAACATCCTCAAATTTGGATTTACAAAAACCTTGGTATGAAATCAGAGTATAAAAGTAGGTGTTACAAAATAGATCATAACCAAGCTAAGACTAAATCCAATCTAGTGTTCTTCTAATCTAGGCCCCGCATCTCTATCCATGCGTATCTAAACCTTCGATCCCGAACCTGAGTACATAGCAAAACAAAACAAGGAGTACGTGAGACAAAAACGTCTCGTGAGCTACATGGGTTTAGACCCGATAATAAAATGAAATGTCACGTTTCATACAACCAATCAATATACATATATTTATATATATCCAACTATCCAGTCTAGTCACCTTAGTGTGACCCTATCAACCTTGCTTACCTAGCAATCACGTCTAGCTATCGGGTTGCCCCCGAACTAGCTAGAATCACATACATATCTAGTTATCGGGTCGCCCCCGAGCTAACTAGAAACAAGGTACCGGCAATAGGATCGCCCACGCTACCGATACCTGCCTTGCCCACCGGAATACGTCCAATGAGTAAGACTACTAACGTGGAAGAGTCGATGAGAAATCCATCCCAACTGCCCCTCAATCCACACCTCATGATCGGGGAGTCTCCCGTATCATCACGTCATCTCAACCTCATCATAACCCTATGGTTATGTCAATCTAGCTCTCGGCTATCACTTTCATCATCAAGCAAGTTAGTCCAATATTATCGGTAATATCTATCACTAACTCAAAATACTATAAGTCTACACATATAAGCAAATAGACCGTAACACAATTAATGAAAATATTTAAAAGGGCTATGTACTCAGTAAATTCCACACGTACTCACCTTAGCAATAAAGATGCTTTAACCGTATTCTTTCCGCCGGTTCCTTGCTCACAATTCGTCCACTTCAATACTTCACCGAAAGCCTAATACAGTTATCACAATATGATCAACATCAATTACTACTACTAATGTGTTCATCTACCTCTAGATAACACCCATAATTCTATTTCCCCCAAATATGGTGATTTACCAAACCGTAGGTTTAACCAACCCTTAAGAATCTTACAAATCTTAACCATACACTTGAATCCTTTGTTAAAATACCGTCTATTAAGTATATATACCATTTATATCACCATAAACCCTAACCCCAAGAACTAGGGTTTCAAACCCAAGCTTCTAAACTCATAGATCTAAAGCTACAACTACAAAGGATTGAAGATATACCTTTAATCTTCAACTAGGAGTGAAGAATCACAAGATTTGACCAAGAAATCTGCTCCAAACGATGCTTTACACTCAAAATCGTTCACAAACTCGAGTGGGAGAAAAACTAGGGTTTTGGATGCATTAAGTGACATGAAACCCGACTTTAATGCTTTCAGCGATGAAGATCGCGTCGCTATCTTCATGATAGCGTCGCTATCTCGATGCCCGCCATAAATCGCGCCACTATATAGCGGCGCTATCCTCGACGCTATCTCAATTTCGCGTTTCGACCAAATCGCTATTTCGGTCTGCTGTTCGAACACCACAAGATCGCGTCGCTATCTTCAAGATAGCGGCGCTATCTTGCCCTTATGCAGCAAGGCTGCAACTTTTGCTTCACGTTTCGACCCGGTTTCGCCCATAACTTTCTCATACGGTCTCCAAACGACACGAAACCAATTCCTACGTTCTTTAAACGATTTATCCTTATTTATCATATTTTAGTACAATTTATTTATTTACAAATTTCGGGTCGTTACATATTGTTCTTCCTCCTGATCATCAGACTCTTCCAGCCAGTGCAGTTCCTCAGCCAGAAGGACTTTGCCAGTCTCAATTTGCTTGGCGAGTAGCATTTTCCTTTTAAAGTATTCCGAAGCTTTGACCTTTGGCTTCCTACAGTCTTTTGCGAAGTGCCAGTCATGCCACAGTTGTAACACTTCTTAGGTGGCTCAGTAGTGGAAGATGATGTCTTGTTGTTCGGGGTGAAGGAAGTTGAGTTAAATTTGAAGTTTGATGATGATCTGAGGTTGTTGTTGGTTGGCTTGTTGTGGTATTTGTTGTTGTAGCCTGAGATGAAAGCCATAGCATGGTGGTACATTTCCATTTCTTCGTTTGTCCCTTCGGGAATGATAGTCTCTGGTTCTTCTTTAACAAACTCTCTTGAGTGACTGGCCATTAATGCTTCATTGACACCTTTGGTTAACGCTAGATTTTGTTTGGTTAACAGGGCAAGAGCATCAATGTTTTCTTGCTTTGACTGGGTAATCCCTTTGACCATTGGCTCACTTTGATGTAGATACTCATACAGTTCATGAACATCAATTAAACCCAGATCTTTGTGCTGCATTCCACTGTTTCCAAAGATTGCCCACTCTGGGAGAAGAGACTGAACGAATTTGATGTTGATTTCGAGGTTTCCCTTCATGAGGTCGTTCTTACGAAGTTTATTCAGCATGTTGCAGAACCTGTGGTAGGTGGTTTGTAGGTCTTCTCCAGGTATTGCTTTAAACTGACCGTAAGCATTGAGAGTTGATACCATCTTCGCTTTGTGGCCCAGGTCTGTTCCCTCCATTTTTTTTCTGATTTCATCCCAGAGTTCTTTGCCAGTCCCAAAGCTGTCGAGGCTACTGTAAATTTCATTAGGAAGACCCTGTAACATGTACGAGTGTGCATACACGTCGGCCCTTGCCCTTTATTTCTGTTGTGGATCGTACTCTGCAGGGGAAAGTGGGAACATACCTCCTATCACCGGTGGTGTGGCGTTTGGGTTACCGACTATAGTTTTGAAAAATTTAGTTGGTCCTTTTTGCAGGGATTCGAGGATTAGTGGACCGGCCGGCTGACTTAAGATGAAATGGAGAAAGCGTTGCTTCCATGGACCATATTCTCCTCGGTAGAGAACAGGTGGTTTTGTGTCTGATCCAATGGATAAGGCGTCCTTGGAAGTCATTTCTTAGTGGTAGGAAAAACGAAGACTTTTGTAGAAGTTCGGGCCGAAGTTCGTGTTGAAGTTCGGGCCGAAGATTGTGTTGAAGTTCGGGCCGAAGTTGGTGTTGAAGTTCGGGCCGAAGTTCGGGTGATGTTCGAGCCGAAGATTGATTTGAAGTTCGGGCCGAAGTTCGAGTATAGTTCGGGCCGAAGATTGAGTATAGTTCGAGCCGAAGTTCGAGGTGAAGTTCGAGTCGAAGTTCGGGCCGAAGTTCGGGCCGAAGTTATTTTGATGTTCGAGCCGAACTTAAGGATGAGTTCGGGCCGAACTTGTTACTGTTCTCGGGCCGAACAAGTTCTTGAGCAGAACAGTTACGAACAGCCCAATAAAACTCACTAATTTGATCCTAAAATGCTCGTTTCTTACCCAAATTCTTTGATTCTTTTTGCAAAATGACCAAAACCTTTTTCCTTCAATCCATTACTACAATCTTAATCAAAAACAACTTGGATCTAATCCAAAATTTGAATTTTCAAGGTTTTTCAAGCTTTAATGGAGGTTTCTTAAAATCACAATTTCATCATCAATATGGATTGGAATCGGATGAAATCTGATTCTAAGCTTAATATAATGAATAAATGAAGCTATTTAACCCATAAAAACTAACTTTAATACCTTAAATTCGGATTTTAATTTCTTGACCCTTTTTCTTCAAAAACTTCAAAAACCCTTTTGATCTTCTGATTTTAACACCAAGTGATGGATTTGGATCGTTTTCAGATTGAAATTATGCTCTGATACCAATTGAAATGCATAAAAACACTGAATCAATCCATACTTGGTATTGGATGATGATTTTTGGTGAGAAAACTTGGAGAAGAAGAAGGGTTTTTAGAGATAGAAACTAGAGAGAGGTAGAGAGAACAATTGCTGGAAATTGAAATGTGGTTAATGGCAAAAGTTGAGGAATTAAGCCTTACACTTTGGTATATATACCATGGCTTAATTCCTTGATTAATTAAGACTAATCCTAATCTTAACTAAACTATTATACAATGTTACACTTTACCCCCTAGACTATTAATTACAATAAAAATAGTACCCAACAGAAGATTTTATGGACGTACATGCTTTGATCTCTAAGTAATTGTTTTGAATGTTTCGTTCTTGTAACGAGGAAGACAAACGTTATAGCGAACGAGTGTTATTATATCTTTCACGAAAGACATATATATATATATATATATATATATATATATATATATATATATATATATATATGTCACGAAACTAGTCCCTAAACTATTAGGGATTACATCTTTGGTTTATATACCATCTCCCTAATTGTCTAATTAGTCCTAAGACTAATCCTTAACTAATATACAATGTTACATAACTAGTCCCTAAACTATTGATTACAACTAAATATGACCCAACAATCTCCCCCTTTGTAACAATAGTCTGGGAATCGTATTTTCGAAGTCTTCATCTTTAGCAAAAGCTGCACCTGGTAGATATTTTGTTGAATAGTGATGTATCAGGATCAGCTTTAGCTTTGTTAACCTTTGAAAACAGATACTTCTTGTAGCTTTTCAACCACAAGAAGTATTTTGAAGACTTTACTTTGAATATACATATAGACCGACTTAAAATAAGACCCATATTAATAGAGAGATTAGCAGCGGAAGTCTTTTCTTGACGTTTGTGGCTTTATGTCGATCTATGGTTCTTAATAATTGTTGTTGAGGTAACATGTTGATAACGGTTACGCTCCCCCTCAAACAAACAATTATTTTTCACGGGAGTTGGATTAAACAATCATTAGCCTTAATCTCACCTATTTATACCTCCTCTCACTAATCACCACTAACTAGTTTAACTAGTCCTAACAATCTCCCCCTTTTTGTGTTTGATGCACTGTTTCTTGCTCTTTTCTCCCCTCATGATGATCATGACCAGGGTCCTCATGATAATGCTGAATGTTTGTCTTGTGTAGACGGAGAGAGGAAATTGTGTGTCGATGTAATATGTGTGCCAAGATTTTGATATTTTTGGGTTTCGGAATCTAGAACCAGTAACATGTAGTACTCATGAAGTAACCAGATAAAAATTGATTTATCCAAGAATCTTGGAGAAAAATATTTGAAAAATGAAGAATAGCGATGTCAATAATCACGTGAAGTCATAAACAGATGCAATCTTTACTGAAGAACTTCAGTAGAGAGATCGTTTACGGATATGACGAACACGGTGATTAAAGACATTGTTAATCAAATATTTGAAATTTAAAAGAAATCAATTTGTGTGGTTATATCAAAGATCAGTGAAGTATACCGCTTACAAAGATGCAATTTTCTCTGAACGTGTGCAGAGAAAAGATCGACGGATATACAAAGATCAATAATCTAACAGTGCATTAAAAACGATTTTGTGTGTGAGATAAAATGAAGAAGTCAAAATTGAATCTGAACAGTATGGAGAAAATTAAAAATGATTTCTCCATTGATCGTTTAAGTATGATAATCGTTTGAAAAATGGTAAGAACACTCAATCCAAGAAGGTGTTAAAAACAGATGCAATCTGTACTGATTGTAAACAGTAAAGAGATCGACGTATTTAACAGCAAATTGTGTTGAATGTTGCAAACAAGTATTTTTGAAAAATCGAAAATTTATGTGCAAAATCAGAGTTTGCACATAAATTTTTGATTTTTCAAAAATACTTGTTTGCAACATTCAACACAATTTGCTGTTAAATTCGTCGATCTCTTTACTGTTTACAATCAGTACTGATTGCATCTGTTTTTAACACCTTCTTGGATTGAGTGTTCTTACCATTTTTCAAACGATTTTCATACTTAAACGATCAATGGAGAAATCATTTTTCATTTTCTCCATACTGTTCAGATTCAATTCTTACTTCTTCATTTTATCTCACACACAAAATCGTTTTTAATGCACTGTTAGATAATTGATCTTTTTATATCCGTCGATCTTTTCTCTGCACACGTTCAGAGAAAATTACATCTTTGTAAGCGGTATATTTCACTGATCTTTGATATAACCACACAAATTGATTTCTTTTAAATTTCAAATATTTGATTAACAATGTCTTTAATCATCGTGTTCGTCAAATTTGTAAACGATCTCTTTACTGAAATTCTTCAGTAAACATTGCATCTGTTTATGACTTCACGTGATTATTGACATCGCTATTCTTCATTTTTCAAATATTTTTCTCCAAGATTCTTGGATAAATCAATTTTTATCTGGTTACTTCATGAGTACTACATGTTACTGGTTCTAGATTCCGAAACCCACAAATATCAAAATCTTGGCTCACATATTACATCGACACACAATTTCCTCTCTCCGTCTACACAAGACAAACATTCAGCATTAGCATGACTGCATGAGGACCCTGGTCATGATCCTCATGAGGGGGAGAAAAGAGCAAGAAACAGTGCAAGTACTGGGTTTATCACTGAACAACATCAAAAAGAACCATAAACATCACATCAAAGAAGAAGAAGAAACCGATTCATCTAAAGAAATCTCTCTCCAAAATCTCAACCACTTAAATCTAAATCTTAACCGTACAAATCATTACTTTCAAATTCTCTATCATCAAAATCCAAACCTTAACCGTTCAAATCATTATTTACAAAACACAAAACATTATTATCCTGTACTCACAAAACCTCTATCATAAAATATAAAACAAAATCTCCAATAACTGAAATCCTAGACAAATTCTTCCCTACTGACATTTCATTACCAGAACTTTTAACCTTAAATGATACATTTTTTAGAACTTTCTTACACAAACTAATTCAACGAAAAATGTTCATTTGAGTGTTTGAAACTTCGAAGTTCTGTAACGGAAATTATAATTGCTTCTACTGCCACTCAGATGTTATCATTGAAAAGTGAAACCTAGAGATGTTAATTACAGCCTTTGACAAAGAATTGAAATGATCAAACGTAATTCACCATCTTGAAGTACATCTGAGAATACATGAACATTGTAGCTTGCCCATCTTTTCACAAGGTTACACAATCCTCTATCAACATTTGATCAGATCAAGAATTTGCAATGAGATCTTGAACTTACTTCATACGTGAGAAGGTGAGCAACGGGCCAATAGAAGCAACTGAAGACGGAAGACTAGGATGGAGTGCATCAAGCACAAAAAGGGGGAGATTGTTAGGACTAGTTAAACTAGTTAGTGGTGATTAGTGAGAGGAGGTATATATAGGTGAGATTAAGGCTAATGATTGTTTAATCCAACTCCCGTGAAAAATAATTGTTTGTTTGAGGGGGAGCGTAACCGTTATCAACATGTTACCTCAACAACAATTATCAAGAACCATAGATCGACATAAAGCCACAAACGTCAAGAAAAGACTTCCGCTGCTAATCTCTCTATTAATATGGGTCTTAATTTAAGTCGGTACATATGTATCTTCAAAGTAAAGTCTTCAAAATACTTCTTGTGGTTGAAAAGCTACAAGAAGTATCCGTTTTCACAGGTTAACAAAGCTCAAGCTGATCCTGATACATCACTATTCAACCAAATATCAACCAGGTGCAGCTTTTGCTAAAGATGAAGACTTCGAAGATACGCTTCCCAGACTATTGTTACAAAGGGGGAGATTATTGGGTCATATTTAGTTGTAATCAATAGTTTAGGGATTAGTTATGTAACATTGTATATTAGTTTAGTTAGTCTTAGGATTAGTCTTAAGCTAATTAAGGAATTAAGGTCATGGTATATAAACCAAAGTGTAAACCTTAATTCCCCAACTTTTGCCATTAATCATAACATCTCTTGCAATTGTTCTCTACTCCTTCTCTCTACTCTCTCTCTCTCTCTAAAACCTTTCCCTTCTTCACCAAGTTTCACCATAATCACCATATTTGGATCAAACTATGGATTGAAAGCTTAATCTAGGATTCAACAATGTTTAAAGAACACAGTATCATAATCAGGTGAGTAATTTAAAGGACGATAAACAGAAGCATCATACACTGTTCCAAACGCAATTGTCGGAGATGTAAAATTTTTGGAGTTGTTACAATTAATTTTAACAGTCGACGAAGAAACTGAAGACGTATATGGTCTAGACGTATTAAGCACGCAGGGCTTCTTAAGCGTACTAGACTTAGACGAACTCGGCTTCTTAGACTGCACATCTCCTTTGACTCCATTGGGCTTGGGCTCCTTGCTCTGAGGCTCTAATTTTCTAAATGAGACGTTTAAGGTTGGTGAATTAGAGGTTCCTCTCAAAGTAATTGGTACTGGATTAACAGGTGCCGGTCCTATTAATGACGATTTAGAATTTTGAAGAACATTTTTGTCAGTTTTATGTTTTAATTCTGAAATCGTGTCCTCTAATTTATGTATCTTTGTTTGAAGTTTTTCTTTTTCTTTATCAAAGGCTTTATGAGTTTCATCAATTTCAGATTCAAGTTGGACGATTTTCTTTTCTAAAATTAACGATGGAACATAAAGCTTGGGTTCGAAGGTTTGTTTTAACACTTCATCCTCAGATAAAGAAAATTCATCTGGAGTGACAATTGGAAAGTATTCATGATTTTCAAATTTTGCTTTCTTCTGTTCATATGTTTTGTTCAAAGCAGAATAGTTGAAACTAATTTGAGCATATTCTTGCTTTTCTCTGTTGAATTTCTCAATTTCTGCTTTTTCATCCGGTATATGTAGAAAGCTTTGCCATATTCTCATGCCCATGTAGTCATAATTGTACAATGTTGGGAGAACATCAGCAGCTTTCTCCAGATAACGAGGATTATCCGCTCCAAGTCCTGATTTTGATTTGTAGTATCTGAACTCTTTCGGTTCATTAAACTTGATTGTTTGTTCCGTATGACCTGATTTGATAATTGTTAGCTCCAACTTTTTGCAGTGTTCTTCAGCATTTTCTTTTCTGACAGTGAGACTGTGTATGGTTGCTTTTTGTTCATCGATTTCCCTCTTAAAACTGTTCGTTATATTTTTGATTTGATCATTTAAATTTTGAATTTCGATGTCAGCCGTCTTCAACTGATCTTGGTAATCTTTCATCTTGACTTCTGCGGCTTTTATCCAAGTCCGCTCTGTATGTAATTGAATAGCTATGTCATTGAGTAGCTTCTTGGAGTCGTCATTCTCACTTGGCATCGTTTTCATGTTCTTAATATTTGAAATTTCAGCATCTTTGTCATTGATCATTTTATGTAATTGGTTGACCTCACTGGTGTAAGCAACATAAAAGGTTGACAACTGATTTTGTAGCTCTTCAGTTTGTTTTTGAAAATAGTTATTTTGAGTTACTTGGGGGAGAATTGATTCAAGTTGATTACGAAATGTGTCATTTTCTGCTTTTAGGTGCTTGATTTGTGCATTTGAAGTATTATTTGTGTCTACTTGTTGCTGTAGACTTTCTTTTAATTCAGATATTTTAAATTGAAACACTGATTGTGACGTAGACAATTGATTTTGCAATTCCTTGTTTAATTGTTCAATGGTATGCATTTGTGTTAACTGATGAGAACATTGACTTAGATCTTTTAAAATTTGTGTCTTTTCAGTTTTTAAATCTGTTATTTGTTTTGTCAACTGGGCTTTCTCGTCAATTTCAATTAAAAGATTTTCATTAAACAAGGAATTTTCTGATAAATCAGTATCTAAGTCTAAAGAAGAAAAGTGTACCTCTTTCTCATCATTTTCTGGAATGCCCAGATCAGTTCTCTGTCCAGTGGAACTATCAGAATTTGATAAAAGTGAACTGATTACCTCAATTTCTTTGTTGGCTTCTTCATTGAATCGATTAGAAACCTCTACATACTCTTCATCCTTAGTATCTGAATCTTCCATCCATTGAAGATCTTCAACAAAGAACCCTTTTTCAGTCTAAATTCGTTTAGCCATCAACATCTTTCGTTCATAATACACTGAATCACGAATGATCGATTTCTTTGTAGCATCCAAAGGTGTGATGATTGGTTGTCCAATGATGATTGATTTTTCAGTTGAAATTGTAGCAGATAGAACTGATTTGAAACGAGACATATACTTTATCGCATTTTCCAAGTCTTTATCCACATACTCATTTGTAGCTGGTATAGGTTTTTCCATTTTATGTGATTATTAGTGTTGATTGAATTCTCGGGTTGATATGTAGAAGATCTTGTTTTAATCATATTCCCGTGATTGTATGAGTTACGACCGAGAGAGAAAAAGAAAAAAAATTTAAATTTGAAATTTTTTCAAAAAGATCTCATATTACAAAAGACACTTTAAATATGGCCTAGATTTTCGAATTAGTCAAAAACGACGATCGGGTTAGAACCTAGGGGTAAACGAATTTTGGAAATTGGTTACTCGTGGGCTTGAAACGGACACCCGAGCTGAAAGTTATGATCGTTTTAGTACAGTCCCTTTTGTCACGCAATCCTGGGCCGAGATGTTGGTTCGAGCTGAAGTCCTTGAGCCGAACTCTTGGAGCCGAACACTTTGAGCCGAACTGTTGTTTGGGCCGAAGATGCTGTTCGGGCCGAACTTTAATTGGGCCGAAGAAGTGTTCTCGGGCCGAACTTTAATTTGGCCGAACAGTGGAGTTCTCGGGCCGAACACTGAAGTTCTCGGGCCGAACACTGAAGTTCTCGGGCCGAACAGTAATTGGGTCGAACAGTGGAGTTCTCGGGCCGAACAGTTTGACGAGTTCGGGCCGAAGATTTTACTGTTCTCGGGCCGAGAACAGTTGCGTCGTTCTTGAGCAGAATCGTTCCGAACATCCAACTAATTTCACTAAATTGATCCTAGAACGCTCGTTTCTTAACCAAAATCGATGATTCTTTTTGCAAACTGACCCAAATACGTTTTCCTTCAATCCATTTCAATAATATTGACTAAAAACAACTTGGATCTAATCCAAAATTTGAATTTTCAAGGTTTTTCAAGCTTTAATGGAGTTTTCTTAAAATCACAATTTCATCATCAATATGGATTGGAATTGGATGAAATCAGATTCTAAGCTTAATATAGTGAAGAAATGAAGCTATTTAACCCATAAAAACTAACATTAATACCTTAAATTCGGATTTTGATTTCTTGACCCTTTTTCTTCAAAAACTTCAAAAAACACATTAGGTTTTCAAATCTGGACAACAAACTATGATTGTGGATCATTTTCAGAGTGAAATTATGCTCTGATTCCAATTGATAAACCTAGAAAGAGCAATCAATCCATAGTTTGATTCCTACTTGATGATTCTTGAAGAAAACTTGATAGAGAAGAAGGGTTTTAGAGAGAGAAAGTAGAGAGAGGTAGAGAGAACAATTGCTTGAAGGATAAGTTTGATTAATGGCAAAAGTTACAATTAGGGATTACATCTTTGGTTTATATACCATCTCCCTAATTGTCTAATTAGTCCTAAGACTAATCCTTAACTAATATACAATGTTACATAACTAACCCTTAGACTATTGATTACAACTAAATATGACCCAACAAGTTCGAACTGGAATTAAACTCTTTGCCGTGTTCTATTTTACTATTACACAAGTACAATTTCTTGAAAAATGTAGTCGACCAATACATTCAAAGTCCAAGTGAAGCACTATTATTACTTTCCATAGTTACATGCCTCCAAAGTCTATAAATATACACCTTTCTCTCTCTCTCTTAAAGAAAGCCCTAATTTAAGCTGTCATTTCCTTTTAGGCTTACATTATGACCACTTACCAGGACCACATGGGATTGGTTCTAGGGTTGCTTTCAAGAATTTAGATAAGTATGACTACATGGAGGCCTCAGCTCCTTACAAATGTGTACTATGCCATGACAATAAGACCATAGTACATACAACCATAATTATTAAGTGCTTTCATTTCAAGATTACTTTAGCATGCACCTTTGATTTGTACTCTAGTGCTAAAAGAATTTGATACTCTTCTCACTAACGTACTCTTTAATATATCAAACGCCATCGTTTAAGGTCGTTCCAATATGCTGATTGTTTTCAGATCATCTAACCACCACTACAAAGTTGTAATCGGTGGTTAGATGATCTGATTAGTACGTCATATTGTGCTAACACACTAATGATTCCCACTTGGTACTTTTTTTGGTCATTTTCCGGTTCCCACTTACTCGATGTTCTTACCCACAAGATGCATCTACATGTACAGTTTAATTATTGGTGCATATATACTAGGGGGGTGAATCACTTTCCATCTTTAGCAATAGCTTTAAGTGGCCTTGTGATGCCACCAACAGCCAGCTTGAATGATCAGTTTCTTTATTCGATAGAACATGCAACACTTACATAAGACTTTTAGGGTTTTTAATTTTTGGATTTTTCTTGATGGGAAGTTCCCATTCGTCATGTACCTTCTCTTTGGACATATGTGTATATTAAAAGATGTAATTAGGGTTTGTACGATCATAGTCCTTACCACACATGTGATTCTTATTAAGGATATTTTAATCTGTCGATAATTACAAAAAAATACTAATAAAGTACCTCTTTTATGTCGTATATGCTATTGATTTGCTATATTGGACTAAAAGGTCGAATTGATTTTTAATGTGCTAAAATAAGGTTGTTAACTAAAAAATTTAACCGGATAATATATTTAAGTATTTTTGTAACTCTTCAAACATTGATGAATTCAAATTTAAAACATTAACTCCAAAAGAAATTATCCTTTTATGGCAAGGAAAAAAGTAATGTAATGGAGTTTAACTTGAGTTACAACCCCTAATTACATTTTCAGATATGTTTAAATATGGTGTTTAAATTATGAGTTTTGATAAGATATGTAGTATTAAAAATTTGTACATCAATATAATCAACTTCTTATTTTTAGGGATTATACCTCTATAAATTATTGTACTTCCTCCGTATCAAAATAAGTGACACACTTTCCATTTTGGGGTGTATCAAAATAAGTGACACACTTTGAAAATTTTCCTTATTTGGTAAAAATAGTGGGACTCATACCCACTAACTATCCACTTTAATAAATTGAAATTACCCTTATACCCTTACTTTTACTTTTAAAACTCATTAATATCACTTTATTCAAGAAAAGTGGGACCCATTATCCACTAATTATGTACTTTAATCTATTTTAACCTCTACTTTAATCTTTTACCTCAAAAAATGTGTAACCCAATTTGTGTCACTTATTTTGATACGGAGGAAGTATAATTTTTTATGCACTTAAAAATAATTATTAAGATTATTGCAATGGATTGTTGTTTGCGAGAGAATAGTTCTCATCAGCCATATTTGGTCAAAGGATGATCAAGTGAAAAAAATTTAAATGTGGTGAGAATTCCTCCGCAATTTATCAGAAACGAATCTTATACGAGTATATGTTTCTCTTCCTAAGATTTAAAAAATACAAATAAAACTCTTTTATGTGTTTTTTATCAGCGGAGAATTGTATTAAATAATCTAGCAAGGATCAGCTAGAGAATAAAGGTTACAATTAATAGTCTAGACGGGGATTACAATACCACTTTAACCAATTAACTAACACATTTTTTCTCTATTTGATAACTAAAGAAAAGAGAGAAATTTAACATCATCACCCAAAGTGTTTTCTTGCTTAGGCTACTTTGCTTGAAAGATAATCTCATATCTAAAACGCCGCAACTAAATGTGGAAAAATATATAACCATCTTGAAAATTTCTTTCTGAAAGAATGAGAGAATCTGCTAAGCCAAAGATATCTGAGATGTTGTTGGGTATAGGGATTTGAAGATTCAACCAATGTAAATGATACTTCGAAGCTCTCTAGCCACTTTGCACCGGAGGAAAATGTGGGATTCTCTTCGAGATCTTCATCACAAGAAAGATATCTAACGGATCCTAAGTCAATACCTTTAGGGGCTATTTGGCATGCCGTAATATTCCGTAATGGAATTCAATTACGAAGAATTGAATTCAATCAGAATTCAATTTATGAGTTGTAATTCATATTCATACTTATGCATTTTTTTATTTTTAAATTTTATTATTTATTTATTATTTATTTTTTTTAATTTTTAATTATTTTAAAAAATTTAAATTATTTTTATTTTTTTAAAAGAATTAAAATTTTTTATTTTATTTTATATTTTCAAAAAATTTAAATTTTTTTATTTTTTTTAAAAATTAAATTTTATTTATTTTAAAATTTTTTTTTATCTTTTTAAGAAAATTTAAAAATTTTCATTTTTTTACAAAAAATTAAATTTTTTTCCTTTTTAAATTTTTTTTTTAAAACATTTGGTAACGATTTTAAAATCTGAAGCATACAAAATATTCAAATTTGTTAGTTCATTAAAAGACCGTAATTGAATTCATAGGGTGTCAGATGGATTTCAATTACAAATTACGTCGTAATTGAATTACGAATAAAAAGTCCATCGGTAATGTAATTGAACTACATTTACGGAAGAATATTCACTTTTTGTCAAGATTAACTTTTGTAAGTAGCCGGTTTATTGCAAGCCTCCAAGCAAAGATATTGACTTTACCTGGCACTACATTGTTCCAAAACAATCCATCCTCATTAGTGTTAGCCCCAATAAAAGTTTTCTCGTCCCGTTAACCTCGAATTCTGATGTTGGACTAATTTGGTAACTTCATTTATCCATGTCATTACTAAATGGTGGCATTTGAGAGAATAACTCATTTAAGAGATCCATATTTTCTTTTTTCAACAATTGACGTGGGCTCCTTTCTCCATGCCCACAAAGGAAAAGGAGAGTTTTGGGCCACCCCAAAGATCTGCGATTGATGGGCCGCTGATCTGCTATACCCATTTAAAACTCTTAAATGTGATTGGGCCGAGGAAAATTGGTGTTGTAAAGGGCCAATGAAATTGGCTTTAGAAATGTTAGTGTTCAAAAAAGGTTCAGTAGCATTATTAGGAGGAATTTCATTTCTTATTTGTGCCATACCATTTAACCTTCGATCCCCATTAATAATTCCATTATCATTGGAAATTCTCTCTCATTAATGATTGAATTTATCGAGTGTTACCTAAACAGCCATTTAATAAGGATTACCTTAAAAACAAACTAATTAGGTAATTTCGTCATAAATTGCAGATTTTAGAAAAGAGAAATTATATATTTTTTTCTTATATTTTCTTCTTACCTATATTCCTACCTAATTTTAAACATGATAATCCACTAATTATCTTTACTCGTATAATTCCTTGATTTTAGGCCAAAATACATTTTAGTACCCTGAACTTGGCTAACTGGGTCTTCTACTACCCTCAACTATTAAAAGTGTAGCATGGTACCCTGAACTTGACAAAATTATCGATTTAGTACCCTGACTCACTAATTTGATCTTGTTTTCTTACTTGGCTTACTTCCGTTTGAGTTTTTGACGGACTAAAAGTTGTACGTTCATCTCAATATACTGAGATTAGAAGCAAATCACGTGAGAAATCAAGACCAAATTAGTGATTTAGGGTACTAAATTAACCATTTTGTCAAAGTTCAAGGTACCATGCTACACCTTTAATAGTTTAGGGTAGTAGAAGACCTAGTCAGCCAAGTTCAGGGTACTAAAATGTATTATGGCCTTGATTTTAACACTTGTTATGATCAAAACGGTAGACACATTTTTAGGCCGCACACAATATTGTTGAGTATTGTCCCACATTGGACAAATAACAAACCTGTAATGTGCTTATAAAAGTCCTGGGCTACTCCTCTTACAACCAATTGGTTTTAAGATGGAACCCCACAAACTTACATGGTATCAGAGCCACGGCTCACCCGTGGTTTGTCAAACTGCCACACGGACTCCACGTAACCCATAAATATCCACGTGTTAGGCGTGAAAAAAAGACGCTACACGTGAGGGGGCGTGTTGAGTATTGTCCCACATTGGACAAATAACAAACCTGTAATGTACTTATAAAAGTCCTGGGCTACTCCTCTTACAACCAATTGGTTTTAAGATAGAACCCCAGGACTTTTATAAGCACATTACAAGTTTGTTAATTGTCCAATGTGGGACAATACTCAACACGCCCCCAATTGGTTTTAAGATGGAACCTCACAAACTTACAAATATGACACAAATGATAGGCACCAATACCATTTCTCTATAAAAATTAATAAATGGTTGATTACATGTTGACGAAACAGTAATTAAAAGTGCTGGATAAAACTAAAATAGTTCATAACTAATCATCACAATCAAATTGTGCAAAATTTATAACCATAATCATCAAAACATATTAATTGGTTGCGTATACAAACGCAATAAAAAAAAAAGTCAAAATCCAACGATAAACATAAAAAAGTTCCGAGTAAATTACATAAATGGTCCTTCATGTTTGTACTATATTACATATTTAGTTATGTAGTTTCATAAATTACATTGATAGTCCTTATTTTTAAAATATTAACACATTTAGTACTTTAGGTAAACAAACGTTAACTTTTCTCGTCAAGTATGGTCACGTGTGATACACGACATGTAAGGAAAGGACAGATTTACCCCTCGTGCAACAATATTTTAACTTGCTCCTCCAACAATATTTGGACATATCCGAACCAAATAGGTGAATCCAAATGGTTTTTGGATTTTAAATGTTCAAACCGAACCGTCCAAACTAATTTAAATCCGAACCGATCCAAACCAAATTACAATTTGGTTGGTTTGGTTTTGTCCAAACCAAACCGTTTTTTCTTAATATACTTCACAAGACTACAAAAGTTATACCATAACTAATATTAAGTTTAGTATGTACAATTTTAAAATGATAAACTACTTTATACATAAAAATAAGTTAATTCATAACTTGTGACATTTAAACCATAAGATATTCTGTTAATTTCCATAGTCCATGGATATTTGATTTTTTGAAAATGGGCTAGAATTGTTGGATATATATATTTAAATATATGTATGTTACTATTTGGATTTTTTGGACAATCTGGATTTTACAATGGAAACTAAATCCAATCCGAAAACCAAACAATTAGTTTGGTTCAAGTCCAAACCAATCCAAAAAATCAATCCAAACGATCCAATCTAAATTGTCCATTTGGACAATCCGATTATATCCGAATATTGAACACCCCTAGTCATTATCCACATCAATGACGTTTTCCAATCTTGATTTACCAGGGATAGCGGATGTAGTATTTGAAATGACTTCCTATTAAAATCCAAAATGATGTGTAAATTAGAACAGATATCTACCTAAATATAACAAAAAATATTTCGAGATGTAAAACAAAATTTCATATTCTGAATGTTATGGTTATGCATACCTTTGATTTTTTGGATCCTGGTGACAAAATGATGTTGCCCGTTGTGCCTTCAAATAAAAAACAGTATTCCGAGAATTTTATTTTATTTCCTAAATATGAAAAATTGACAAATCATATCAACTGGTGCATCAACTTGAAGATTTAACATGTGGTTAGGTATACTTGATTTTTTAAGTTGTTTAAGTATTTCGGGTGAGTAGTAATTGAATCATTGTAATTGTTACCTAGCCATTCAGATTCACATATACTATCTGAAATAAAGTGAACCACCTGCTGACCTAGAATCTTAGACAATAGATGCTCATTTATAACTTCAACCACTTCGCGTGTTGATGCAAGAATTTCCTTTTGTAAAATAAGTTGGCTCTGCTAAATTCTGAATAAAAACAGGATAAACAAATTCCACAAGAAATGCAGTAGGATTATTGACGTCGGTTATAAGCAAATCACAAGGTATCTTGATTGTGGACCACCTAAAATACCATCAAATATTTTCAGGATCCAGTCACCAAATTCCTTAATCTCTTCGATATTTGTCTCCGCGGAACCTTGTATAAGCCGCATGTTTGTCATTAATTCACGTACAGTACAATTATCCCATACATAAGACGAATTAAGTGATGCATGTATAACCACTTGTCTAATTCCTGCAGGAATAACGGGAAGGATTTGCCTGAAATCACCTCCAAACACAATAACTTTACCACCAAAAGGAAGAGTTTTTGCATTAGGGATAGTAGATCCAATAATATCTCTTAATGATATTAGGGATAGTAGATTCAAAACAGTGTGTGTTAAAGGTGCTTCGTCCCATATTATTAAAGTAGTCTTAATAAGTAATCCAGCAAGATCGGTACAATGTTATTGAACATAAAGAGTCTTCGTTTACATTTATAGGGATCCAAATCTAGAATGTGCGGTTCCACAACAAGTTAATAGTAAAGAGGCAATGCCACTTGATGCAATTTCGTGATATTACAAACATTTTCATGTGGTATTTCAAGTTTATAGTATAAATTAGAGTAAATTACAAATATTCTGTGGTATTCCAAGTTTTACGTTTTGTCCTGATACTTTTAATTTTGTATTTTTTGTCCCTCTACTTTTCAATTTCGTGATTTGTGTCCCCTCTACTTTTCAATTTGAGTTCACGAAATTGAAAAGTAGAGAGGAAAAAACTATATTAAAAACACAGAGATACAATCATAGAATTTGGAATACCACGTAGACAATTCCTGTAATTTACTCTATAAATTATAATTAATGTATAACCAATCGACGACAATGAAAATAATAACAAAGAAGTTACCTCAAAGGCTCAAATCTTCTAATTCCAATCTGATCATTGTCAGATGTTCTCTCCTAAATTACTTTGTGTTCCAAAAGGCTTGCTGACACGAGATCTCCGGCCTATAAAACCTGATTAAATAATTACGGTTAGGTTGAATAATTTAAAGAATGCAGAAACAATTTGGCAATACTATAAAACAAATAAAGAAACAAAAACAAATTTCTAAACGTATACATACCATATGATACTAGAGATTCAATCTTAGATTTCGAGAATGCTCGCAAACTTCGAACAAAAAGCTTTACTTATAGTTGCATGGATCATAGATTCCTAACCAAACAAAATTAGTAAATCAGCTAATTTTCCGAAAAATATTAGTAAAATAGGAAAATATGAACTCCGTACTCCATATACATAAACAAATGTTCAATAAATTTGAAAGTCATGTATAAAATGTTAATACTTTTTCATCTAACAGTATCATGTCAATTTTATACATGACTGAGTGGATTTTTTAGGTAATTATATTTCTATAATCGGATTATCAATAACTTTATAACAACTCAGCAATGAAATGCACGTTCCCTGACATTATCAATAAATTTTATGTTGTATCACAAAAAAAAAAATAACTAAAAATGAAATAATTGGCATATACTGCAATGAGTTTTAAAAAAATGAAAAAATATTTAAAAAATGGAAAATTGACTAAATAGGAAAATATTAAAAAATGGAAAAACTGTATAAGCATATAGCGCAAAAATCTAAAGCATTATTATCAAACTAGGAAATTGTTTTTATTTTTTAAAAATTATCCCTATTATTTTTAACATGACAATATGCCATACCCTAGGAAACACAACCCCTAACAGGAAAATCAAACTTTTATTATTAAACTTCGTTTCCTTGGGTAAACATAATACACACCCTAGGAAACACTAATAACCCATAAAAATAGGGTTTTATATAATATAATACATTCGATTACTAAATATATAAAAATACTATACGTTATTAGTTGCATTCGATTACTAAATATATAAAAATACTATACGTTACATACGTTATTATTTAATACATTCGATTACTAAATATATAAAAATACTATACGTTATACTTCCTCCGATTCAAAATAAGTGATACACTTTCCTTTTTGAGGTGATTCAAAATAAGTGATACACTTTGAAAAGTTTCCTTATTTGGCAAAAAAAATGGGACCCACACCCACTAACTATCTACTTTAACAAAGTGAAATGACCCATTTACCCTTACTTTTTACTTTTAAACATCATTAACCTTACTTTATTCAAAAGGTGTGGGACCCATTCCCCACTAACCATCCAATTAATCTAATTTAACCATCATTATAATCTTTTGCCTCAAAAACCGTGAAACCCCAAGTGTATCACTTATTTTGAATCGGAGGAAGTATAACTTTCTAACAAACCTCGGCTTGAAGGGCTAGAATGAGACTGACAATGTGGCAGGGGAGTGGAACTCGAAGGTGGAGGCTAAAATTGAGTCAAAAATCACAAAAGTAAAAAACCAAAATAAGAGTTCATACAAGTTGATTCCATAATAGTTACATGATAATTTCCATACATATTGGATTGCATACGACTTACATAAAAACCAAAATAGGAGTTCATTCAGTTTCATTCTTTCTTTTCTTGGGCCCTTTACCACTCAGACTCAACCTGTCAACTGGTTTTCTATTTCTAGAACCTTTTCGACATGTATTTCTTTCAATGTATGCATTCAAAGACTCATAATATGATAATAAGACAAAAAAGAAACATACCGAGAAACAACCAAACCCGTCACTAGACTGAGCAATATGACGAGTCTTGAGAAACAAATATTTTGGTATTTAAAGCTGAGAAACACGTCGTATAATAACCGAGAATCGAATATAAAAACATCAAACGCCATGCCGTGAGTCACCAACCTATAATTAAACATGTACACATTAAAAGATCACCTTAGTCGTATCTAACTGTGATAATAACGAAATAATAATGAAACTATGATAAAGCATTGAGCTATGTGATGAGTTTCAATCTTCTGGTTCGATCTTCACCTCGACCAATCCCTCCGACTTTTTCTTAGTGTCTTCATCTTCAGAGTCGGTGTCAAGATCATCTAGATCAACAATAATTGTTTATTAAACTTATTTTAATATATTAAGTTGTATGGGATAAAATATAGTGTGACATAAGTTTACCTCATCGACAACATCATCCACTATATGGTCTTCAATAAATTTTTTCTTGAAATGGGCAATTAATTCAGCATCATCAGACAAATCAGCACATCGATAAGTGTGGTTGTTTTCTTCATCGTTGTTTTAAGAGTAGTAAAGCTTAAAAAGTAATTTTTTCCCAACAACATTATTCAACTCAGCCGGAAAGTATAATTTAGGATCCTTCCCGTATTTTTCAATCAACTCCCACGAGGTAAGGCTAGATAACTTAACGAAGTAGTTGTTGAAAAACACAACCGCTGCAGTACCAGTCTCATCGATAAGTCTCAAAATCCCCCTAAACCTATTAAAAAAAACACATATTATTTTAAGTGCAAAAAGTTAACATTATTAGACACTACCGGTTGAGTTTCACGAATATTCCCCACCATGCTTTTCACATAACCCTTAAAAACGTCGGCTATAGTAACCACTTTAACCTTAGATGCAAATACCTCAATTTTAAATTGGTTTGGTTCGTAGCTCTCTTGAATTTTAACCCTGACATATAAATTAAAATTGAGCCCAAATGTTAATATAATTACGATGTAATTGAATTATTATTTCATAATTAAAAAAGGTTACAAACTCTGATCTAAAAGCCAAAATTGCAGGATGATTTTGATCAATAACTATCTTGGTTCCAAAATCCAAACAGAGCGTTATGAACCGCCGGTGCCCTGCATTGTGTGGGTAACTAATAGGTTATGTTTGGGTAAGTAATAAGTTAAATAATATTTAATAGGGTTAATTTCATACACGTCCTTGTAAACTTCTAATATGACGTATAAATCCTTTCAAACTTCATTATTACGTATATATCCTTTCAAAACCTCAAATTTAATATGTTTAAAGTTTTTTATGTTAAAAACAATAAAAATTAGTCTTTTAACATAAAATTTCAGAATAAAAAAAAAATAGAATAAAGTTATAAGAGATGAGTGTATTAGTCAAAACATTTAACATAATTCTGAAACATGCAAAACAGTTTTTCATATGCAAGCTTTATGATCTGTATATACAGTCTGAATCTGAATTGCTGACATTAACAAGTCAACAGTTAAAATTTCAGAAACTAAAAAAAAATCAAATGAACAAAGATATAACAAATAGGGCTTAAGAAGTTGACTAATAAAGTCAACTTTTGAAACCAAAAGTTTGTGTATTCTGTATATGTCCATAGAAATACACTGCAAATTTATTTGTTGAGTGTGATAGTCAACTTACATTTGCTGGATCTACTTCCTTTTAAATCGCTGACATTATAAAGTCAACAATTAGAATTTCAGAAATTTAAAAATCAAATAAGAAAATACAATCAATTTAAAATAAATTAATCATAATCCTGAAAAATTGTAATTTTGTTTAGGGTTAAACAAATGTTACATTAAACCAAGATTGACTAATTAGGATTTAAGAAGTTGATTATGTATTATATATCTGAAACGATGACCAAATAAAGTCAATAATTTAAAATTTTAGAAATTTAGAAAAATTCAAATAAAATTAATAGATAAATCTAAAATAATAAATTACTTTGGTATCATATAAAAAGTTTACTTTTGGTTAGGTTTAACAAATGTTACATTAAAAAAGATTTAGCAATTAAGGTTTAAGAAGTTGACTAATACAGTCAACTCTCTGAAGAGAGTTTGTATAATCACAATGTGAATCTAAATCATTGACCTCATAAAGTCAACAATTAAAATTTCTGAACAATAAAAAAAGAAAATACACTTAGAAGAACTTTAAATAGTTGACTGTATTCTAAACTTGCAAACAGTGAACACATTTATCGCAATTCAGAATTCTAAACATGTAGAAATCTAAACAATTCACAATTCAGCATGGAAGTACCAAATGTATAAAATTTCAAGCGTATAAAATGAATCTGAATCTGAATCTGAATCATATATAAAATTAATCACAATCCAGAAATCTAAACATTAAAGCAGTGAACACAATTATCACAATTCAAAATTCTAAACATGCAAAATAGTATTTCATATGCAATCTTTATGATTGACTAATTTTAACATGTATTTTAAAATGATGTATGCAAAACAATATAACCTAAGTATTAAAAATACCTTTCTCCGAAAAAGAAAATAAAGAATTATGTAACTGTTTAAGCTGCTGCTTATGAAAGCTGAAATTTTGGGGATGGTGTGAATGAAACATAAAAGACAACCGGGGAATTTATATATAGAATGTTAAAATATTATTTAAAAAATGACAAACTTTCCGGTCTTAATTCTTCGATCAAAATCCCGGTATTATTTTATATTGATTAAATAATTTAAATCAAAATCCCATAACTATATTAAACTAACCAAAAACCATATCCTAAAATTAATCAAAATTTTGAAGCACGCTGCAATTTAAATTAAACTAAAAAAAAGTTAAGATCAGATTAAATAAAATTTTGTCATGATTTTAAATATGATAATAAATAGAAAGATAAACATACCGAGATAACATGATGATTTAAATTCTGGATGTATTGTGGAATTTAAAGCCGAGAAACACGTCATAAGCCGGACTAACCAGAATTAAATATAAATATAAAGACATCAAACGCCATGAATGTCGTCGTTGGGTCACAAACCTATTAAGTAGTAAACACGTACACGTTAGACGATCACTTTATAAAATATTCAGATTAGAATAAAAGCCAATTTAACATATATTTTGACTAATTTAACATTATTTTGTATCTGACTATTTTTATTAATCAAGTTAAGATATCATAAGTTAAAGCAAGAAGAAGACAAAGTACCGGCCGGAGAATTTTAAAATCAAAGGAGGAGGGCGGCTGCCATGTAATCGAGCAGGGCAAATAAAATATTAGGAATTTATAATATATCGGATTCGGGTGTCTTTGGGCTTAGCTTATCAAAGGCTTAACAATGGGCTGGCTTTTTATGCTTAGTTGTGTCTTGGTTATAGTTTGCATCTGATTTTTACATAAAGTTACATAGGGATATTGGATAATGCAATATAAAAAACCAAAGGGCTTATAGTCTATTGATATCATGTGTTTATGGTGTCTCATATTATTGTGGGTTCAAGTCATGTTGTGGATAAAAATGTGTAGAATTAGGGAGTGTGTTAGCCGTTCAAAAACCAATATTGCAATTTAAAAATCATTAAATATTATATAATTTTACACAATATTAAATGTAATAATATCACAAACATAGGTTTATAACTAAAAGACTACATTTAATATAAAAAAAACTTACTTATAATAATATTACTCCCTCCGTCCCACAAAAAACTTCTCATTTCACTCTAAATTTTTGTCCCACAAAAACTTCCCATTTGACATATTTGATGGGCTCCACAATAAAAAACTATTATTACTAAAGACCTCACCACTAATATCCGCTAACTATCTTTCTCTCTCTAATCCACCTTATATTTTAATCAAAAGTATTATTAATGACTCAACCACTAACTATCATCTAAAAACTTGTGCAAAAGGCAAATGAGAAGTTTTTTTGTGGGACGGAGGGAGTATAAGTTATGACGGAATAAATGTAATACCATTATATTATTACGGATTTTCATTATTTATAATTGATAAAATATGACATTGAATTTGTTGTAGCTAAAACACTAAATCTCTATCTCTACCTCTATATATCTCTATCTCTTAAAGCCACATTTTAACGAGTTGAGTAATTAATGAGATATTCAAGTTTGAACTCGTTTAACTCAAATTCAGGTTGGAGGGGTCCACATTTTTTTCTAATGAAAATCAGGATTGTAAAAATCCGGTAAAATACTCGGTTAAAAAACAGAAAATAGATCGGTCTAGGCATGAAGGTTGCACGCGCACACCGAGATTCCAAAGCTAGGGATTTAACATACTAGTCGTTACATAAATAGTATTGCGATGATTTTGTTTGATTAACACCAAATTCCAACTCGCTCGAGCTTATTTCTTTAATTTTGTAACAAGGTTAGTAATACCATCATTTACATAATCGAAATAAGGATATTTGAGATCATTATGATTTGTGTGAGATGTCTAATGGCTCAAGAAAGGGATATTGTTTACAAAGTTTTTTGGATAGAAAAGAAACCCAACGTATTATAGCAAAAATATTCCATAAGGCTCAATTAGCACAAAAAGCCTGCCCATGATAGGTTTTTTTTATAATGGGTTTAATAATCCATTATTGGATGTAAAAAATACAAAAGCCAACAAGCAACTTGAGAAGTTAAGCCCAAACACACCCAATATATATTAATCCCTCCCAATAATTTTCCCTTATTTGACTGATTACGTGCTAGCCGCCGTCAATCTCATAATCTTCCGTTGATTTTGAATTCTCCGGCCAATCAAAGAAGAGCTCTTGCAGGTAATTTATCTTCTTAATTTAATATTGATTTTCTTCTTATTGCATGTCGTTTTTTTGTTCAGATTTACAATTAATGAATATATAATGTCGATTTTTGCTTTAGGTTTTTTGGCCAAAATAAAATCTCATGGCGTTTGATGTCTTTATATTTACTTCCCTTTAGTCCGTGGGGCTATATATGACGTGTTTCTCAGCTTTAAATTCAAAAATACATGTTATCTTCATGTTGGTGACGGGTTGTTTCTTGGTATGTTTCTTTTTCTACTTATTATCATATATATAACCATGACAAAAGTTCATTTAATCTGATTACTACTTTTTTAGTTCAAACTTTATTGTGCTTCAAAATATTTTAGTAGATATAAACCTGTAGATGCGGCACTATTACATTTTAGCCCTTTTCAGAAAATTTAATCCTTAACTACATGGTGGTATACACTCTCGATCTGAGTTCTTAGTACTTATTAACTTAAATAAATTGAATCCATGAATTGAATCTAAACATATAGGCTTCTTTCTCTGATGTAAAAACATGCCAAAATTCGGTTGCTTTCCAATATTAATTGCAATTTCGAACATACAATAAAATTAAAACAAATGTTGACCCATTAATTAAAGTCTATGATTTTCATTATTTATGACCAATTAATTTTGCCTCCTTCATAGGTACCTTCTTAAATTGGCTATCTTCCGTGTAAGGCTGCAAAGTTAAAATACTAATACATGATACATCAGAATATTGAAACTTTTAACGTAAAATCATACCCAAATTCGGCTGCATTCCAATATTAAGGACAGCTTTGGAACACACAATAAAATTAAATCAAATGTTGACCCATTTATTAAAGGCTATGATTTTCATTATTCATAACCCATTAAATACATTTAAGTATACTAGCAGGGTACCCGCGCAATGCGGCGGCGGGTACCCAAAAACCATATTTCATGGCGAGCAAGTGTTGTTCGTTTACTTGCGCGGGTACCCAGAAACCATATTTCGTGGCGAGCACGTGTTGTTCGTTTACACGGTAATAATTGTTGCTAGAAATAAATAATTAAAAGGAAATGTGGATTTTGGTAAGAGTTGATGATTTACAGCGTCGTATATTTAATGTTATTGGGTAAAATGGTTTTCGAGTAACAGACTTTTGTTATTAAGTGTGGGTGGTGTTACCAAAGTGTAATGTATAGCAAGTGGTTAACACATAGTGATAAGTTAAGAGAGGTCTTGGGTTCGAATCTTATTAGCCGCGATTTTTTTTTTTTTAAGGTAGAGAACTAACTAACAAAAGTGGAAAGGTCCTTAAAATCAAATTTAAGGAGCTCCTTAAACTTACCTAATGGGGTAGGCCTAAATGTTTTATATAGTAGTAAGATATGCAAAATTTAAATGCATTATTTTAAAACCATTAAATATAATTTGACTCATTAATTTGACCTTTTAATATGCTGAAAGTGAATTCGTTTAAATCAATTTATGGAATTAAATGATCAATTTCCGTGGAATACAATAAAGAGTAACTGATTTTCCATTACCTTCTTTATGGTTGTTCAACAAATCTCTCACTATATATGCAGCCTACACTTGATTGAAGCTCGCCACATGTCCATTTCACGCATTCCCATTGGATGAAAATGATGACATGTAACTACCTAAAGTCCACCTATGCATATACCTGGAAAATAGAAATTTAGAAAATTTATTTCTATTGAATGACTAAAACCGTCATTTTCTCTTCTAAAATTGGTTTTACAACTATTTAAAATTATTTAAATAATAAATGGTAATTACAATAAAATATTCCTTTTGACATTTGCTTCCTATAGAAACCCAGGTGGTCTTATGAGGTTGTGGTCTTATGAGGTTGTACATAATGACTTGTAAGTGCAGTAATGTCAACATTGAATCCCAGTCAGAAGTATTGTTTAGATGTTATGGGTTTCACCGGATTTATAGGTTTCAGTGTTGATAGCATCCCTACGAAGCTTGCTTTATTTGTTGTAGATTCATTTAATCTAGAAAGTATGGAGATAAAGCTGGCCAATGGATCAATTAAAATAACACATGACCTGATTGCTGAAATGCTCGGGTTAGAAAACGTTGGGCAGAACATTAATGATTTGGCTGTTCAGGAAGACGATAGTATGATTCAAGAATGGTTAGCTCAATATGCTATTTGTAAAGAGGTGAAACCACCTGACATTAAATTAAACATTCGACGCGTTCAGAGGCTGCGGACATGAATTTCAAGCTTAATTTCATTGTATTATTTTGTAATATAATGGGAACAATTAAACCAGGTGGTGTATGTGATGCAACAATTTTGTCACTATTGAAATCCACATTGGACTTCACCGACATAAATTGGTGCGATTATCTGTTCGAATGCTTGAAGAGTTGCAAGAAAGGATGGGTGAAGGGTAAGAAGGATTCTTTTTTCAGGGGACCGTTGACTTTGCTTGTGGTAAGTTTATTAGAGTGTTGTAGTAACAGATTTCTTACTTGATACCATGTTATACATTTGATGTTTTTGATATTACATTTGATGTTTTGTCATTATTACATTTGATGTTTCTGATATTACACTTGATATTAAAGTGTTATTGTATTAATTGTTTCTTCATATTACATTTGATGTTTTTGACACAGATGTGTTATGTTAATAAGTGCAAATGTGAAGCGTTCAAAGTGTCAACTAAGAGACCTCCGGTATCAGTTTGGACTTCTGAGTTATTGGGTCTATGAGAGATAGCAGAGATTAATAATGGTGGGTTCGGGATCGGTGAGGTGGATGATACAATGGTTGTAGATGGAGGAGAGTTAATTCCAGAGGATATAGAGGTTACGTCTCGGTTTATTGTTTAATTATTTCACTCTAACTATAATAAACCTCATTATATTATTAATCTTTACATCTTGCAGGGTTGTTTATGGAATCTTAAAGCGTACATAAAAGCAGTGGTAATGGAATTTCTGACTTTGACAGAACTGTTGCAGCCGGAAAAAGGATGTTCCCGGAATGGGCCGAAGTCGACAAGCTGTTAGATAGGTACGAGAAGATGTTAAAGTACAGGTCTAGCATGATTAAAGAAAAAACTGATGCAGTTTTAAGTGGTGAGAATGGCGGAAATCAGAATGTTGGTGGCACGTTTAGTCGTGTAGGTGACACGTCAACCAAACGATGTGATCCTCCAGTTCAGAAGGTATATGCCGAGGGGGGAGATGTTGGGATGTCAGACCATAATTTGAGGCAAGATACTGCACCCATTGGTCCAATAAAGGAAAATGCTCAAACAGCAACTGAAACTGCTGTTGATGTTGATTTGGATAATATCGATTTTTCCAGATTTGATGATTTTGGGGAAGGTTTAGGTTGTGAGAATGCTGGAAATCAGAATGTTGGTGGGCCTTATAGCAGTTTAGGTGAGACATCAACCAAACGATCTCATCATACGGTTCAGAATGTATATCTCTAGGGGGAAGATGTTGTTGCGAAGTCAGCCCGATATATGATGCAGGGTATTTTACCAACGGGTCCAATCTTGGGGTGATTTTACGAAACTCAACCATTATATGTATTTTGCCGTTATTTTAGATCCTGCCATGAAGTCGGATGTTATTGGGTATGGGTTTAAGTATTTTCTCGACCAAATTAGGAAACCCGAAATGTCCGAGTTAGATTTTTTTAAAGTGGTTAAAGAAATGGTGGGACAAGGTTGAGGAGGATATGAGAACATTGTTTGAAACATATAAGGTAAAGTTTGACATGGAAAACCCAAATGAGGCTAATAAAACCACACATAAGGAAGGTACATCATTAAGTCATTGTGGTAATGATTTCTTAAGTGCTTTTCATCGGAGTCAGCTTTTAGTACGGGTGGTCGTGTTTTAGACTCATATAGAAGTTCGTTAAAGCCTCACATAGTGGAGGCATTAATATGCACACAAGATTGGTTGAGAAAGTCACAAATGCCTATAAATATTGATGATGAAAGTGATATTATTCAAGATGATGAGATTGCTGAAGGTAAGTTAAATTTTAATTGTTGGGGATACATCTAGTTATAATTTATGATATATATTGATTATTATGTTGTTTTTTAGATATCGAAGAGGAGCTACAAAAACAAGATGCTAAAGTAAAAACTGCTTTTACTGCAAAAAAAGCAGCAAAAACTGCATATTTCTGCACATATGACAGCACTAAAAACCACAGTATTCTGCTCAAAAAATCAGCTAAACTACAGTTTTATACAGCCAAAACAGTAGCCAAAACTACATTTTTCTGCACACAATATGTAACTAAAAACTGCATTTTTCCTGCTGAAAATAGTAGCGAAAATTCCCAAAAAAAACAGCTAGAAATTGCTTACAGTTCTAGACGGTCCAAACCGGTCCGGACCAAAACTACCCGAAAAATAACCGAACCGAACCTGTTCGGTCCGGTTCTCGGTCCTCTACAAACATGAATTTCGGTTCTCAGTCCTAACCGGGTCGGTCCGGTACCGTGCACAGGCCTACAGCTGAATATATAACATCACAGTAACTGTCCATCCTATAAAACGTTCCAATTTTAATTAATTACTGCTAAAAGATGGAATTTAAAAATAGTGGGTCATCATCTTTTAAATTTTTAATTTTAGAACTTAGCAGCTAGAAATTTTCTAATTTAATTATCTTTTTAAATTCAAATCACTAAAATTTTCTAATTTAATTATTTTAAATTTCATAAAATAATGGATCAAAAAGGTAAAATGTAAAACGTATGCTAAGAATGAAACATGACTAACCCAAAAACAAAACAATGGGTCAAACGGCATCAGAAATTGCTTGATTGGTATAATATTTACTTTTCAATCTGTCTTGTATAAATAGTTGATATAGTTTTGGAACAATTTAGTATAAATCACATAAATGTAGATGCAAAATAAAGATATAATATTTACTTCACGTTAAGGTCATCAACATAGTTATTTTTTGTTGATAACATCACCATAGAAATGATATAATCTAATGAATTTTTGTTGACCTGCACAAAAGGAAATATCCATTGATCAAGTCTTCCTTGGATCGAGCGATATCCTTGTATGGAATGGTCATGCCATCTGAGATTCGAATATACTTTTTATCAACCACTTATTCATCTCCACCACCGACTCCTATAAGAAAATCTGAAAACCATGCATCAGTTCGCGCTCTCATATTTAGAGTCAACCTCATCTTTTTAATCACATACCATAGCGGTGACATTCTTTGATTGGAGTCTACAATCTGTGCTCGCGTTCCACGCCTAGTGACTCAAATATTCGCTAAAAGTGATCGACACGAATGAGTGGGTCACACCACTATCAAAAAGCACAAAAACATGCACAGAATTCACAAGAAATGTACCTAAAACACTGATGGCAATAGTTAGAAAATAAATATCATTAAGAAGAATTAAACTGAAAGTTTCATACCTTCTCGTCTTGCAGTATCATGTCCATTTTGTAGGTCACAAGTGGGTTCTTTAAATCGTTGGATTTCCACAACCTAATAGCCCTAACCTTGAAATGATTGCTTCTTTAATAGCATCAATGTATTCATCATCATTTAAGAGACTCCTTTCAAAACATGCAACTCTAGATGTAGGACATATACCACTTTGAATACAATATTTATTATTTTATTTGCTACACCGTCATCTTTATCGTATATCAATATCTTCGAACGTTGTCTGCTCTTTTTTGTAGATAACATATAATATAATTACCCGTGTGATAAAACTGGCTCTCAAAAATGCAGTCCAACCTTTGACAATGATCTCCCTTGACTCTTATTAATGGTCATAGCAAAACAAATAACTAGTGGAAATTGTCTTCTTTTAAACTTAAATGGGAACCTTGTTGTCATATGGTGTCAAAGACAATCGTGATATAAAATATGATATCCAACATTATTTCCAGATATAACGACTACTTTTATAACACGGGTGCCCAATGCTATGATCTGAAGTCTAGTACCATTGCATAAACCACTTTTCTGGTCGATGTTTCTTAGTAATATAACTGGAACACCAACTTTTAAAACTAATTGATGATTTGGCAAACCAGAAACTTTAATACCATTTAGCACATCTGGTGAGTATAAATTTTTATCGAATTGATCATTCAAAAATTCTGAAGGACATATTCTATCTAAACTTAAATATTTCTTTCCTTTTTTTAGAAACATTTATAAAAAACGATCATTTAACTCATTCTGCGAACATCTTCGTTTCTTTTGAACTTGAACCTATTTCACTTTCATGTACTACATAGCAATCGTATAATTTTCTTTTCAACAAGGATAGTGTTGTGAATTTTTTGATTGAGACTTGTAGATGTCGAGGTCTCTACAGCTAATGGTGTAATGCTGTCACCTGCAGGGGAGGACCTAGTATGGTGCCCGGGGTTGCCGGTGCAACCCCTGAAATTTTTCCGAATAGTGTAAAAATAGCGTTAAATTTTTTAAATTTTCTTTTTATTAGTGTGGGTGCAACCCCTGTGAAAAAAATGTGCAACCGGTGACACCCCTCAACTTTTTCTCTGGGTCCGCCACTGGTCACCTGTTTCAGAGAACCCATCCAGCAACAAAAATAAATAACACATTTTAATTAAATTAATAAATAGTAGTAAATTAATAAATATATATATATATTATATAAAAAATCCGGTGCTACGTTAGAATTGTTGTCATGATCAACTATATATTATTTACTCATCATACTTAATTGTCACCCCATAGAGTTAACTCTAATTTGGAACATCTAGTATATAAAATAAAGACATTTTTGTCAATAATGGAAAAAGTGATAAAAATAATCACAATTTAGAATTTAAATCTAAACATGCAAATAGTGAACACATTTATCACAATTCAAAATTTTAAACATGGAAAACATTATTTCATATGCAAGCTTGATGATTGACTAATTTAACATATGTTTTAATATGAAGCATGCAAAACAATATATATCTAAGTATATAAAATTAGATGTTTCTCCGGAAAAGAAAATTTTGAATTATGAAACTGTTTAATCTGCTTATAAAATTGATGTTTCATATGCAAGCTTATGAAAGATGAAATTTTGTGATTGAAAAATAAAAGACAACCGAATGTTAAAATAGTAGTGTTTTTCTACCGATTAATTAAATGTGATACATACATACATATATATATATATATATATATATATATATATATATATATATATATATATATACTTCCATCATAAAAAATTAACTAAGACAACCAGGAGTTTATATAGAATGTTACAATATTGTATTTCTACCGATTAATTAAATGCAATAAAAATGGATATTATGTATAAAAAATTAACAAACTTTCCAGTTTTTATTCTTCCATCATAATCCAAGGATTATTTTATGGGAGCTGATTCGTACGGAGCAACTTTTAACATGTTTTTGTGCACTGTTAGAAGACTCATTTGTAGATTATGAACCAGATCATTGATTAAAGCATTTTAAGTACAACTAAAGAGAAACATACCGAGAAACAACCAAACCCATCACTATAGTGAGCACCATGATGAGTTGATTTCCGGATTCAATATAATAACATGTAGTTTGGAATTTGAAGCTGAGAAACACGTCATGTAATAACCCAAGGAGTACCGAGATTTAATTATAAAGACATCAAACGCCATGACCGTCGTCGTTGAGTCACCAACCTATTAATTAAACATGTGCACCTTAGACGATCACTTTATAAAATATTCGGATGAAAATAGTAGTCTCTTTAGACATATCTGGCTGTTTTTATTAAGCAAGATAATATATCATAACTTAACTTAAAGAGAATTATGGCCAAAAAATTTTGCAAGTTCAAAGCAAAAATCGACATGCAACATGATCAATAAGAGAAAATAGCAGTACACTAATTTCACATGGTAATCGACAAGCAGAGCAAGAAGAAGAAAATCAAGTACCTGCAAGAGCTCTTCGCTAACTAGCTGGAGAATTATATTGGTTGCACGAAGTATTATGTCATTAAGAAATCTTTTAACTTATGGCCACTTTGGATTGCATGTTATAGTTATGAAGAAATTAGGATATCCATGGCTAGAAAGAGCCATGACATCTAAATAATTGTGCCTCATATAACGTGCCCCGCCCATAAACAAAGAAGGCAATATAACACGTTTATCCATGTTTTCCATATTTTGATTACCTTGGTTGTTATGATTTAATATATTTTCGAAAGTTTCACACCTCAGTTCAATTTGTTTATTACGTATGAAATTTAATCGCTCTCAACCATAGTATAGCCATCGACCAAAAACTGTTGAAATAACCTTCTGGAGTTGAGAATTAATGAAATATGTGCTCTCAATCTTGAATTCTATATGCGAACCGTTCACGCATTGTACACTTTACCCATGTTAAGTTCGCTGTATCAGTAACAACCTCTATGAATAATATCAATTATGTACCCATCCTCGCCAAATGGAAGTATTATTGGATATTGAAGAGCTATATAAGAAATATGTGCCTCGTTAACACTTCAAGAAATCCAGCTTTAGTTTGAACAGTAATATGTAAACTTTTGTTTGTAGCACCAATATCCTAATTACTATCACTTCTCAATTTTGGGTATCAAAAGTCATCTATCATTTTCTTCAACAATTTCTTAGCCAGCTTTCTTATCTTTTGAACTTGAACCCATTTCACATTCACCTACTTCATAGCAATCATCTAATTTCCTTTTATAATGTAAGCAGAGTTGATTTTTTTTATTTGGACTTGTAGCTGTGGTCGTACGTCTCCATATACCAGATGGTGTTATGTTGTCACCAGTTTCAGAAAACCTTCATTTAACAAAAAAAATTAAAAGCTTTCAAATAATATACTCCCTCCCTCACGCAATCTTCATAATCTTCAATTTATGTCTGCTAAGTTTGCGATTGGAGTTATGTAATCCATAATCTTCAAATCACATACACTTTAAGTTTAACCGATCCCATAATTGAGCAAAACAAAGTATGCGATTCCATAATTAAGTGTACTTTTAAATACAAATGATAAGATTGAGTTATTAAATATTTTTATATCATAACGTAGATAAACCAATCATTAATATTCTGGAACAAAATTTGGGCAGGAACTTGAAAATTATTGATTCATGGTGTATACCAACATGTAGTTAAGGATTTAAATTTGTTCAGAAAAGGGATAAAATGTAATAGTGAAATCAAATTTTTGAACCATCCTGCAAATAAAATAAAACTAAAAAAAAGTAAAGATCAGATTAAATGAGCTTTTGTCACGATTAGAATTATGATAACAAGCAGAAAGAGAAACATACAATGAGCAACATGATGAGTTGATTTCCGGATTCAATATAATAACATTATTTTGGAATTTAAAGCTAAGAAACACGTCATATAATAACCCCCGAGAAGTAACAAGAATTAAATATAAACACATCGAACGCCATGACCGTCTTCGTTGAGTCGATCACCAACCTATTAATTAAAATGTACACCTTCAAAGAAATATTCGGATTAAAATAAAGGTCAATTAGTCGTATCTGACTTTTTTTATTAAGCAAGATAAGATATCATAATTTAACTTCAAAAGAATTACGGCCAAAAATTCTGTAAGTTTAAACCAAAGTTCCACATGCAACACGAATATGAGAAATTGGCAATACACTAATTTCAAATGGTAATCGACCATTAGAGCAAGAAGAAGAAAACCAAGTACCTAAAAGAGCTTTTCTTTAACTGGCTGGAGAATTCAAAACCGACTGCAGATTGCTATGTAATATGACTAGGGCAAATAAAATATTATAATTTATAATACGTTGGAAGTCTGGCTTTGCCCCTTTAAACAATTTTTTTTAAATGTCTTATCAAAGGCTTAATAATGGATTATTAGGCCCTTTATAAGAAAAAACTATAATGGGCTGGCTTTTTGTGTTAATTGTATGTGGCTTATGGTTTGTATCTGATTTTCACACAGAATTATAGAGGGATATTGCAATACAAAAATCATAGAATATTATATTATTTTACACAAAATGTATATAACTTATCCTCACCACCAATATTACGGATTTTCATGATTTATAATTGATAAAATATGAAATTGAATTCATATAGCTAAGGGTCTAAATTTAGTACTAAAAAGTTACCTAAATGTATTGAAATAAGTTTTAAATTAATAATGTTCATTATATTTTATTCGATTTTTATTCCATTTAACACTATAATGTTTTACCTGCACAACTTTGTGTTTTTTTTATATTTATTAATTATAGGCGACTTTGGTTGACATATGTTTTTGTCCAAGCGGATAGACCTCTGTGTCGTTGTGCAAGAGGTTCCTTGTTCGAATCTCAGCAGCCATACTTATTTTTTCTGATTCAAAATAAGTGATTCAAAATGGTTTAACACAATCACTAACTATCTTCTTTAATATAGTGAAATTATCTTTTTATCCTTACTTTTACTTTTAAACATTATTAACCACACTTTGTTCAAAACGTGTGGGACTCATTCCATACTAACTATAGAGTTTAATTTAATCTAACCATCATTATAATTTCTCTCAAAAACCGTGAAAGTAACAACGTGTCAGTTATTTTTAAAGAATATCCCAAAAATGAGAATTTTTTTATTTCTGCAGATTTCTAAAGAATTTTTTGAATTTTTTTTAACATAAACCATATTGATTCATTAATAACTAAATGGGTCAAAAAATAACTAAAAATCTGAAATAATAAAAAATGTCCCCAAAATGAGATTTTTAAATTTCTGCAGATTTTTAAAGTATTTTTTTGAATTTTTTATTAACATAAACCATATTGACTCATTAATAACTAAATGGGTCAAAAAATAATTAAAACAATTCAACAAAACAAATAGCTGAAATATTACTGGCATAACATAAGCAGAATATATAGTATATTGATTTACCCTATTAACAGATATACCTTGGTTTGATTTTGAAAGTTTGCACAATCAAACAATTCCAACTTGAGGAGGTCATCTTTTAATGAGTATTTTGGCCTCGAGGACGTTCGTGTAGCTGTATGCTCATGTGTATCATTGGAACGAATACTAAGCAATCTGTTGTAAACATATTACGATTATTTAATAAACGTTACATATTTACATAAAATTTTATATAAATTGCAATTAGAAGAAAAATTATTGCATATGGTCATTCACTAAAAGATTTTGTAGACTACTATAATAATTTTGAAGATTTTCGATTTTTACATCAACATTTCACCGCCAACATCCATGAAACACTATTAATGGTCTTGGTCTCAGTTCCAGCTTAATCAAACCCATATACATATACATAAACATAGAGGTAATTTGCCATACCATATATACCAACTGAAACAATTTTGTTAAATTCTTAAATCTTTACTAAATGCATAAATGATACTTTCCTAAATTCAATTGGTTGGTTACAACTCTAACTTTTCAAAAATGTGATATTCTTCAAAACGTGATATGTGACATGTTGTTTTTATTTTTAATATTTATTGGCTTATCTACTTCATGCATTATGATATGAAAATATTTAATAAACTCAATCTTATCATTTTTATTTAAAAATCCAATTAATTCGTGCAAGAATTACAAGATTTATGTAGTTCACTCATCGTTTAATACAATTTTAATAAAAACTTGTGCCATTTTATTTTGACCATCTTATTTTATTACATCTCGCCTCTAATCTTTTCTGTTATTTTACAAGATGGACATGCACCCAAACGTACCCAATTCTCCTATTGTTGGTGAAATCCTCCCCAATGCACCCGTCCTTGAGGTAATATCTCAATTCTATTACAACCAACTATCAAATTCATAACTATACTTACTCAATTGTTGCACATCACAAATTAATCAACATCTATATAAACTACCCCAATTTTTAATACAATCCCAACATTTATCTCCCTGGCTAACTAAACAACCTTAGGGTATTTTAACAAACTTGTTGTAGAGACATCGCTGTAATAGTTGTGTGCACTTCTCTCTCCACTTTTAACTTAATAATACAAGTCTTAACTGCTTGTCATTCCAGATTAAAAGTGATAATTCTAAAAAACGTAAAAGGGAGATGAGTTTGTTATCATGGAAATGGGATCAAATTATTGAAGTCGATAGCTCTGAAGACGGCATTGAAGATGAGTTTGAAGACGCCTTTGTTTGTGTTGAAGAAATTTGATTGTCATTTAGATGTTGAACATCTTTCTGCCCTTCAATATCACATTGCGTGGTATAATATCAAGGCAATACGTGTAGAGTTCATTTGGAAGGACACACGTGGTAAAAAGTTATAATTGTTTTTCCTAGACCCAACTGTAAGTAACATCTATTATATACGATATTACATTTCTAATCTAACCATAATATATATAACATACTTTAATAGGTACTTAGCGATACATAATTGCGGTTGTTGTCCCCACCAGTTTGCTACAAACATATGAAGCAATGAATTTATTGGGAGGTGTTTTTGCCGTTAAACATTTCCAAGTACAAGACAGGGGTTATGATGACTACCCGAGGTATGAGCGCTATAGTTTCAACTTTCAACAGCGATCAATATGAAATAATTATTGACAAGAACACAAAATTTACTCGACTAAGCGATATGAAATAATTATTGACAAGAACACAAAATTTACTCGACTAAGCGATATCATCAACATGGCGTTTCCATCTTATCCCATATTGCCTTCTTTTAAAGATGTTGCTGGTGACATCACGAATCGAAAATGCTTATCGGTATATTCATGTTTTATAGGATCCTCATTATTAAATCCATTTCAAAATTAAATGGCTAAAAAAATTAAGGTGTTCTATTATAGATGTGAGAAACTAAAGGAACTAGGAAACGTGGCCGATATGGTGGATTTACATTTCATCTCTCCCTCCAAGATCACACGTAACTTCATCTACATATTAGATATTTATCCCAATCATTACTGTTGATACTTTAAATTGTTATATTCTTACCAATACCTTTTTATATTTTTTACTTTAGTGGATAGTGGTTGGTAATTGTCACTTACTTTGTATCCAAATTCAGAAATTCTACCTCCAAAATCGCAATGGGCCATTGCGGAACATTAGATAATATACGTGTCACGAGTAAAACTGTATCGTCAAACACAAGTAAGTGTTTCCAATTGACAACCCTTTGTAATAATTATTCAACTATGTCTTAAACTAACTTACATCTTACATATGTTTATACATTGTAGCGATCAAATATGACCGATGAGGAAAATGCATATTTAGTTGGTAACCAAAGCAATGTGCGTACCAGAAAGCGTAAAGACAAATAAAGATAATGCCGACTATTAAATAACGAAGTACTTAATAATGGTACTGGTTATGTCTCTCAAGCGGATCTACACAAACATAATGGTATGCTTATTACGTTCACACATTATCATAAAATGTTATTAACTATAAACATTTTCCTTTACTATATTATTGTAGCGAGAGTACAATGGAAGAAAGAATATAACAAACAATATTATGTGCGTCAAAAGTCAAACAAACTTAAATAATTAGCTTCTGGCGAAGGCAGTAGTCAATCCGTCACATTTGCTATAAATTTAACTCCACGAGCATCTACTTGAATGGGTACTGAAACACCAGAAAGGACGCATTTAGGAATACTAGAAGACCAAAGAGTGTTCGAGCAACGATTGTCAAACACAAAGACCAGGCGACGTCAACCTTGGATCTCCTGTGATGATCACAGTGCAAACCCAACAAGCTCTTGGCGAACCTAGGGTGATCGAGGTTGAGTGCGAAGGTGAAAGTGAGAGTATGTTATCTCTATGTTTTAGGCTTCTTTTATCTGTGCCAGTGTGTGCTCGACAATGAATTAGACCAGGTATTTATATGGCCAGGTATATGGAACGTTGGCCCATTATGACTGCAATAAAGTAGTCATGAAGCGCCATTATGACGACGTCAATGATCGTGTAACGCCTTACTGTTATGACTGCTTCATGAAGCGCCATTATGACGGATCATGACAGGCGACTTCGGTCATAACTTGACAGGCGGTCATAACTTTGACAGGACGGTCATAACTTTGACAGGCGGTCATAACTTTGACAGGCGGTCATAACTTGACAGGGTCATAACTTGACAAGCGGATGGCTTGGCTCGTGACAAAAGCATGGAATATTGACAGATCAAATTATGACGTGAGCATAGAAGTCCCTCATCATTTAGGTTTTGGGAATTACCTATATATACATAGGGTAATCCCTACTAACCTCATCATGCCCCCGAGTTAGGATTTGCCAAAATATCGATTTGCAAGTCGTAACTACCATCATTTGTAAGTCTTTTTCCGGTTTTTTTTTTTTTTTTTTTTTTTTTGTTCGATCGATCGAGTGCATCGGTTGCCCTAGGCAGACCGGCAGGCTTTATCATCGATCGATCGTTAGACACGGTAGTTCGTTGATCCTTAGACTTCGTGCGTTTAGACCGGTTGTCAATTTATAGACCGGCTGAGATTGTAGACCGGCGGTTTATCGCCTTGACCGGCGGTTGCGTCGATCGCAAGCAATTTTGTCGAGCCGAGATTTGCGTCGATTTTAACCGGCTATCACTTTTGGACACGGTAGGTCATATTGACCGGCTGTAAGATTTTAGACCGGCGATACCGCCTTGACCGGCGGTTATAGGGTTTAGGTCGACGGCTCGTGCGATGCAGGGGGAGACCGGCTGTAGGATTTGACCGGCAGTTTATTGCGTGGACCGGCGATTTTATGGTTTAGGTTGACGGGCTCGGCGATCGCAGCGGTTGTCGAAGGTGAGACCGGGTGAGACCGTGAGACCGGCGGTCGAAGGGGGTGTCGTAACAAGATGATACCGGCGGTACAATGGGATCACAATCTCAGACCGATGATCGCAGTCGGCAGCAGACCGGCGGTTTATGTGCGAGACCGGCTAGGCGGTCCGGCGATTTATGGGTGGCAGACCGGCGGTAACAGTCTGGCCGGCGGTGACTGGGCAGCAGACAAGGTGTCGGCTTTAGGGTTGCGTATGCAGTTGATCTTGGACGGTAGCCATACGACCGGCAGCCAGGTGACCGGCGGTCGCAAGTGGTCGCACGAAGCGGTTCGCAAGCCGTCGGTACAAAGCAAACCAGACCGAGGCAGTTCGGCAGCAGACGACCTTCTGGTACAACCGTCGGTCACAGCAACGCAGATCGGCGAGCAGGTTGACAATTCAACCGGCGGTTTAGGGTTAATATGGACTGGCGGTTTTAAGGTTTCGGTTTTAGAGTTAGCTGGATTGGCGGTTTTAGGGTTAGGTGGATCGGCCCTGAGTCAACTAACTGATGTATTTGCCGCAGACTATTTTGCACGCTTTAAACACTTAACTAACTGTAGTTGTATGTTTTGCAGGTTTAATTGGATTGCTCGCTACCTTACAGGTACATATTTGCTTGTCCATTGCTTTGCTTTGAAAAATAATGTTTTTGTTGGATGATCAAGCCAATAACACATTTTTGTTTTTATCTTTTTATTATGGATGTTGTGTCCATGACACCGTCTTGGGTGTGCATGACAGTGTGTATATTTGGTTATTAGTATGACACTTTCTTGAGAGCCCATGATGCCTTTGTATGCCAATGACCTGGGTAGCTTTGGGTATCTCTGATGTATGCTTCATATTGTGCCTGTGACACTGTGCCAATGGCACTTTTGTTGGTTAACCGTTACTTTGTTTACTCGCGAGGATTGTCGCTTCCCAGTGAGAAGTGCTTATCTTTTATCAAGTAGATTAAAAGACGAGTATGATTGTATGTTAGTTGGCCAGACAAGGTTGTCTTTCTTGGCTTCATACATGTTGTATTGAACTATGTTCTTAGTTGTGTACATGCACATGCGTGCTCAAGTTGTAACATTGTACGTAATGAAAGTGCATGTTTGGCTTTAGACTGAGATGTCTATTGTGGCCTTATGCTTTTTGTATTGAATCCTTACTTCAATATTTATTTGTTTATGCAAAAACCATAGAAAAATGATATTGTGAGATAATATTGGGATACAAGATCAGACCAAATGTTATTATCGCCAGTTTCATGCATGACCATGACATTCCATGTGCTTGGAAACATGTATTGAAAACATAAAGGAAGAAATGACAATAAAGACTATCGCACCTTGATAGGTCAGTTAATATTGGCTCCCTCATGTATCATGAGGATATGACCATCAGGTGGTCCGGGATGTTCTGTGTCTTCCCCCTTCTTTTGCCAGGCATAACTCTTCTTAAGTGGAGGTTGATTTGCTTGCTGCTTAGCGCCAGGGACAAGGTGTTCTAGTTTGCCTTCTTCCAAAGCCCGCCTGATTTCCCTTTTTAGCTCTCTACAGGCATTCGTGTCGTGTCCATGATCTTCATGGAAATCACAGTATTTATTCATGTTTTTCGTACCCGACCGATGCTCCATCTGGGGTGGAGGTGTGAAGGTAGCGCACACCTGCTCTGTTATCAAGATTTCTTTGGGTGTTTTGCTAAGAGCACGCTCAGACGGATGTTTATCGTATGGGCCAAACCTCCGGTTGCTCCTTTCATCTCGTTGATGATCACCAGTTAGAGCATCATGCCTGCGATCTGACGTGTCAGTCCATGACTTGCCGCCTACCTCTCTTGTCAGGGAGACAGTTTCTTTTGACCTTAGATAGTCATATGCCCTGTCTGTGGCTTCTTTGAAAGTAATTGGAGTTCTCTTGATTAACTTTTCTTGCAGTTGTCCTGGAAGCAAGGAAAGGGTAAAACCCGAAATTTGTTGGCTTTCGGGTAAGGCGACAATTTTCTGGCACTCCTGCGTGTAACGCTGAATGAAGTCGCGTAACCCCTCGCCTTCCCTTTGTCGCAGCAAGTGTGCTTCTATATGAGTTCTCTGCTGCTTCTTTTGCTGGATAAAGTGAGTCACAAATTTAGCCTTGAGATCTGCAAAGTCTTGAATACTCCTCTCCGGTAAGTCAGCAAACCAATCACGAGCGAAACCCTGCAACGTGCCAGGGAACATGTGACAAGCGACTGGGTCGAGCCATTTCTCTGTCATAATGGCCTGTTCAAAAAGAGCAAGGTGGTCATCAGGATCTCGTGTACCGTCGTAAGTACCTACGATGGACGGAACTTTTTGTTTATCAGGGAGTGGGAATAGGGCCACCCAGTCACAGAACTTCGAACTAACTACCGACAAAGGCATAGTGGCTGCTCGGGGTGGGGCCGCTGCGGCCACGAGTGCTTGCAACACGCGTAACATGTCATTAGACGTGTCCTGTGGTGGATGTGATGGTGGGGTGTGAATGGGTGGTTGTCTTAACTGCTCCAATAATTGTGACAACGGATCTACTGGTTGAACAACCGTTGGCTGCGGTGCTGGGCGCAACGCCGCCACCAACTGAGAGAACAGGTCCGATGAAGTAGGTGGTAGGGAAGGTGGTGGCGGCTGAGTACTCTGAGTCAACCTGCGGAGTAACTCCACAATTGGATCCTCCCGAACCCCTGGCGTAGCGGCCTGCGGAAAGTTGGAAACAGGCTGTCTGACCGGATCCGTGCCATCCTCTTGAGAGCTTGTCCCGTGGGACAAAAGAGGCTGAACTGAAGGGATGGGCGTCACTGGCTGTGGTGAGGTAAACGAACTTGATCCAACGAGCCTTGTGGAGAAAAGTGGACTTGTTAAAGAGGGATACCCTCGTGTCGTCCTGACATCCGACACTGTCCACTCAGAATCGACGTATGGCTCCATGATACGACTAGGCGAGGTTACCACCGCCTCGGGTATAGTGGTAATCACGGTAGTGGTTATTAATGGCGATGAAGAAGTGACCAACGATGGCTGTGTATCCGCCATAGGAACGATTTGATTATTGAGGAAAAAAGTTTGGAAAAGTGAAACGCCGTTTAAAAACGTGTCCCACGGATGGCGCCAATGTTCGAGCAACGATTGTCAAACACAAAGACCAGGCGACGTCAACCTTGGATCTCCTGTGATGATCACAGTGCAAACCCAACAAGCTCTTGGCGAACCTAGGGTGATCGAGGTTGAGTGCGAAGGTGAAAGTGAGAGTATGTTATCTCTATGTTTTAGGCTTCTTTTATCTGTGCCAGTGTGTGCTCGACAATGAATTAGACCAGGTATTTATATGGCCAGGTATATGGAACGTTGGCCCATTATGACTGCAATAAAGTAGTCATGAAGCGCCATTATGACGACGTCAATGATCGTGTAACGCCTTACTGTTATGACTGCTTCATGAAGCGCCATTATGACGGATCATGACAGGCGACTTCGGTCATAACTTGACAGGCGGTCATAACTTTGACAGGACGGTCATAACTTTGACAGGCGGTCATAACTTTGACAGGCGGTCATAACTTGACAGGGTCATAACTTGACAAGCGGATGGCTTGGCTCGTGACAAAAGCATGGAATATTGACAGATCAAATTATGACGTGAGCATAGAAGTCCCTCATCATTTAGGTTTTGGGAATTACCTATATATACATAGGGTAATCCCTACTAACCTCATCAAAGAGTAAATTGTTTATCCTCGCCTATCTATGTCAGTGAAGTGATAGATATTACGCCGGATTTGGATTTGGATTGCACACCACTAGCCGCACCATGTGATAAGTGTAGTAGCAAACAAAGAAAACATACCCATATGCCAAACTAAGAAAAGAAATTATAATCAGCGACGCAATGAAATAACATGGTACTACTGCAGCACAACTATCCAAATAGTCGAACATCAACAGATACAACAAATGCCATTCATCTGCCCAATCACACTAATATAGCTGGGGCTACCCACATATCCTCGAGACTGACATTCGAAAGCTATAATGGTAACACGAAACCTGGTGCTGATTTTACTGTTTACCTTGTATAAATCTTAACTATCACAGTTTTCATGATTTGCTTTTGATTCTTAAAACAGGCATTTGAGGTGAGGCCAGTAGACTACTATCTTCATTTGATGCTGGCATGACTCAATTGTCACATACAATTGTACATGATCAACACTCACCCATTACAATGTATTCTTACATTTAAATGGTAACATGCAAAAGGTTGTATTGATGGCGATTACAACCCATCGCTCGTATGCGACAACCAAGACGTGGATCCATACGATTTCATTTATCATAGTGTCCCTACACAACACCGTGTTTTAAAGGAACAACCACCGTGTGCATATTGTGGAGCAAAGCGAATACAGTTTGAATTCGGTATTCCATTCAAGAATGAAACATCTAGCCTTGGATTTTCATTTTTTTCGTGAAAAAGTTCAATATGGTCCCATATGGGTCACTCACATCAAAGGAGATGATCAACTAGCCGATGCACTTACAAAACCTTTACTGAAGTACTGTTTCAACAACTTACTTTCCAAGATTGGACTCATCTCAAGACCGTCCATCTTGCGGGAGCATATTAAACAAGGGCGGTAGATGCCTACCCCAAAAAATTTTCGATCAGTATAAATTTTTGAGGGGTCGGTTTATTTTTTGGCTTGGTTCATCCAAATATACATAATATATGAGCGGTAACTAGTACACGTCATATATTAGCTCAGTGGCTAACTCATGTATCTTAAAACATATAACATTTAGTTTAAATCCCTTCCATATGCATATATATTTTTGTAAATCTTTTTTTTCTTTCATGTTTTAACGTATTTCTTTTCTTTTGATTCATTCCCCTAGGTTTATTGATTTAAAAATATTATGCTTATCATTCATTTGATCACACATATATTTTAACCAGTAACATATTAGTCTACATCATCTATATATGAACACTTTAAAAACTTCCTTGAACGTTATAACAAAACTGAATATGAATATTAGTTAAGAACATAAAATTGTATAAGAAATCTACCACTATAAATATTGTAATCTATTTTTTTATTACTAAATTTTAGAATTTTTATCCTCGAATTAAATAACACGTGAATATTAATTTTGACTAATTTAGTTTACGTTTAGACTTTCTTCAAACTAAAACTCATTTGATTTGGTTTATGATTTGACTTTAAATAAAATCTCACTCAAAAAATCTAGCTTGCACTCCAAAATTTTGTCCACCTTTTAAAATTTGTCTGGTACCGCCCCTGATATTAAACCATAACCTAACCTATATCTACTGCCTCTCATTCAAATTATATTTGTATATTCATAATTCAAATGTTGTAGATAAGAATAGATAGCATTAGTCTCACATATTGTTACAATTCTATCCCTTATCATCGGGACTTCTATATATTGTATATATATATATATATACCAATCAATGATCAATGATAATTAACTTTTCCATAGTCATTTTATAGTTTTTACTGGACAATTTCGTAAGTTAGTTGATTATGACACGAATCTCCTGTTCTTATAAGTTAAAAACTAATAAAAATGAATTTAATATTCCAAACCGTGTCGTATAGAAGTTTTAAACATATAAATTTGAGATTATTAGTGAATCAAACTGCTCTCAGCTTCTACTGTATTAAATTCATCAATATCTCATGTGGTAAATCTACTAATACTTTATGTTTTAGACACAAAGAATTGCTGCCATCATCCCCTGCAAGTAAATTCCATTTTATGTGGGACGAAATTTGGAAGGTGGTGCATTTTCTTTCAACTATTTCCTTATATATTATACCCGTTTAGTACGACTATCCAAGATTGGTTATCTACACCTTTGTTCAAAATGACTGGGCAATACTGATAAACAAAAAAAACAGAGCTTATTGAGACAACAAATGGAGAAAATGTATGGTTTCCCAACTATGTGTTGGTTCCTTCTATTAGGTGCCTTTTGGAGGAACGCACAACTCGCCAAATGTTGATGGTACATCTAAAATAATTGCTAAGATTCGTTTATCAACTTAACTTTTTTGGTATATTACATAAAAATCAAGTTTCTAGCCTCTTCTAAAAATAAATATTGTCATCGCAGATGTTGGAAAATTGTCAAACGAATGTTAGAAATATAATTCTGGTAGAAGCGATTTGTGTGAGTTGCTTCTACATGATTGTGGGTAAGTGTTGACAAAAAAAAAAAAAAAACAAAAAACACAAAATATATTAGTTATGGTATTAACAACATTGAATTTCATCATAACAGGGTCGAGGCATTTGCATCACATTATAGTCTCTCTGCCAGCCAGGCAGCCAGGGGGTCTCCGAGATTTTTGAATGCGTTGTGCGAAAACACGAAAATGGCCCCCCTGAATACGAGATTTTTATAAAAAATTTGGACTTTCTAATATTTTTTCTATTAAATTTTTAAGTTGGTTTAAATTTTAATAAAAATTGGGCCCCTATAAAATATGGGCCGTGCGGCTGCACCTTCTGCACCTCGTCAAAGACACCCCTGCTGCCAGCAATGCTTGGAAAATCAAGTTATGAGAACGTGACCATATATGCAGCTCGAGTTAGACTTATTCATACACAAAAAAGTAACTTCCAACAACATAGCACACTTAAACATTAATGTGCTAATTCGAGCTACTTGTCGTAACAAGGGATATATATAGGGTGATTTGGGATGTGAAAATGAAAAAACCGCTAAAAATCGATTCTAATGGTCATAAGCTGTCATAAAACAACTCCTTTTTTGACTGCTTGAAAACTGGTTTAAAAACCGGTTTACAGAATCCAGTTTAAGAACCGGTTCCAACGGCTAGGGAATGGTCTGAAATATCCGGTTTAAAAAAACGGTGAATCTGGTTTTCAACCCGGTTCTTCGGCACATCGATCTTGTCCAGATCCGCCTATATGTGACCCAATCCGATCCGATCCGATCCGGCAAGATAGAAACCGGTTCGGTTCCAAACTAATTTTGAAACCGGTCCGGTTCAGGAACGAGTTTGGATGTGCACGTCTATAGTGCTCTACCCTTTAAGTATAGATGGTGATTTTCTTACCACAATTTTTAATGTATGTACCACATCCAATGCTTAATATACTTGTACAGTTAGTTGTAAAATCTATACTATGTTTACCAAAATTAATTCTTTATAAGTTTAGTTTTTCTTTTTTATAAAGGGCTTCATAATCCATCATTAAACAATTGATAAGACATTTAAAATAAATAAATAGTTTAAAGGGCTTATTGGGTTTACAAATCACAAAAGCCTAGAAGCCGTTTGATAACCTGATCCCAAATATACCCAATATATATCAATTCCCCTCTCAATATTTATTTTGCCCTAGCCGCCCTCCATCTCTCACTTCTGCTTTGATTTTGAATACTCCGTTCTTGAGGTAATTTATTTTCTTCTTGCTCTACTTGTCGATTACCATGTGAAATTAGTATATTGCCAATTTCTCTTATTGATGCTGCATGTCGGTTTTTGGGCAAAATTATCTTGAAGTTATGTTAAAAGGGTTAATACTATTAAAAGTTTGTACGATATCTGATATTGCGTAATAAAAACAGTTAGATACTAACTGAAGTGACTTTTATGTTAATACCAATATTTTATAAAGTGACCATCTAATGTGTACATGTTTTATTAATAGGTTGACGACAATCATGGCGTTTGATGTCTTTATATTAAATTCTTGTTACTCCTTAGGGATAATATGACGTGTTTCTCAGCTTTAAATTTCATATTACTTGTTATTCTATTGAATTCCAAAATCAAAGGGAAGAAGGACAACTTCTTTAGGGTCCCTTAACGCTTTTTACTGTAAGTGCATTAGTGTTAATGTGTTTATATAATTTGTTTTTTTATAAAGCAATTCGATTTAATTATGTCTATACACAGATGTGTTATTTTGACAACACAAAATGTGAAGGCATGAGGGTTTCCAAAAAGCGACCACCATGAATTACTGAATGATAGAGAATTAAATGAAATAAGGAATGGTGGTTTTGGAAATGAGAGGTTGAGCAAAATGAGTTGCATGAAGACGGGGAGCTAATCCCGACCAACAAAAAGGTGCATACATTTGATTAGATTTATTATTATATAAATAGAATGTATTTTGTAATGAATATTTACACAAACTGATAATTAAAAAAATTTAATTGACAGGGGTGCGTATGGATGTTGAACTCATACTTCAAAACTGTATACGATGGTATCAAAGAATTCGACCGAATAATTGATGCGTCTGAGAATTTATTCCCGAACGACAATTATTATGAGACTTTACTTGACCGATTTGAGTGTATGTTACTGCACCGGACCAGTAAAAGAAAATCACACACAAATCCGGATATTGGAAAATCCAATGTTCAAAGTGAACCGGAAGATGCATACAACATTGGTGAAACTTCGCTTGCAAATGTCGGTGACACTTATGTTGGACGAACAAGTAATGAAAATGAGACTGATGATTACTACGATTTAAGCGGTCCAAGCACCCAAGAAGCGATTTTTAAGCTTGTAGATGAAGCAAGCGCAAAAAAGAGTAAGCATGTTGGTGAAGCTGCTATGGACAAACAACGATATGATCAACATTGTGATGACCACGATTATAGTGTAGCAAAACCTGCATTGAAAACAAATGTACAAATTGAGCAACGTGCAATGGAAGTATATTCTCTTTCAATGTTTTGGTTAGTGCAAAAATAAATTATCAAAGGTTTGGTCTCATGTAAAAGCAGTATCCCTGACGTGGTCGAAGACGTTCAGAATTGCGTAGTTATCCAGAAGGACAAACATCATAAAACAATTGGAATAATATTGCTAAAAATAATTTATTTGCATTTATGTTTCAGGTTACGTTCAACAAATCAATTGCTTATGTGACATGTGTCTTGCGGACATTTTTCTCGATATGATTACCTGTGTCAGTTCATTTTTGTGTGCTTCTAGACAACGATGTTGACAAAATTCCCGTTGATTATATTAATCGAAGATGGAGCAAAAACCCCTTCCTACTCATTTGATAGAAGAAAGACATAGGTATGGTCCTGACATTATGAAAACGGAAAAATTATATGCTAATATGAATCTTATGCTTGAGGATTGTCAAAACATAATTGGCAATAATGTTGCCAAGTGAACTGAGTTTTCCGATGCTCTGAATATAATGAATAAGAAACTCGAGGCTGAGATCCCAACACCGATGTTGCCAACCAAGAAACACAATATTCTGAATTATTAGGTGTCAAAGAACGTGATCCACTTCAGTTTAAGAATCCTCCGAAATCTAGCAACAAGGGTTCTAAAAGGGTAAAGTGCGCTGCTGAAATTGCTACAAACAAATCCAAAAACAAGTCGTCACGCAAACGTCCAATTAAATCTCGTGGTTGTAAGAATTGTGGTAAGTTAGGTCCATACGAACTTGCAAGAAACCAGAAGTCGTTATAATTGAGTCTCAGGAAAATGATGTTGAAGAAGTCCATGTTCGCAGCCGACACCATGTTGTTGAAGAAATCCACGTGGATGAAAAAATTGATGATGCTGATGACACAGATGATCCAGATGATCCTTCTCACGAGTTGGTGAATGGGTTTCGGATGAGGAATGAAGAATGATCTATTTTTGAATTTAGACATTTTTTTGTTTACTTTGTCTTGAGATTTGGATTTATTTTTTTCTTAGTTGCAAAAACTATTACTCTACTGTGTTTTATCACCTTAATATGTGTTTAATGTTTTGCGGGAACATACTACCATTTTGTGATTCTATTTAAGTTCATTATAAGTTCTTTTTTTTAGCTTTGTTGTTCGTAAACATATATGTTTTCTATGAATGTGTAAAAAATGCATGCTTGTGCTGATTAAAACTTTATACTAATGTAATTTTTTTACGCCTATCTATACGTTTTTTATAACTGGAATCGATATATGTACAATGTGCTTTAATTTGATATTTATAATTATCGAGTTTGACTTACATACGATTGCTATGAAATAAGTGATACATTTTAATTAATATTCACATTTGGTTACTTTAGCACAATTGGTACTTCTAAATCATGTAATTTCAAGTTGTACATTTTTTTGAGTAACTTACGATTTACTTGCAATTTAAACAACCTTTTTTTATCATAACTTTATAGTAATGTCACATGTCAATCACAAGTCAAAGGATTTTTTAATCATTTGGGCGATTTCAAAATTTAAATTTCAATTTAATTATAGTAATTTTTGTAAGTCCCCCTACTTTGTTTTTTTGATCATAATTTTATTTTTTCTTTGTAAACAAAAAATTTTAAAAATGTCAAAGTTCTTAAAATTATATTCTCTATAAAATGAGTGTAGTCTTGAAATTTTGAAAAAATAATGTTATGATTCAAACATATTATGAACCAAAAGTATTATGATTTAAAAATGTAGTGATCCAAATTTTGTATGATCACGAAATGTTATGTTCGTAATTAAATAAAATGAGTATTGTTTATTATTCCCTAAATCCAGCAAAATTCAATTAAAAAATGGGTATTAATTAGATGTTTAATTACCGGGTATATTGGTTTTGAAAGTTTCAGATATCTACTCTTATTAACTGTAAATATCGGACCAAGTATATAGTATTATTTACTAATTTGGTAACAATTTCATTATTATCACATAAATTAAGATAAATCACATTAAATATATACATAATTTCATACCAAATTACAATATACCACCTATATACGGAGCTAATTAAGCATGACAATTTCATAATGATATACATTGCCCATCGTTTGATTAATTTTTTTTATGACGTGTGATGCTGACTGAAAAGGGCCTTTTAGTCGTTTGGGTAATTTCAAAATTTAAATTTGAATAGAATTCTTAAAATATATGGTTGGAATTCCTATTAGAATATTTACTATATTTTAAAAAACTTTTTAAAATACAAAAATTTTAATGAATTTAAATATGAAAAGAATTTAAATTCAAACGATTTGATTGCCTAAAATATAGTAAAGATTTTAAGAATTTCTCTAAAATAATAATTCTATTAAAGTTTCTAATAAATATCACAAGTCAAGCATATGATTAATATTTTCGGAATTTAGAAAGAAATGTAATATTTCCTCCTTTAGGATATTTCCAAATTAAAATGCATTCAAAATTAATGAAAGTTAAGAGTAAGAAATGATTAAAAGTTATTTGTTGCGATCAAGATAACAATTACAGTAACTCAACAACAAATGTCGTATACAAAGACGTTTTATTTCGTCTCTAAATTATATGTACCATTTGTGATATGTATCAAAACACGTTTATCATCATTTCAATAATAGATTACTACACGATTTCTTAAGTTTTTTTTTCTATTTTCCATGGTTTTGAATCATTGGATATCTTTAAAGATTTGGTCAGATTCATTACTAGTGACGCTTTTTCTTTAAAGGAAATCATAACGTAAATTTTTAATAACAAATTTAGTAATAAGATTTAAAGAATTTAAATATATAAACAATGTCGACTTCCATTTATGTTAATTTTTGTGATAAAGAAATTATATTTTCGGTTATCGGGTACCCGGATTTCCGGGTACGGGTATCGGGTACCTAAATCTACTATCTGAATTTTCAGTCCGGGTACCCGGTTTTGAACACCCCTACTTATAATAGGGTATTAGTGGCATTGGTATTGTTTTAAAATGATTTTAAACTGTATCATGATATTAATGGAGATAATTAAGTAGTTGATTAATAAATAGAAGTTTATTAAATGATATGTAAATATTAAATCTTAAACGATCAACTCTATTGAGTGGATATATTTCATATAAAAAATATGGATATCTCGTTGCAAGTATGCCATGAAGACTATCATCTCATCACCTCCTTCAACAGACATTAGAGCATAAGCTATGCGACACACCACACCACACCATATTGATCTTGTTTCAAAGTGGACATTTTTAACTGTTGCAAAAACAATCTACTACAGATCGTACTTTGATCCTGAATATATAAAGTAGAGTAAATTACAGGTTTTGTCCCTGTGGTTTACCCGATTCTGCGTTTTTGTCCCTGTACTTTTTTTTTTCTATTTTTTTGTCCCTGAGGTATGCCAAATTCCGTTTTTTTATCCTTCCGTCCACCTTCCGTTTCTTTTTTGCCGTTAAACCCCTCACGTGCTGAAAACGTGAGGTCATTTTGGTCAGTTTATCGTAGTTACATGTACCCTATGCTTAAAACATTGTACTTCCATGTTTACCTCCTCCTTCATCAATAACACCATCAAGAACATATTGAAGAACCCTAATTTTAAGAACCCTAAATTGAAGAATCAAGGTTTCCTAATTCAACCAATGGAAATCTGATTCACAAATGGAAATTGAAACCACAGCTCTCCATTCACTCCTTGATGTTGTAAAGAATAATACTCGAGCTTGGATAAACCCAATTTTGCGAATAAGGGATCGAAACTAACCCGGAAGGATAACAATTGGGTGTTGACATTTAATAATCTGGTAATGGCGTCGACGAATATTTCAGATCGCTTATCAACAACGTGCATCTAAACCCACTTCATCTTTTTCGACAATATTTGGCCGGAGAAGATGGTGGTTCAAGGTGGTGACGGCGGAAGTACGAATCAGAAGATGGAAGCTGGTCCAAGGTGGTGCAGGTTCCGGCGAGAGGTGCCGGAGAAGAAGACCGAGAAGAAGGAAACATATCCAGATCTCCAAAATACGATCGGTTAAATGTAACACCCGTATTTTTATAACATCGTTTTTCAATATTTAAAAATACATTTTCCAACAATCATCATGTTGCCCAAAATATAGTTTAACAAAAACTTTAAAACTTTTATCAGAGTATACAAAAATACGGTGTCACCAAGTATATCAAAACCATAGGCAAGGGATCTACCTACGAGCTCCCGAGCTAAACATCTCTAGGCCACTTCTAGTGCAACCTTCTATCACTTCAAACCTGTACCTGAGTACACAGCCACAAAACAACGTAGTACGTGAGACAAAATAATCTCGTGAGTTACATGGGTTTTAGACCCCAATAATAATAATCATTTCATAAATATATAAACATATATATACTACATCAATACCGTCTAGTCACCCTATTGTAACCCTATCGATCTTGCTTACCTAGTAAACATATCTTTACCTAAACATATAGGTACCAGCAGCACAATCATAACTAGTACATAAACATATACGTACTAGAAGCATCAACCTAACTAGTATATATATATAAACATATATATACAAGAAGCACATTAACTTATTAACCGGGGATCCCCCGCATTAATAAGCCTCAACCGAATCTAATACATAAACATATATGTACCAGAAACATACCGGGGATCCCCCGAATTGCTCAAGATAACGGCAAGAGGGAATCGCCCAATCTACCGATACTTGCCTTACTCGCCGGACCTTCCTCCAGTTAGCAAGACTACTACCGTGGATGAGTCGATGGGAATCCACCCAACTGCCCATCACTCCACACCTCATGAACGGGGATCCCCCGCGTCATCACGTCATCTCATTCTTACCATAACTCATCAGTTATTTCAATCAAAGCCCTCGGCTATCACATCAATCATCAAACAAGTTAGTTATCTAATTATAACTATATATAACTAATTCAACATCGAGTGAACGTACATGTATAGTCCCATGGACCCGGTCATAAGCAACCCACATCTATTTCTATATCTATGAACCCTAGGAGGTCCATACTTACTTATTTCATAAGATACATTTCTTATTTTATCGTCATCATGATACTTTATCTCTTCTTTGACTATAATACACATTTATTACCAGTCGCATTATACTCAGTTTCATATATATTCGTTCCTCTCTTTTATTAGTAAATCTTACCCATAGTTACCCAATATTTATAAAAGTCATTACCACTTGCTTTACTAATACATATTTATTAATAAAGACTTAGTATTCTTTCTTTTAATCAATAACTTTATTATTATGGTTTATTAATGAAGATTTCCATAACTACTTTAGTTTACCATATTTACTTTCAAAATCACTAATCATACTAGACATGTTCTAGTATCACATTATGCCTACTTTCATATCTTTCTTATCACCATCCTTATCAAAATATATATCAATAAAGACCCAATAAAATATCATACGTATTTTTAACAACTATTTGCTATGTACTCAGTTTAAAAGTCTCATGTACTCACCTTAGCAATAGCTAAATCCATATCGTGTTTATCAACACGAATTCTTGCTTCCCGCCTTTGGAACATCTCCAATCTTTAGGTCCTTGCAACCTATCAACATAATCACCACTTATCTAGTTATCATCCACAACTAGACATCATTAAACCACCGAAATCACTTCCCACTACCAAGTTCATCAAACTTGGTAGAAAACCATAAACCCTAGTTCATGGTGACCAACTACAAATCACAGATTTGATACAAACTCGAAGTCTACACAATTTATATGGGTGTTTTACACCCTCCATTGACATCTTTAACAAGATCTCCAACACACAAACCCCATACTCACAATTCCCCCAAATCGAGTTTACAAAACTAACTAGGAGATGAAAATACCTTAGATCTTTAACAGGGTTGGAAGATCTTCAAGAATGATGGTGTTCTATGCTCAAGAACACCCAAAATCGCCCCCAAGAGCTCCCAAATCTGCTGCACATTTTGGAATGGAGAGAAAATGAGCAAAAACCCTAAAATCCCGATTTTTATGCTGCACAGACATAAATCGCGCCGCTATTTCCAAAATCACGTCGCTATCCTGTAACCCGCGTTAATTCGCGTCGGGAGTTCGCGTCGCGATCTCCAACGCGATCTCGATTTCGCGTTTGCCCCAACGCTATTTGGTTCGCTGTTCCCATATTGCACCAGATAGCGCCTCTATCTCCCAGATAGCGCCGCTATCTTTACCTGGTAGACAAGGCTGCACTTTTTGCTATTCTTTTCGACCCGGTTTCGTCCATAACTTTCCCATACGAGGTCCAAATGACACGAAACCAATTCCCACGTTCTTTAAACGATTTATCCTTATTTATAATATTTTTACATAATTTATTTAACACAAAATTCGGGTCGTTACAACTATCTACACCTTAAAAGGATTCCGTCCTCGGAATCACTAAAAATTTTCAACCCACATTCGACCGAACATTCCGTTCTCATTCCCTTGTGGTTATTACCACAAAACAACGTAGTACGTGAGACAGAATAGTCTCGTGAGTTACAAGGGTTTTAGATCCCAATAATAATAATCATTTCATAAATATATAAACATATATATACTACATCAATACCGTCTAGTCACCCTATTGTGACCATATCGATCTTGCTTCCCTAGTAAACATATCTTGTACCTAAACATATAGGTACCGGCAGCACAATCATAACTAATACATAAACATATACGTACTAGAAGCATCAACATAACTAGTATATAAGCATATATATACTAGAAGCACATTAGCTTATTAACCGGGGATCCCCCGCATTAATAAGCCTCAACCGAATCTAATACATAAACATATATGTACCAGAAACATACCGGGGATCCCCCGAATTGCTCAAGATAACGGCAAGAGGGAATCGCCCAATCTACCGATACCTGCCTTACTCGCCGGACGTTCCTCCAGTTAGCAAGACTACTGTCACACCCCGCCAAAATGGTTTGCGAAAGAACGGGCGTGGACATCATGAGTAACCACAAGCTTATGATTATTGCAAATATTAAATGTCTCAAAAACTTTAATAAATGATGTCATAAAGTATGCCACAATTTAGTTGTAAAAGTGTAACCGAAATTTAACTAACAATGTTTTGAAAATAAATAAATAAAAGTAAAATTGTGGCATCTTTAATATGCATGTTGAGATCCAAATGCGACCTATGACTCATGCTTCAATCAATTACCTGAATAATATAAGTAAAATGATCAACAAAAATGTTGAGTGAATCCACAGGTTTAAAGAATGTTTTCGAGTAATCCAAAATGTTTGTGAGCCATCAAGGCTTAAAATGTTGTGATGATATGATGTTTGAAAACGATTTACCCAAAGGCAAAGTTTGAAATGATGTTTGGCATGTAGAGACATGTAAAATAATTTAATAAAATTGTATAAATTGATATCCTCAAAAGGATATTAAAATCAACATGAACTGATGTCCCTCTAAGGTTAGCTAAACCCTCGAGCTAGAATGCCGACCCTAAGCCCATAACCAAACTACAACTCCAAAATGATGTTACTGAATCTAAGATATGCACTCCCATGACGGTTCGGTAGACCGTTAAAACTGATCAAACAAATGTGGAAGGGTGACTCTCAGTCGATAGTACTATCTGCATATCCAGGGCCTAGTCGCAACTAGTTAATGGTTACAGTATGTAGGCATCTACCAATGTCACTACATCTTGTCTTAGTTCGAGCATAAAGGACTGAATGTCATGTTCTGAGTAATGTATCATCACAATAAAATATGAATAGTAAAAGTGATTTTGTATGTTTTTCACCCATGTTGTAAAATAGTATATAAACATGAGATAAAAAGTGGGGCTGTGGACTCACCTGATGCAATGCTTCCAAAATGGTACGATTAATTGAGATGTTGGTTCCAAACAAGTGACTAGTTTCCTATATGCATAGAAAGACACAAAATGAGCGATATGTTGGTGACACTGAATTGTTAAGTCTTGTACTTGAGTTAAGATTGATTTAAACTTTGTGGTATTTTGTAAAATCATGTATCTTGATCGAATTGATGAGTATTGGCAAAATCGATAATTACTTAAAATAGTTTTAGATTATTGTGAATAATTAGGTTTACTCATTAATCAAATACATAATAAATAACTCATAAATCGTAACTGGTTAACTAGTTTTTCTTAATTCATTTGAAAAGAATCCTTAATGATACCTATATAAAGAAAAATCTTTTCCAAAAGAAGACAATATATATATATTACTTATTATGAATAATAATTATTTAAGTAGTTTAAATAGTTAAACAAATTCTGACTTTTAGTCTTTGTGACGTAAATGGAACTAAATCAGTAAATCGAGTTAACAAGCTACTTGGCTGGCCAAAGGCCAAAGCCCAGTAGAGAAAACGGAATTTGGGCTGCTGGCACTATTGGTCTTAGGGGAAAAAAAATGGGTTTGGCAGAAAAGGTTTAATAAAAAGGGATATAAAAAAAAAACTTAACACTGTCCGATTTATGTCTGGGATCGGAGGTGTTTGGCGGGAGTCCAGACAGAAAAATAAATAAATAGATAAATAATATTAAAAAAAAAAAAGAAGAAGAGTGTGGGTGGTCGTTGTATCAAAGAAGACAAGGGACTGTGTTTTTCAATTGATAGGGACAAGTGATTGGAACAAGCTCTTACACATAGTACACATTTGTGTGTGTCTACAGAGAACAAAAGTGGTGGCACAATACCCAAATAATAATAGGGTTTTGTTAATGACAGCCCTAAGGAAATTTGCTTGGGATGAAAAGAGCGAATTACATCTAAGGTCCATGTGGTTTACCACTTATTGCAGTCACAGTCCTTAAACTTCATTAAGTACACTGGGAGTCCCTGGTGTTGCCACTTTGTTGCGCCCGTAGTCCCTGAAGCAAACGGCCGTTAATTAGGGCTGTTAAATCCCACATGTGCAAAGCACATGATGGGTAGTATGGTAATTGTACACTCCTTCCTCATATTTAAACCCGAGTAAATTACATGGAAGGTCCCTGTGGTATATTACTTATTACAGCCTTAGTCCATTAACTTCATTTATTACACCGGAAGTCCCTGGTGTATACACTTCAACCTTTATTGTCGCGCCACCAACCCCCTGAAAAGTCAATCCGAACGGACACGAATGGGGCCTTGTTCGTGTTCGTTTGTTAAGGAAAAAATGTGTTCGTAAACGGTTCACCAACACTTCTCGAACTGAATTTTGTGTTCGTGTTCGTTTGTTAAGAAAGGTTAGTGTTCACGAACGGTTCGTGAACGAGGGTAACAAACATAAACGAACATAAAGAAACACAAACAAGCATAAAGAAACACAAACGTAGACGAAACAAACATAAACAAACATAAACAAACACAAACGAACACGAAACAAACACAAACGAACGTAAACAAACGAACACGAACAGATGTTCACGAACGTAAACGAACGAACGAGCATTTGTTCGTGTTCGTTTGTTTAACTAAATGAACACAAAATCTTGTTTGTGTTCGTTTGTAGGCCTGTAAACGAACCGAACGAACACGAGTGGGGTCTTGTTCATGTTCGTTTGTTAAGGAAAAAATGTGTTCAGGAACGGTTCGCGAACACTTATCGAACGGAATTTTGTGTTCGTGTTCGTTTGTTAAGAAAATTTAGTGTTAATGAACGGTTCGCGAACGAGGGTAACAAACATAAACGAACATAAAGAAACACAAACGTACACGAAATGAACATAAACGAACACAAACATATACACCAGGGACTTTCAGTGTAATAAATGAAGTTCAGGGACTAAGGCTGTAATAAGTAGTATACCACAGGGACCTTCCATGTAATTTACTCGGGATAATATGAGGAAGGGGTGGACAATTACCATACTACCCATCATGTGATGTGCACATGGGTGATTTAACATGGTTTTTTAACGGACGTTTGCTTCAGAGACTACGGGTGCAACAAAATGGCAACACCAGGGACTCCCAGTGTACTTAATGAAGTTTAGGGACTGTGACTGCAATAAGTGGTAAACCACATGGACCTTAGATGTAATTCGGTCGGATGAAAAAGTAACTGATTCAATGTCTTGATTCGAATAGGCTAGGGGACAAGGTGAGTTTTAAATAAGATTTAATTCAAAAAGGTGATCATTTATTTATTTATTATTATTATTTCTTTTTCTTATAAATTTCCAAACAATGATGGCTGGCCGCTGAGAGGTTAACATGGCAAGCCGCGTACAGATGAAAAGGAAATGATTTTTAAGTATAAATTTGTTTAAGAGTTTAAATTTGTGACGTTGTGATTGTTGATTTTGTGTCAACTGGTTTGGGTTGAGCTAATGATATACTATGAATCATAAAAATTTATGTTTATAGTTTATTTTATAATTATATGGTGTCACCAACTCGCCAAATAACTAAATGATGATTTAATGCAACTAAAATGGTTAATGCATCAAATATTAATGTGTACAGATGAGATATGATTTCTAGGGTTCTACCAACTTTAATATGCCCTAGTTGTTATCATAAATGATATTAGGGTTCTATGCTAGACATAAATGCAAATAAATGTTTTCATAAATGAAATTAGGGTTCTTGAACACTATTAGGGTTTCAATAAATGATGAATTAAATACCTGAATTTTTGGGATGTCACATTCTCCCCTAGTTGAAGAAATTTCGTCCCGAAATTTAAGACGATGTACTACTTGGTTGGGGGTCGGGGAAAAGGTGTGGGTACTTCTTTTTCATGTGATCTTCTCGTTCCCATGTAAATTCAGGTCCTCGTTTGGAATTCCAACGAACTTTTACTATTCTGATCTTGCTCCTCCGAAGTCTATGCGTTTTCCATTCTGATATTTCAATAGGTTCTTCGGTAAACTGAAGTATGTTGTCGATGGAGATTTCGTCGGTCGGTACAATTAACGTTTCATCTGCTAAACACTTTTTAAGATTGGACACATGAAAAGTATTGTGGATACTTCTAAGTTCTTGTGGCAGTTGTAGACGGTAGGCAACAGGACCAATCCTCTCCAAGATCTCAAAAGGTCCAATGTAACGAGGATTCAACTTCCCTCGTTTTCCAAAACGTGCAACTCCCTTCCAAGGAGATACTTTTAGCAACACTTTATCACCTACTTCGAACTCCAATGGTTTACGACGATTGTCTGCATAGCTTTTCTGTCGGTCTCTGGCTGCTTTGATTCGATCTTTAATCTGAAATATTTTATCGGTGGTTTCTTGCAGTATCTCTGGACCGGTTATCTGTCTATCACCAACTTCTGACCAACAAAGTGGGGATCGGCACTTACGACCATAAAGTGCTTCTAATGGAGCAGCCTTGATACTGGTGTGATAGCTATTATTATATGAAAACTCGACCAATGGGAGGTGAGTATCCCGGTTGCCACCAAAATCTATTACGCATGCCCTCAACATATCTTCTAAGGTTTGGATGGTTCGTTCGCTCTGACCATCAGTCTGGGGATGATAGGCTGTACTCATGTCTAGTCGTGTTCCGAGAGATCGCTGTAAAGATTTCCACAACCGAGAAGTGAAACGACTGTCTCTATCAGAGATGATGGATATAGGCACTCCATGCCTGGATACTACCTCTTTCAGGTAAATTCTTGTCAACTTTTCCATCTGATCTGATTCTTTGATAGGAATGAAGTGAGCTGATTTTGTAAGTCGATCAACGATTACCCATATCGTATCATGGCCACCAGAGGTTCGAGGTAATTTGGTTATGAAATCCATGGAAATCTGCTCCCACTTCCATTCGGGAATCTCAGGTTGTTGAAGAAGACCAGAAGGTTTCTGATATTATGCTTTTACCTTGGAACAAGTTAAACATTTGCTGACATAGATGGCAATTTCTTTCTTCATATTTGGCCACCAATACAACTCTTTTACGTCCTTATACATCTTGTCCGCACCAGGATGGATAGAGTATTTGGATTTATGGGCTTTATCAAGAATGATTTCACGTATGTTTCCGAAGCTTGGAACCCATACCATGTTCATGAAATACAACGTTCCATCCTGCTTAGGTTCCAACTGTTTTTCCATGCCACGAAGAAATTCATTCTTTAGATTCTCATCTTTCAATGCTTCGGTTTGAGTGAAATGGATTTGTGAAGTGAGGTTTGTGTGGATAGACATCTCTAGAGCTCTTACTCGTCGTGGTTTAGTTCGTTCTTTTCGACTCAGTGCATCGGCCACTACGTTGGCCTTCCTTGGATGATATTTTAACTCACAGTCGTAATCATTTAGCAATTCAACCCAACGACGTTGTCTCATGTTAAGTTCTTTCTGGTCGAAGATATGCTGGAGACTTTTGTGATCGGTAAATATCGTACATTTAGTGCCATATAGATAATGTCTCCAGATTTTTAATGCGAATACGACGGCACCTAATTCAAGATCGTGAGTTGTGTAGTTCTTTTCGTGGATTTTCAATTGTCGGGAAGCATACGCGATTACTTTTCTGTTTTGCATCAACACACAACCTAATCCCTGATGAGACGCGTCGCAGTACACAATAAAATTTTCAGTTCCTTCTGGAAGAGATAAGATAGGAGCAGTGCAGAGTTTAGTCTTCAATGTTTGGAATGCTTCTTCTTGTTTCTCGCCCCAATCAAATTTCTTGTCTTTCTGAGTGAGGAGGGTTAAGGATTGGGCTACCTTGGAAAAATTTTCAATAAATCGCCTGTAGTAACCGGCAAGACCAAGGAATTGACGCACTTCTGTTGGAGACTTTGGGGCTTCCCAATTTTTAATTGCTTCGATTTTTGCGGGGTCCACATGTATTCCTTCACCGTTTATTACATGACCCAGAAATTGTACTTCTCGAATCCAAAATTCACAGTTGGAAAACTTCGCGTATAGTTTCTCTTTTTCGAGTAGTTCAAGAATTAGCCTTAGATGTTCTTCGTGTTCGGATTTGGTTTGAGAATATATAAGGATATCATCAATGAAAACAATGACAAATTTGTCGAGGTAAGGCTTACAAACTCGATTCATAAGATCCATGAACACAGCAGGAGCATTTGTTAAGCCAAAGGGCATAACAAGAAATTCATAGTGACCATAACGGGTTCTGAAAGCGGTTTTGGGAACATCTTCTTCTCGAACTTTCAACTAATGATAACCTGAACGCAGATCGATTTTGAAATAAAGCTTGACCCTTGCAATTGGTCGAATAAATCATCGATACGCGGAAGTGGATGCCGATTTTTAATGGTTACTTTATTTAATTCTCTATAGTCGATGCACATTCTCATTGATCCATCCTTCTTCTTCACAAATAATACCGGAGCTCCCCAAGGTGAGAAACTCGGTCTGATAAAACCAAGGTCTAATAATTCTTGAAGCTGAGATGAGAGTTCTTGCATTTCAGATAGGGCAAGACGATATGGTGAACGTGCGATTGGTGCGGCTCCTGGAACTAGATCAATTCGGAATTCAACTTGACGCTAAGGTGGCACTCCAGGTAAGTCATCTGGAAAAACGCTAGGAAAATCTCGCACGATAGGGATGTCTTCAATTTTTCGTTCACTTGGTTTCTTGTCGACGACATGAGCTAAGAATGCTTGGTAACCTTTACGTAAGTATTTGTGGGCTTTCATGCAGTTTATAATTCTAAGTGAAATCGTCTTTTGTTCGCCTCGTATAATTATCGTTTCACCGGTTTCGAGAGGGATTCTGATTAACTTTTCATAACATATGATTTCAGCGTGATTCATGGATAGCCAATCCATTCCAATGACTACATCAAAGCTTCCTAGCTCTACTGGTAAAAGATCTATTCCAAATATGTGGCCCTCTAAATTCAGTTCACAACCCTTAATAATTTCGTTTGATTCAATCATCTTACCATTTGCTAATTCAATTTCGTACTTGATGTCTAATTTAACCGATTCCATATCTAAACATGATCTAAAATCGATAGATACGAAGCTCAAGTCGGCACCCAAATCAAATAAGACATAAGCATATTGGTTGTTTAAAAGGAACGTACCGGTAACAATATTAGGATCATGTCGAGCTTCTTGAGCTCCAATGACGAATGCTCTACCCCGAGCTGGTTGACGATCGTTGTTGTTGTTAGGGTTTGGATTGTTGTTTACCATATTTACTTTCAAAATCACCAATCATACTAGACATGTTCTAGTATCACATTATGCCTACTTTCATATCTTTCCTATCACCATCCTTATCAAAATATATATCAATAAAGATCCAATAAAATATCATACGTATTTTTAACAACTATTTGCTATGTACTCAGTTTAAAAGTCTCATGTACTCACCTTAGCAATAGCTAAATCCATATCGTGTTTATCAACACGAATTCTTGCTTCCCGCCTTTGGAACATCTCCAATCTTTAGGTCATTGCAACCTATCAACATAATCACCACTTATCTAGTTATCATCCACAACTAGACATCATTAAACCACCGAAATGACTTCCCTAGGGGTGTTCACTGTTCGGTTATAACCGGATTGTCCAATTAGACATTTTGGATCGGATTATTTGGATCGGTTTTTTGGTTTTTTGGATTGGTTTGGACTTGAACCAAATTAATATTTTGGTTTTCGGATTGGATTTGGTTTCCGTTGTGAAAATCGGATTGTCCAAAAAAAACAAATAGTAATATATATACCAATCTTTTTGGAGTTTTTGATAAAATTGATGTCAAGATTTTTGCATATATGATTATAAATGTCACAGGTTATGAACTAGACTTGTTTTTATGTACAAAGTAGTTTATCATTTTGGAATTGTACATATCGAACTTAATATTATTTATGTTATATACTGTTGTAGTATTTTGAAATTTTTTTAGAAAAACTAAATAGATAAAACCAAACCAACCGAATTGTTATTTGGTTCGTATCGGTTTGGTTTTCGAATTAGTTTGGACGGTTCGGTTTGAACTCTTAAAAACCGGACTTTATTTGGTTTCACCTATATGGTTCGGATAAAACCAAACCGTCCAAACGAACACCCCTAGACTTCCCACTACCAAGTTCATCAAACTTGGTAGAAACTTGGTAGAAAACCATAAACGCTAGTTCATGGTGACCAACTACAAATCACAGATTTGATACAAACTCAAAGTCTACATAGTTTTTAGTTAACACGAGTCTGAATTTCATATTTTGTTTGGTTGGCAGAAAATAAAAATAGAATGTTGTAAAATGACAAATAAAAATGCTGAAATGCATCACAACACCATCTACGAAAACTGAATAAGCAAGTATTTAAACCAACTGAGAAGAGTCATAAAAAAAGAGAAACAGTTTGTAAATTCCAAATGCAAAAAGTACATAATCAAAATAAGTAATCTAATTCATCCTCTGAGCAGCCTCCTTGGCAATAACCCTCTCCTTTGCCTTTGTTTTTGCCTGAGATTTGGACCCCATTATTCCACCACCCCATTTCTTCCTGTACTCCTCATACTTGTCATTGAAGTTTGCCTAAAATACCAAAAAAATCAAAATTAAAAATGAACAAATTTCTTTTTGTATAAAATCTAGGATTAATTTCATAGAATAATAACAAAGTATCAAAAAAATTCATCTAGGTCACTCAAACTTTACTCACTTTGTAATAGTAACAAAATATAAAAAGTGTTCCAATCATGTGGGGTTTTTATATATAAATTTACATAAGGTGACCGTATAACCAATAATAGAAGGTAAATTTCACATGATTTGAATGACCTAAAATTTGAATGACCTAAAATATGAAATTAGCCCTAAAATGTAAACAAACCTTGATTGCCTCCAATATTCGGCTAAACTCCATTTTGTCTTCATTCTTCACTGTGGTCAAGCACAAAGCTGCTGCAGTTTTCTGGTGGACAATCTGAACCATGCCAATAAAATTTTAATCCCCAATTTAATATTTCCTTTTTATTTTTTGAAAAATAACAATAAATAAGATGACTTACAGTTCCTAGCCGAGATTTGCCCTTGACGATGCAGTAAGGGATTTCCATCTTTCTGCACAAAGCAGGGAGCCAAACAACCAGCTCAATGGGGTCCACATCATGAGCAATGATAACCAATTGTGCCTTGTTCTGTTCAATCAAATAAGTGATGTGATTCAGACCATATTTCACAACAATTGGCTTTTTGGCTTCAACTGACTTTCCTTCTGTTTCAGCCAAAGCTCGTTTTTTAAGGCGTTCTTTCTTTGCAGCCTTGTCTTCAGGTCTGTACTTGAGCAGCATCTTGAACAAATTAGTTGCTGCATATCAAACAAAAAAAAACAATAAAAATCTACATTTTTTGCTCGTGTGGATATGATTGATAACAATTACAACTAAGCTTCTGTTATTGATATAATCCGTAATAATATACAATTGTTATTGCAATGGAAATGATAAAAAATTATGAAGTCTCACCGAGATTCTTATCTAGGGTTTTGGTGAACTGGTTCAAAGCTGGTGGGACCTTCAAACGCTGCTTGAGGATCCTCCTTTTCCTCTGAAGACGAACAACTTGCGGCCATCTAACAAACCTATGCAGATCCTTCTTTGGTGGCAATGCTCCACCAATACCGAACTGTTTTGGCCTCTTCTCGAACAACGGATTCACCACTTTCTCCTGGATTAAAAAATAATTGATTTAGGTATAACTTGAATCGTATAAAAACTCTGAAAAATGAACAAAAAAGGACTACATATAACTTAGAGATCATACCGTTTTCTTCTTGGTTACCACTGGCTTTCCACCTTTCTTTGGAGCCTGCAATTGATGGAATCAAATGAGCAGAACGTAAGAATCGGTGATATAAAACCTAAAAAAGTTACATAAATTGACAAATTTTGTGTCGACTTTGAATGATGAATCTGTTAACGATTACGCAAACATTTCTCGCATCTATTACTGAATTTCTGAATTTGTTGATGATAAACGTAAGAAAATGAACGATGTAATAGGAGTAGATCGATAGAGAGAGATGGAATTGAAACTCACCATGTCTGGAAGCTGAATTGAAGGTCTGGAAAACGGCAGTGACGAAAAGCAGTTTTTTTATGTTTATAAGGTTAAGAAGTTTTAGGGTTTCTCCCGTGAAATGGGCCAACAATCGGATATTGGCTGGAATGGATATGTAGTTTACTTGCATAGCCCATATAGCTCACATAGCCCAACAATATGAGTTTTCGTTATGTAATTTGTATGGTTTTTTTTTCTGTTAAATAAAGTAGACAGAAAAAGTAAAGGTTACCTATGTTAAACTTCATTAAAAACAACGATTTATTATGTTAAAAGTAGTTTCTTTGTTACATTTTTAACGATAGCATTAATTCATGTGTAAAAGCAGTCAATATTTGTGACATGTCATAGTAGATTATTTCATAACTTATCTGTTTGTAAAAATATTTTGTAATGATCGAAACAAACAAATGGAAAGACTCGACATAAACTAGCACGGAATGAAGGATTCCTCCCATGAGATATGAAATTTGTCAACTTGTAAATAAATAGTCATTACAGATCCATATGATACAAAATGATAAAAGATGCATATGACATACCTTTTAAAGTTAAATGAAGAGTATTAAAGAAAAATAAAATCAATTGAACCAAATATCCCAAATTGTTACAAAATCCTACTAGTCAGATTTAAACACAAGAAATTGATGATTTAAATAAGTATCAATGAGATTAAAAAAGTAATGGATATTACAAATTGGCAAAATAAATCCCTGTACAATTTTAGTAAAGCATAAAATAATATATTTAACAATAATGACATGATTTGAATGGCTAAATCACACTTTTTATTCTTATCAAGAGACATTGATTCTAGCTCTAGCATGGCCTTGTGATACTTGGAACTGCTCAGTGATGCCCAAATGTGCCATGAGAAGCCAAACATGAGTCAAAAACTCGCCCCCTTTCCGAAGCTGTTGCGCGTGCTGAAACCCTCTGCAGTGCGTAGCAGCATACGCCAGAATCTCAACCCAAACCTGACTCATAACTTTCCACATACGTTTCTTTTCCATCTTTTTCAAAGTTTTCGCGAGCCGACAACCGTCAAAAAGCACAGATTTACATCGATCACCCTTCACTTTACTAGGCAAAACTTACACACAATCCACTTCAAGTAGTTTCTTACAAGCCTCAACTTTTTCGGTTATCGGGCCTTTTTCTTTCAAGAAACGCACGGCTTCGGCCCAGGTGTCGCGGTACCGGATCATGCCGATACCGATTGGTAACATAACCGGGTACGACACGAGAAGATATAACAGATAGTCGGAAATGTTCTTGCTTTCTATACGATGCATATTACCAACATCATCTTGATCATCATAAGTGTCAAAATCTGAATAAAAGCAAAGAGTGGTAGCAATGTGCCATAAAAGAATGCTTTGATCGTATTCGACTTTACTAATACTCCATTGAACATCGTTACAATCGTTTTTCCCGAGAGAAAAACTACCTTTATGAGTGCATAAGGCCTTCGGGTCAGAGTTTGAAACCATGAACTCGCGAAACTGGTTGTAAATGAGATGTTTTAAGTTATCGGAAACTTTGTTATAAGTCTTGTACCGGTGCTTTATGCGAATGTTATCGATCCCGAATAATTTCTGAATTTGGAAAAAGGTAGCGGGCTTCTCGTCTAGGGCTACGCTTAGTAGGTCAAATTGTGCAATGGAACCCGACCACCTTTGTTTAATCGGGTGTTTCAAGAACGGGAATACGAGGATGTTTCGGGTGAGGATGCGTTTGCTCAACCAATGATCGGTCCAATCCGAGTGAAGCATGGTAATAACCGCGAAAATTTCCATTAAGATCGATACGCCGAATAATAGCCAAGTAATAAGAACATCAATGAGGTGGTAATTGTTGAGATCACATAGATAATAGAAGCCGACGGGTACCAAAAGAAGGAAGAACATGGTAACGAGACGAAACATGAGGCCTCGAAAAGTATACACCACATTAGCCTTGGTGTAAAGCATGTCGTATGCGAATCCAAGTTCGATCTCAACCGTACGAAAAGCATCGTTCGGATGAAGATGGCGGAAGTAGGATTGGCTACCGTCTCGATCCTCAAACGTGAGGATGAGATCGACAAAAAGCCGTTTAAATGTTTGGAATAGATCATAAGCTTCGGATATGGCCCGACCGCCTTCGGGATACGCATGATCAACGGGCGGGATCGGGCTCTCGGTTACCTCCTCAACTTTCACATTGAACCCTTGTGACTTTTTCAAATGAAGATCTTCCATAAATTTTTGGTAATTCGGGCCCGGGTCGGGTGGACCGAGCATCGAGTCACGTAGGTTCTCGGTGTTGGCTAACCGTAGAGCCAAAACACGTTCCGAACACTTGATGAATCCCGTTAAATAGACCAAAACACTTAATTGTGGTAGATCCGAACAACCGGGCCACGACAATAACAGGATATAAATAGCTATGCCCGATTGAAACACGATCTCGACAAAATGTCGTAACGAGAGCTCGTTATCTTCTAACGCAAACGCGGTTATGGCATCCGGGCCACCGAGATGAAGGAGGAGAAAAGGGGCCCAAAAGGACATAAGTTCACTTGTGTTTAGTTTGTTAAGTTGTGTAACAGAATCATGAGAGTTGGTTGTTGGACATACATCTAAGGCGGTTCGGGTAATGACACCGAGAGCTGCTGATGCAACTGCTATTGCCATTAAATAGGCGAACCAGAGCGCCATTCGAACTCGGGTTCTTGGATTGTATTTCCGGACATTTCCTAGTAAAATTAACGTGAGTTGTGACGTAAGGCTGATCAAAATGAGTCCTCGTAGAGCCCATTCGTTCCACATGTGCTTAACGTCATCTGGCACGAGTTGGAATAACTTTCTGTGATCCGCGAGCATAATCAAACCTACAACTGTAAACAAGTTTACAAAAAAACTTAACAATCAAATATTAGAACAATTTAATTACAAAGACATAATCTAGCACACAATACATTCTACTATAAATTGGGCTGACAAAATCCAATCTGACATGTTAACCCAACCCATTTAGAACCAAAAATTTGCGGGTTGGGTTATAACTTTCAACCTGTGTGCCGTAATCGGGTCAACCCGTTTACCACCATATAAACACGTTGGGTTGGGTTTAAACTTACCACTCATTTACGACCCGTCAACCCGTTTAAATTATATATATATATATCTTAAATATATAATATAATAATCTATCAGTATATTTGGAAATCTAATAATCTATCAGTATTAGTATATTTAGATATTTAACCTAGATGTTAACTTGTGTTTGTATTTTGCAATTAATCGACTTATTTTGTTATTTAACTCTTAAAGTATATGTTTGTTTTTTCTATTTTTTTTAATATTATGATATTTAAATGCATCAACTTATTTGCAACTCGTTTATTAAAAAGGTTGGGTTGAAAAAAATTTAAACATGTCCCAACCTTTTTAATAACTAGGTTGAGTTGAAAATCTCAACCTGGTTTAGCTAAATAGGTTGGGTTTGGTTGAGATTTTTAACGCACAAACTCAAACAAGTCAACCCGTTTATGACCCACCCGACTTATTACACCGGTAACTATAAATGGTAGAAATAACACAAAACATATAATTGTATTTGAAGAGCAAAACGAGAATATTTACCACCGATAGACAACATCTTGCTTCAAAATTTGTAGATCGTATAAGAGAAATGAAGTTATTACTGGTTGTTTTATGGAAGAAGAATGTTGGTGTATATATACACACACATATGCTTCTTTAAATGTAGAGATGGTTTTTTAATATTGATGCAATAGGAAATTAAAGTTCATTACAATTTCTGTGCAAGTTCATTACAGGGGGAAAGATTTATATTTCCGTAATCTTCTTCAAGGCTCCTGAGAAACTACACCCTCAAATACTATTGAATTTTGTGGTGTGGTGGTACGCGTTTATGGTAGCTCTGGTTACTTGCAAACATGTGTTTCTTTACCCTTACTACTAGAAAGGTATTAATAAACTATATTTATAATATTTTGAAACCTTGATTATATGAATCCACATGTAAAACTACAAAAATATTATATAAATCCACATATAAAACTAAAAGTCAACAATATTCTGACTACTAATACCCTTTCAATTAGTCTCATCAGCTAGGACCACATGATGAATCGTTTGTTTACATAACAATTTTCTTATTAACAATTTCTAGCAACTTTCTAGTAAACTACCCGTTTGCATCAGATTATAAAGAGAGATAAATAACATTTCGTTGTTCAATTTACTCGTCATAGAGTAAATATATAACTTGTCCATTTAACTTATTTTCTCGAGATTTTTATGGATGTACTTTTCGATTTTCCTTATTTCTATTTTTTCATCAAATTTTGTCCGTTAAGTTACCTCACGTGCCAAAATACGTGAAGTACTTTGGTCATTTATTATTACCTTTTGTAATGATAAAAAAGAAACAAAGGGCCCACAGATATTCAAACACTAAGGGGGTGTTTGGGAAATTTTTTAAAAATAGCTTAAGCTTATTAGCTTATAAGCTTATTTAAGTTAATACATTTTTTTTAAATAAAGTGTTTGGAAGAGTTTATTTTAACTTATTGTAAAATTACCAAAAAGGGTTTAATGAGTAAAAATGTTGTGAAGAAAAGAAAAATAGATAAAGTTAGGTGGATGGTGAAAATGTAAAACCGTTCTATTTCTTAAATAAGCCAATAATCCCCAACAAAATAGCTTTTTTAAGGGACCCTTAATAAGCTCATAAGCACAAGCTTATAAGCTTATCGATACACTTAATGTAGTTTATTAAGTTTAAATAAGTTAATAAGCTAATAAGCACCTCTAATAAGCTCTCTCAAACAACCACCTTCAGAGCACATGGTAAGACTCTATGTTATAGCCATGTTATTAGTTGGATGTTCGATTTTGTAAAGGTTTTTAAACCTGTTTATGTTAGTTGCCGGTGGGAATTGTTGGTGGTTGCAATTGATTTAGGAAGTTCAAATCGTTGGTTTGATTTAAAGTTTTGTTGTTAATTTACTATATTGATCATTAATTAACATTACACATCCCATAAATTAGAAACTTTTAAAAATTAATATAAATTAATTTTCAACAAAAACATATATAAATTAAACACAATATGAATTTAAATAGTGAGAAATTGGATATAAAAAGAATTTAAATAAAAACATAAAGTTACCAAATCAAGTTAACGAATTCTTGAAAAAACAATTCAATTTTCAGTTACATCGAATCGAATTCACAATATAACAAGAATACAAAAGACCGATGATCACCCTCTAACACGTTAGCTCATGTTTGCTCAAAATGCTCAACGAATCAGAATACAAAGTGAGTTAAAAATAAAATTACAAACCCTAAAGCGGTCAACTCACGCCTTCTTTGGTCTTCCTCTCCCTCTCTTCGCCGGAGCACCACCATCTTTTGTGGCGGCAGGTGGGCGGCCCCGCCCACGGCCTCTGCCGCCCCGTTTACTCTTTTTCTCAGCAAAACCGTTAGTTTCTGAATCACTACTACTACCATCATCATCTTCTTCATGGGTGCTTTCATCTTCTAAATCAGATGATTCTTGGGATTTTTTCTTTCGTTTGTTTGGTGTTTTTGCTGCGGGTTTTTTGTTAGTTTGTTTGGCGGGTGGCGGGTCATTTGTGCCCGCGGGTTTACCGTCATAGATTTGAAGCTGGAAAGAACAACTAATTGATAAGATGGGCGGGTTGAGTAACGGGTCAAAAGGAATTCGGGTTATGAAAAAAGGGCAAACTGCACAAAAAAATATCAAAATTTTCCATTTGAGGTACACAAAAGTTCCTTTTTCATAATCGAAGGTCTTAAAGTTTTTTTATGACCAAAATGTAACCAAAAAACCGTAAAAGATAATCATTTGGTTGCAATAAAAACTTTGATACCTTTAATTGACAAAAAGAAAAAATATTCGGTCTAGACGGCCGATTAATTGGCGGTTATCAGCGGCCGACCGACCTAGAAAATTAATCGGTTAAATTAATCGGACCTGGTCAACATAGTAAATATCTGTCAAAACCGTTTAAAGTTGGTCAATATTGCTAACTGTTTTATTTTTTAAATAAATTCCTTTATAATATAGGGTACTCACTTGAAGTTGGTCGACCAACTAGATACCGCCGACCGATTTTTACAACCTTGCCTAAAATGAATTTATTTTAAAGTTGAGTACCAAAAAAACAAAAAAGGGGTTGCAAATTCCAATATTTCTAAATTCAGCATAATAATAATATATAAAAACTGAACACACTAAATGAAATATGGTTACCTGATCAAGTTGATCACCAAAGTTTGTTCGATCAACCACCACCAAAGAATGCGCAAAACCACATGCAACACTACAAAAGGGGTAATTAAGTAATTTTATCCTATCCTTATTCGATAACCAATTCTGTTAAAAACTGATTATTGAGCCCTTAATAATTTAGAATGGAATACTAACCTTATAACATGCATGCCTTCAAGGGAATCAACTTTTTTAGGGATAGCAGAAGACCTAAAACAACGTATAAATTTGCAACCATTAAAACACGTGAAACAAATAATAATAATAATAATAATAATAATAATAATAATAATAATAATAATAATAATAATAATAATAATAATAATAATAATAATAATAATAATGAAAATATTATTTAGAAAATAAGGTGGGTACTTTTGCTGGTGGGGCCCATAACCAAGTTCACCAGATTGGGCATTCCCCCAACTTATGCAAGAAGTATCTGCACCAACAAAATGATGCATACTGCCTGAATCCATGCAACGTATGTTCCAACCACTACAAAAGAAAAGGAAAAAGAAAAAAAACAAAAACAAATTATACTCGCATAAAAGGAAACGGGTCAAAAGTCGCGCAAACTGTACGTTTAATGTATAAAACTAATTTAGGGTGGATGTCATAAAATAACAAAATATACTTTAGGCAGTGGTCTTTTCTGGTAAATATAACTTTTAAGGTAGATTTAGGTAATTATAACTTTTGAGCCGGCCTACTTTGATAATTAAATTTTTTTTCCCTATCTGCTAATTAAAGAAAGTTTTTTTAGTCTTAATTTAGTTGTTATTTTTTTTAAAGTTTTTAAACACTACATTGACCAAAATAGGTACTTCCTCCGTTTCAATATAAGTGATACATTTTCCATTTTTTGGTGTTTCAAAATAAGTGATAACACTTTGAAAATTTACCATATTTTGTAAAAGGTAGTGGGGCCCATACCCACTAGCTATCTTCTTTAATATAGTGAAAAGACACATTTACCCTTACTTTTCCTTTTAAACATTATAAAATTCACTTTAATCAATATATGTGGGACCCATCCTCCACTAACTATCTAATTTAATCTAATTAACCTTCATTAACATATTTTATCTCAAAAACCGTGAACTCCAAAATGTATCACTTATTTTGAAACGGAGGAAGTATATTGGTAACGTCAAAATAGACCTAAAAAGGTTTAAATTACCAAATGAGGCTATTTCCTAAGGTATATTGCTATTTCATGACATTTCTTATTTTATACGAGAAACTAGACTATGTTTTTATATGATATAACTTTTGAAAATATTTTAAAAATTTGTTATTAAAGAAAAAGTGTTTTTGCAGAAGGTAGAAACCTGAGATCCATGAGAGGTTTAGGGTACATGGAATCGTCACCTTTTGTCTTTATCTTTCCCCACATGTACATCTGCCCTCCACCTCAACAAACATAATCAAGAATCTTCTTTCTTAAAATATAAATAAATAAATAAATAAATATAATATATATATATATATATATATATATATATATATAATATAATGGGTTTATTATGTGAAAAAAAACATTTCTTTTGTACCAAGAAGAAAATAGCATACCAGCAGAAATAGCAGAGTTAACAGAACCAGCAGAAACCACTGCATTAGGAGGCAACATATTATGCTTTGTGAAAAGTTCAACACGCCGAGGGGCAAACTCGTCCTTTTGCTGTCTATGTCCAAGCCTATACTCAACACATAAACAATTTACAAAAATTTATAAGAAAATTAACAAAAAGAAAGTATTGTCTGACGCATTTTGAACAGCACACAACAATAACCCGAATCCATTTAGCCCGCCCGCCCGTTTGCGACCTCTGATATCAATCTTGAAATTACTAACCTTCCATATCCTCCAAAGCCCCACCTATATTTAGTATAAGAAAAACCTATAAATTAGCAATTATATTATTTTATCATAAATCAATAATGCAGAAAAACTTACGTGTAAACGAAGCCCTTAGAGTCCACAGCAACTGAGCACACAACAATATTAGAAACAGAAAAAAAGTAATAATAAAAATAATTTTAAAAATAATAATAAATGAAAAACCTGTATGGTTTGATCCACAAGCCACTTTTACTATTGTTTCATTAGCAAAAGAAGCTATTGCCTTAGGGCGAGGTTGAGCCTCGTAAGCAAGTCTGACAGAGCTATCTTTAGTATTATACTGAAAATACAAAAATAATATTAAACGAAAATTTAAATAAATAAAAAATATGAAAAATATGTTACTGAATATACCTCATTGTCAGTTCCATGTCCAAGTTGACCATATTGTGGAAGACCAGCAGTTCTAGAAAAACATAAACAATTAAAATTTAAAAAAAAAAAAGTGAGTATGAAATAAAATGAGTTGACCAATTCATACAGTATAGAAGCGCCTTCAACAGAAGTCAACCAAACAGTAAAGTCAGCTCCACATGCAACACTTGTTACTTCAGACACTAAACACCGTACCGGGTATTGCTCAATTTCTACAAAAAATAACTAAATAAATAAATAAATAAAGAATATATTATCAGGTCAATTTCATAAAATAGTAACAAAGTTTCAAATATATTTCATTTAGGTCTCCCCAAACTTTGCTTTCACTCTATAATAATAATAATCAAGTTTCAAAAGTGTTCTAATCATGTGAAAATTACCTTCTATTATAGATTACCAGGTCACATTATATATAAAAAAATGTGTTTGTCCAATTATAATAATTTAAAAAAAAAAAAAGAACTAACCATTTTTAAGTGAGCCTGTACCAAGCTGCCCATGTTTATTCCAACCAAAAGCTAAAGAGAGACCATCTTCTGTCACTACAACTGTGTGGGATTTCCCACTTCCTGCTTTTACAATTTTGTACCTGAACCAATAAATCCACAAAAACAACATTTAAACTTTTTTTTTAAAAAAATAAAGTATTTGATTATACTACATGATTTGCTTTGTTTGGATAAATAACATACGAAGCAAGTGCAGAAACAACTGTTGGCAAGTCACGTTGAATTTGATCCCCATGTCCAAGCTGCCCCTTCTGTAAATATACCAATAATTTAAAAAAAAAAAAATTAACATTTATACATTTTAGAAAAAAAAAACAAATTTAATTGTTTTTTACCGTAATAACAGAGTCCAGTACTTGAATTTTCATCTTAAATAGTAATAAAAAATGTTTTCAACTTACATCATTTCTTCCCCAAGTATAACAACGTCCGTCAACATCCAGCGCAATACAATGACAAGATGCTACAAAAAAGTTATTTACAGAACATAAAAACTAGCCTTAAAAACACCAAAAGGTTTTAAATTGAGAAAACGACGACGTTTTACTCAGAAAGAATACTTACCACAACCAGATGCGACAAACCGAATGTCAACGCCGACGAGAGGCCGGAGACGTGTCGGAGAAACTAAGTTACTTTCCGATAAACCCTTCCGGCGGCCAATGGCGTCCCACGCCGTCGTACCACAGAACAACAATTCACCTCCCTTCACTTCCTCTGCTTTCTTCTCCGTTTCCGCTGCCGTCGTTGACATCTCCGGTGAGAAAATTGGTCGGGTCTTCCCGGCGGAAATCAAGATTGTGTTGTCTGCTGAAACCCTACTTGTGTGAAAAAGGGGATTGTGATTATTCTAGGAAAGAAATGGGATTTTTATAAAGAAAGAGTAGGAAAATAAATTATAGAAAGAGAGAGAATGTGAGTATGGATTGGGCAAACTGGGGGTTCGTATTTCAATCCCAAATCAACAAATTTGTAACTTTTTCCGATGTCATTTCATTTTCTTTATCTTCTTTTGTAGTCATTGTCAGCAAGATTTCCCCCCTTTTTTCAAATTAGGGTTTAGGGGTTCCGTTTCCGCGGGTTCTTTCTTGTGTGCACTTGGCCCACTATTTTGTCTTATTTTGAGGCTTATTTTTGTCTTCTTTTAATTTTGTGTTTATTTGAATTGCAAGTTTGAGAAATACAACCTCCGTGGTTTTGTCACATTTGATGCCTATGAGCCAATTAGGGATGCAAATTTTACCCGTGAGGTATCCGAGTCTTTAAGGGTCGGGTATTACCCGTCTAAATGAGTAACGGGTCGGGAATGGGTTTAGAATTTATACGCGCGAGCGGGGACGGGTCGGGTACAGGTTTTATAATATGCGACTCGTTTATACCCGACCCGAATATATATATTAATGTATAATTTTTTAATACAAGTTTAGTCCATTAGTCATTAGCTCAAACTTAGCCCAACCCCTATTAATGTGAACGAAATAAGCCACCAGTCGTTTCGTCCCTTACTCCGTCTCCAATTAATAGTCCATCGGGCGTCGAGTCGTCGACTTCTCAAATCGAAGATCAACCGTCGACTCTTCAACTCTCTGTTTCTACTTCTATAAAATGAACTATAAGAGAAGAGTATTAAATGTTTCAACTATCTTGTTTAATTTATTTTATTGAATGGGTACCCGTCAGGTTCCCCGTATCCGGCGGGGATTTTTCTACCCGAACCCGACGTGTATTTGACCGGGTACGGGGCGGGTACGGGTACGAGTTATGTTGTACCCGCTACTACCTGTACCCGTTTGCATCTCTAAATTGAGCCTCCCTATAATATTTAACACGGTTAATACTTAAGAATCAAGAAAATGGTAGATATATAAACTCGCTTATTAACATGAGTTTTTCTAATGTATGTCACTGAGGCATAAATTAAGTGCATTTAATGAAGTATTTGATTTCCTAATATATTTTGAATAACAATGATTAACTTTAATTTTTACCATATTAGGAGATGCAATAGATATGATGCTCGTTTTGAATGGAAATGTGATTTTCATTAATTGCATCTAAATCAACATATGGAGTGATAAGGGAATTGGATTCTATGAAGAATATAAAATGTATGTAAGTATTGAGTTGTGTTTCTATTGCATGCTTATAAACTGTTATCTTGTACTTCGGTATATCGCACGTTTGGATATGTTTTTTGATGTCTAAAAGTGCTTTTAGTTAAAAAGTGTTTATTTACTTTTTAGTTTTAAAAAGTAATTTTAAAAAAGGGTTTTGATAATGACAGCTTTTAAGGCTGTCATTAGACATGCATCAAATATGTACATCTATATATAACTAACCCCTGAATCTCAGGAATAACTTCTCCTCATATATTAATGTACAACTTTTATGCGGGGTGTCATTATCAAAACTTTTTAAAATATAGTGTTTGTATTAGCTTATTGACTTATTGGCTTTTTATAGTGAAAATTTGATAAAGTCATTTTGAAAAGTATGGGCTTCCTAAATTTTGAAAAAACTCATTTTCAATACTTTTTCAAAAGTCATTTAAAAGAGATTTATTACCTTAGCCAAACAACTTATTGACTTATTGGCTTCTTGAAAAGGCTAATAAGTCAATAAGCACTTTTTAAAAAGTTTCCCAACACTCTCATAGTTGTTTATAAACTATTAACATCTCCAGTATATTCATCACTAGGTTATAAACCATGAACTCTACGATTAATAAATCATTTTAATTAAATTGGAATATGTAGTTTAAATTACATGGTGTTGGCGGGAAAAAAAATTGTGAAAAAATTTAACGATAAGTTACCATATAGTTCTGGATCAAATTTCATTAAACTACACTAGCAGGGTACCCGCGCAATGCGGCGGCGGGTACCCTGTGCCGATAGTGTTGGTGGTGGTGGCGATAGTCATGGTGATTGGTGATGGTGTGTAATGTTAGTTGATGGTGACAATAGTCTTGTTGGTGGGTGGTGATTAGGGGTGAGCATTTGGACCGAAAAAACCGAACCAAAATGAAAACGGACTGAAACCATGTTATCGGTTCGCTTTTGAAAATTCATCATTTTTTGTTTCGGATCTATCAGTTTCGGTTCGGTTCAGATCGATTTCACCCCTAGTGGTGATGCGCAATTATGGTTAATGATAAGTAGTGATTTTGGTGATGAGTGGTGACTATAGTACTTGGTGGGTGTAGCACCAATAGTACATGTTAAGGACCTTCTAAAAACTCCTCATATATTGACTAACCTAGTTTTGTAGCATCTCTTTATTCAAACACAACTTAAACAGTGATATTTCAACCATAACCACTTAAAACCTAATATTCAACACAAAAAAAAAGAGTTAAAACAACATAATTGGCATTGTCCTAAAGGAGCTCAAATACCTCGTCATTATGGTTCAATTTTATTCTAAACTTGTTATTTACCTTGATTGTCTCTTTTTTTTCTTGGGAACGAATAATAATTTTTTTGTTAATCGCAAAAAGAAATTACAATCTAATATCCGGACTATAACTCTTGCCCTACAGGAACTAATATATCTCTTACAAATTTTGTGACTGCTAATAACTGGTTTATATAATCCTTTGATTTATATGGGGTTGACATTTAAAAAACAAAAATAAAAGGAAAATTAAAGCTAAATTGCATAATTAACAAGAGTATAGCTTAACTAAAAAGCTTACACTAAGTGCAACTGTAATGAACACATAAGCAACATGAGTCTTTGCATATTTCAAGCAAAGCAAAGCCAATCCTTACCCAATGATACCAATCGACTGCACATTTGTAACTGATATTAAAACCTGACTCGTCATATGAGTCTTTGCATAATTCAAGCAAAGCAAAACAATATTTATGTCGAATAATAATATAAATAATATTAAAAGAAAACATATTGGTTTCAACTGATCCTCCTTTACCCGCAACACTTTTCGGACATAAGTCAAAGAGTAGCATGCATTAATTAATAAGTCGTAAGCAGCACCTTCAACATACCCAGAATGCCATTAATCAGATATGAGGTGAGAGATAAATAAAAAGATCTTATAGTAGCTTAATTAGATACATCTTTATTACCGTACAAACATTGCCAAATTAGATACTAAATGAAAAAAAAAAAAAACATTTACTTTTCTTGACTTGTCACTCGGACCATTTATTCTTTTCATTAACTTGAACCTCAAGACCTCAATTGCAAACTCTGTCAACAATGAAAGAAGTTGAAACATAAATTATGAACGATGTACCACTAATCAAAATAAATGCAATAAGAAACTACTCAACCCCACGGGTGTAATAATTGATTTTAGGTTTAGCATTTATGCACTAATTTTACCATCGATTCAATAGCATACCCAAAGCTCAATTTTTACAAAAGAGACTTATCTAGAAATCATTACCTGTCCAAGAATATGAGCACTTGAATTAACAGATCCGGCTAATGGAACTAATAGCCAATAGTATGTTCGTTTAATAGACATAAGTTTAGTTAACTTAACGAATCCCACAAGTAGATTAGCTGGTTGCGGTATTGTTATTGTTCGCTTAGGTCTTAGGTTCGAAACCTGACTTGTGCTTTTTTTAATTAAATTAATTGCTTCCATAATTAGAAATTATTTGGCTGAATTTTTAGCAATCTAAATATAGAAAGGTCCTAAATGCATTATAAGTAGTAGAGATCGAAACCTGACTTGTGCTTTTTTAAATTAAATTAATTGCTTCCATAATTAGAAAACTATTTGGCTGAATTTTTAGCAATCTAAATATAGAAAGGTCCTAAATGCATTATAAGTAGTAGAGATTGTGGATTCGTGGGTACCACTGCACCATTATCAGTTGGTTTGCAAATGTGGGCATATATTGTTCTAACCATCAAGACTGCATTAAGGAAATGTGGGTAAAATTAACTTGATTTCAGCATTAAGATAAAGGTCGGAATGGTGAAATTTTGCATTCTTATGTACCTGTGTGATACACGGGCGTCTTTAGGTTTTGAGCTTTATATAGTAATTAATGATGACAAAATAATTGAATTAATCCATTCAAGATTCTAAATTTTGGACTAAATTAACAGGTTCTGAAGCTGAAAATTGCAGAAAAATGAAGAACCTCACAACTTATTAAGGAAATAAGTATGAGAACTGAAGATAATACATTGTTGCTCACACATAACAAAACACATGACCACCCTGTTAAGAACGTGAAAATAATAATAAATTTAATAGGAAAAAACACAATTTAAAGATATAAAAAAATTAATTTCCTACATATTTACTTGATAACGGGGTGATCTGGGTGAGATTTTATCTATAACAAGCCAAATAGGTCAAAGGAGTCAAACTAATTGAAAGTCGCCTAATATATTATTCACAAAATTTCAGTCTTCTGAAACTGATTTATTCAAACAAATTAGGTAGTATCAAATAATATAGTTGTGATAATCATATATTCATATTTAATACATTAATTATAAAACAAGAAACACAGTAAACATAAACAGATCATAAATTGATCTTGTGTCACTAAAGGTCAAATGGCAGTCAAAGTTTCTAGTCGGTGTTGGTTTTGTCTTCTATACTTGATCTACTGAGTACAAATACACCAACAACAATCAGCAGGGCACCTGCAAACCACTGTCATATAAACTTTACATTAGACATATAAAACACTTTATTTGATGCAAAAACTTGCATCTTTGAGCTTATTTTGAGGTGATTAATTTTGATACGGGTTGAAAACAAGATGGGTCAAGTTGGGTTGACCCCAAAAGCTTCTTCTCAAACTTGTTAAAGATTCCTTATATATATTATTTGTTGAATACTTAAATACGATTAATGTTATGAAAATAGCGCGATTTAGTAGGTCGTATGCACCAAAGATATACTTTGGAGTTTGGACGACTTTTGATTTGTTTCCATTTTAACCTAAACTTTGTTTATATTACCCATTTGACACGTTACAACATACTAACTGATTCAAAATTAAATGGGTCAAAGTTGCACTTCATTTCGCGACAAAATCCACTCAGGGGCATCTCAAGAAAATTAACACATCTATACATCATCATATATGTAATTATGTACCTTTAATGGCAATGGTTCTTCAAAAAGGAAAAATCCAGCTAGACCAGAAGAAAGGAAATTTGTTGCAAAATTGGTGACAGTGGCTTGCAGAGATGAGAGAGCTTTCAAGCTATTTACATAACATCCCCACATTACTACATTGAAAATTATAACCATCATGTACCTGATAACCTGTTAAATTAAAAAAAAAAAAACATTAGTTGAAATTACTATAGTAGTATACTAGTATGGTAGGAATATTAACAGAAGATATGGTTTAATGGACTTAACATGGACAATGGAACTGAAACAAACAAGGAAACTAAAAATACCAAATTTGACAATCTGTGGTACAAGACAGTTTCTGGCTTACTGAGAGGAGTGGAAGTTCAAGTTTTGATGTGTTTAGGAGTGAAAGTTTGATTTTTGACAATATATGAGAGAATTGTTAAATTTGACATTTTAGGGACCCTAATTTCTGATTTTTGGTTACTTTTTTCTTGGTAATTTCCCTTGATGAGTGAGAAAATTTATCATACCACAAGGTTGTCAAATTTTGTATATTTAGTTAACTTTCCCCTCAAATTCCCTGTCCTTCAAAGTTCAAACTTATATCCGAAGTTTACTAGGACTGAAGTAAAACTTATTTTGTATTTATGGAATACAATCGTGAAATTCAAAATGGTAAAAAGTTAAAACATTTATATAAGTCGGTACCCTACGCATAACATGATCTAACAATCAAGAGTGTATTACATACACAGTATTACGAATTTATTGAATTGAATTCTGACGGACATACGATTTACGAAATTTTAGGGTTCTGATCAAGTTAGGGCAGTAACATAAATTTGAAATACAAATGAGATGGAGCAAGATGCTACCTGTTGGGAGATGAACTTGGCAGCAATGGCGGCAAAGGCGGCACTGAGTCCCGCTGAAACCGCCCATCCATAGCCTTTCTTCTTGCTGATACTCACCGCCATTAAGGGCATGTTTGGGAAAGCTTATTAACGGGGCTTATGAGCTTATTAGCTTATTAAGCTCTAAATAAGCTTGAATTTGGAGCTTAATAAGCTAATAAGCTCATAAGCCCTGTTAATAAGCTTTTCCAAACATGCCCTAAAGATTGTCAATAAGCCAAAAATAGCATGTCGTCTGTAGTGGGGTAATAACATAAACTACTAAAACGACAGCGTTTGTTTGGTAAGTCACTTCAGAAGAAGACATGCTCTTAATTGGACAGATTCATAGTGTTTAGTGAGTCCTCTTAATCAACTTCCGAATAAAAAATTGAACATGTTCTGCCTCTTAATCAGACAGATGTAAGGAGAAGTCGTTTAACTCGAGTTCGAGTTTAATATTAGCTTGAGTCATGCTCAGCAAAATGTATTGCTTGATTAGTTTCATGAGTCATGAACATTCGAAAATTCGTTTAATTATTCGAGTCAAACGAAATAATCGAGTTTAACGAGCCGAACAATGCAATTTATATAAGGGCTTTGTGCTTTAAAATATTATACTTCAATTCCTCCGATTCAAAATAAATGATACATTTTGAAAAATTACCTTATTTGGTAGAAATAGTGGGATCATCACCCACTAACTATCTACTTTAACAAAGTGAAATGACCCCCTTACCTTTATTGTTTAATTTTAAATATCATTAACTCTACTTTATTCAAAAGGTGTAGGCCCATTCCGCATTAATCATCCAATTAATCTAATTAAATCATCATTATAATTTTTTGCCTCAAAAACCGTGAAACTCAAAGTGTATCACTTATTTTGAATCGGAGGAAGTATAAATGTTAGTCATTAGATTTAAACGCAAGAGCTCATCTATAAACTAGCCTCTAACGTGTAGCCCAGATGGTAAGGCATGGAGGTGATTTGTAACATCTATAAACTATTAAGCTTTACTAATCTATAATCTATAATAATAGTTATAAAGCATTTAGGTCTTCCTCTTATAGAATGTTTTAATTTTCTTTGGGAAATGTCTTAAACACTTAAGAACCCAAAATATTAAAACGCAACATCTGGGATTCGAACCCACGACTTCTCGCCCAATGTTCCAAACTGTAACGACCCGAATTTTCGTGTCAAATAAATTATTTAAAAATATGATAAATAAGGATAAATCATTTAAAGAACGTAGGAATTGGTTTCGTGTCATTTGGATATCGTATGAGAAAGTTATGGACGAAACCGTGTCGAAGCAAAGGTTGAAAAATGCAGCCTGGGCTGCATTGCCCAAGATAGCGGCGCTATCTTGGATAGCGACGCGATTTCTCACGCTTCCAGCGGAAACTCGAATTAGCGACTACCCTGAACGCTATCCTGAACGCGATTTATCACGGGGGTCAGATAGCGGCGCGATTTCTTGATAGCGGCGCGATTTCTTGGTCTGAACAGCATTAAAGTCGGGATTTGGCTCATTTCTTATCACCCCAAACCCTAGTTCTTCTCTCTGCAAGTGAGTATACGTTTTTGAGTGGAAAAGGTCGTTTGGAGCCGATTTTGGGGTCCAAATCAAGTGATTTTGCTTCCATTGTTGAAGATCAGGGTAAATCTTCACTCCTTTGTAGTGTAGCTTTAGATCTATGGGTGTGTGAGCTTGGGTTTGAAACCCTAGTTCTTGTGTTTGTGATTAATGGTTGAATAAAGGTTGTATACACTTAATAGATGGTATTTTAACAAAGGAAACAAGTGTATGGTTAAGATTTGTAAGAATCTTAAGGGTTGGTTAAACCTAGGGTTTGGTAGATCACTATAATTGGGGGAAATGAGTTAATAAGTGTTATCTAGAGATAGATGGACACATTGGTAGTAGAATGTGATGTTGATAATCTTGTGGTTATTATATTAGGCATTTGGTGAGGTCTTGGAAGGTTGACCGAATTGTGAAGCAAGGAAACTGACGTAAAGAATACGGTTGGAGCACTTTATTGCTAAGGTGAGTACATGAGACTTTTAAACTGGGTACATAGCAAATAGTTTTGAAAGTACATATGATATTTTATCAGTCTTTATTAATAAATATTTTGATAAAGATAGTGACTGAAAATGTATGAAAGCGTGTAGAATGTGATACTAGAATATGTCTAGTAAGATTGATGAATTTGAAGTAAAATATGATAAATTCAAGTGATTATGGAATATATGTTAATGAACAATAATAATGAAGTAATTGATTAAAAGAATGTATACGGAGCCTTTATCAATAAATATGTATTAGTAAGGCAATTGAGAATGATTTTATAGTAACGAGTACCTATTGGTAAGATATACTAATAAAGGTAAAGAACGAATATATATGAAAAAGAATATGATGTGACTAGTAATAATTGTGTATTATAGTCAAGGAAGAGATAAAAGTATTATGATGTCGATAAAATAAGAAATGTATCTTATGTATAAAAAGTAAGTATGGACCTCACAGGGTTCATAGATGTAGAAGTAAATGTGATTGCTTATGATCGGGTCCATGGGACCATACAGGTGCGTTCACACTGTGTTGAACCAATTATATGTCGTTATTATTAGATGACTAACTTGTTTGATGTTGGATGTGATAGCCGAAGGCTTTGACTATCATAACTGTTAGGTTATGGTAAGAGATAGATGGTGGTGACGCGGGGGACCCCCGGTCACTGGACGGTGGTATATATGTTTATACACCGAGTGTATATATGTTTATACACTAAGCACACGGGTGCTTCTAGTACGCATATGTTTGGTACTAGGTATGTTAGGTTCTAATACATATATGTTTATGTATTAGACATGTTGGGCTTCTAATACATATATGTTTATGTACGGTATATATGTTTATACACCGAGTGTATATATGTTTATACACTAAGCACACGGGTGCTTCTAGTACGCATATGTTTGGTACTAGGTATGTTAGGTTCTAATACATATATGTTTATGTATTAGACATGTTGGTGCTTCTGGTACATATATATTTATGTACTAGATATGATTGGGCTTCTGGTACCTATACGTTTAGGTACTAGATATGTTTGCTAGGAAAGCAAAAGTAGCTAGAGTCACAATAGGGTGACTAGACGGTACTTATGTAGTTTATATATATGTTTATATATTTATGAAATGACTATTATTGTTGGGGTCTAAAACCCATGTATCTCACGAGACTATTTTGTCTCGCGTACTACGTTTGTTTGTGGCTGTGTACTCAGGTACAGGTTTGAAGTGATAGAAGGTTGCACTAGAAGTGGCCTAGAGATGTTTAGCTCGGGAGCTAATAGGTAGATCCCGTTGCCTATGGTTTTGATATACTTGGTGACACCGTATTTTTATAAACTCTGATATAAGTTTTAAAGTTTTTGTTAAACTGTATTTTGGACAATATGTCAGATATTGGGAAAAATGTATTTTAAATGATTTAAACGATGTTTTAAAAATACGGGTGTTACACAAACAATCCACCACTGAGCTAGGGGAGATTATTGGTTCAATATCAACTCCCCTTAATCTTAAACAACACCCTAAATCCTCACGTTTTTAATGTATTCCTTGGGACATTGTGTTTATAAAAAATATTCACCATATAGGATTTGAACTCGAGACCTCTCTGTTATTAACACTATGCTCTAAGCACTTGAGACACTAGACCATATGCTCTTTACTTGACATACAATATCTTTATTAATCTTTACAAAATTAAAATTAACATCACCCAACATCCGCACGACCACAACCAACAACCACTATCACTACCGTCATCACCACCCACTACTTGATCGCCGTCAAATTTAATCACAGGGTACACGCCGCCACATTGCGTGGGTAACTTGCTAGTTCATTTCAATGTATTTTTGTTAAAAGTTTTGTTATCATGTGTATATGTACATAAACATTGTTTTAATCATAAGCTGCGTTTATTCGAGTTATAGATTATCAAATTCGAATGTTGGTTTAATTTAAAAAATTTATTAAATTATTATACGAGTATCAGACTCGAATTCGAAGTTGAGTTGGAGCCAAATAAGTATTTAATGAGTTTGGCAATAACTGACGGCGTCAGTTTCTACAACTGTTGGAAGTGGGCTAAGACCACTCCAATAGTGGTGGAAACTGACGCCGCCAGTTGTTGCCAAATCAGCGCCACGTTAGCAGGCACACCAACGCACACTAAACTGACATACTTATGTCAACAATACATCTTCTCTTCAATTTTTTGAGACCCACTATTACAAAACACACACAAACAAAATACCTCATTGGGCCCCACCCACCAACTCACGCCTCCCCTCTCTCCCGTTTCCAAAGTGGCGCATTGCAACTGGCGACTTCAAGGGACGGACCGTGCCAACGGTGGCACGACGCCACTTCAAAGAACGGCAAAAGTGGCGGCATCCATTGGCACCCGTCTTAACTCAACTCTAGTCAACTATACTCTACTCAGAGCATCAGGTATGGTGGCTCAAGTCGGAACGCCAAATCAGCGCCACCTCAGCACCAAATCACCATTTCACATTTTACATTCTAAACCCCAAATACCCTTCTACCATAACTTAATCTAAAACATTTTTTTAGGACACACTAAAATACCTTTTACCCAATAAAACCCCTCAAATATCTCTCTCTCTCTCTCTCTCTCTCTGACAGCCTCGCCGAGTATCCGGCGCAACCCTTTACTTACTTAACGGGCGGTGTAGTAGCGAAAGGACTTATGCGCCAAATACATGCCACATCATCATTTTGATCCGACGTAGGGAGGGGTTCCGCCACCGCACCCCTCCCTCTCATATAGTTAACCCAATCAAATGTAGTAGCGTTCAATTTGAACTCAAAAAGATGAAAACAGTTTTAATTAGAAAACCGGGTTAAATCAGAAAATGAGTCAGACTCGTATGTCTAAGACACAAAAGAAACACAAATCCACCGAGTTGACAAACACAAACTTTCCAATCCGAGTCAATTCTTTTCAACCAATACAAAACGTCTATTTTAAAATCCAACCAATCATAGTGAAGCACACGGATCCCTAATATCTCTATCCGAGAAGCCGTCGCAAACTCAAAATCCACGTTTTCCCGTGTATATATATAGCCATTCATCTTTAACCAATTAAGATCTTCTCGAGTCCGAAACCCTAGATCACAAATTCAATTTACTCTCTCGTCAATTCGGTAAAATAATTCTCTCTGTTCTTGTTATTCAAACGACAATAGACAGTTTCAATTCAAATTGTTGATTACTCGTTCTAAACGTGATCATTAATTTCAGCTTCTGTTTAATTTCAGCTTTGTTACTTTGAAACGCAATGGCTCGTACTAAGCAGACCGCTCGTAAATCAACTGGGGGTAAAGCTCCCAGGAAGCAACTTGCAACCAAGGTATGTGGTTCTCTACACCTTCCTTCAAATTGCTACTAAATTATTTGAATATTTACAGTTTCGTTTCCGGTTTTAATCACAATCGAGTAGAATTTGACGCGCTAATGATTGTTTTCTGCTTATTTTGCGACAATTCGTCAGGCTGCCAGGAAATCAGCTCCGACCACCGGAGGAGTCAAAAAGCCCCATCGTTATCGTCCTGGAACTGTCGCCCTCCGGTGAGACTCTTACTTCCACTCCATTATTTTCAAATTCCTACTGATCAAATAACATATAGTCGTTAACTGAATTGTAATAACATGATTCTCGACAATCAATCGTTCATAGCTAAGTTTTAAATATAATCTATGTTTGTGATTTCAGTGAAATCCGTAAGTACCAGAAGAGTACCGAATTGCTGATCCGCAAATTGCCATTCCAAAGGCTTGTTCGTGAAATCGCACAGGATTTCAAGGTGTTCATTCAATTTCTTCTACTTAATGTAACTAACTACAATCCACTGTTGTATAGTATACCTAAAATTCAGTTTGTTCTATATTCTGCTGGTTGCAGACTGATCTGAGGTTCCAGAGTCATGCTGTTTTGGCTCTTCAAGAGGCTGCAGAAGCTTACCTTGTTGGTCTGTTTGAGGACACAAACTTGTGCGCCATTCATGCCAAGAGGGTTACAATCATGCCCAAAGACATCCAGCTGGCAAGGCGTATTCGTGGTGAACGTGCTTAATTTGGTACCTATTTGTATTTCATTTCTAGTGATGGTTTGTGTAGTATTTCATATTATGAATCTTGTTTTCTTTTAGTAGTTTTTGTTGGTGTGTTTGGGGATAAACTTGAATATGAATCCTTTTATTGTGGAATGTAAATTCTCTATGACTGATATGTTGTTAGCAAGTTAATGATAATATGTCTGTTCACTGCTGTATTAATTGTGTTGAATTACTATTACTTGATTATAGTTGATGATGCAAATTGCCTGCTTTTATAGATCTTCAAAAGTCAGGTTGATACCTCAAATGAACTGAGAATTCCATAAAATTTCTTGTTTCTGTTATTCCATAAAGCTATTCTATTGATCATATACAAGAAAAATCATTATCAAAGCTGTTCTATTGATCAGATATTAAGATACAAGCAAAATCATTATAGAAGCTATTCAATTAAGTAGGGGTGTTCAAAACCGGGTACCGGATTTTCGGGTACCCAAAATTCGGGTACCCGGATTTTCGGATAGTGATTTTTACTACCCGCATTTGGTACCCGGATTTCGGGTACCCAAAATTTCTGGTATCCGAAATCTTGGTATCTGATATCCGAAAAAAACAAAATATTAAAATATTCTTCGAATATTTTGAGTATTTTTTCGGATATCTCGGGTATTTTTCAGAAATTTCGGGTACTTTTCAAATATTTTGGGTATTTTTGGATATTTTGGGTATTTTTTGTTATTTTTTGTATATATTTCCTATATTTTTTATTTTTGGGTAATTTTTCGGGTATCGGGTATCCGGAAATCTTGAAAAACACTATTCGTATTTGGTACCCGGAATTCGGATACCCGGATTTTCGGATATCCGGATTTTCGGATACCTGGATTTCGAATATCGGGTAATTTTTCGGATACCCGGTTTTTCGGATATTTTTGAACACCCTTACAATTAAGGCTGTGCTTAACATAATGTTGTGTGTGGATAAGAGAATTCAAATTCGTTTGATTCATCAACTCCTAATTCTGCATAAAATGTTAAAAACTTTTTTTCAACAATAAATGGATTTCAATCTGACAAAAACGATATATCCTCAAACATGTTTGTTGATTAACAATTCCTATTAGTCAACTCTTCCTTTGTTTCTTCCAATTCAAATTAAATTTCACGTGCTTTCATTTTGTTCGACTGGTTATGCAGCTGAAAAAGGCAAATCTTTTTAACATTTACTTGGCAACTCGATCTATATCTACAAACCTAAATCACTCGCAACAAAAAATCTTTGACCTAGAATACAAATTATGGCAAATTCAAGCAGTTGCTTACACCAATAATTGTGTAATCATAATCGATTTATCATAAACCCTAAACTTAAACTTTTAAAAATACTTTTTAGCTTCAACGGGTCTCAACACACTATAAAATGATTAAAAAAAATTGAATGACAAACCCATCCATTATACTCAAAGATCTACACCATATTATACGTAGCGGGACTACAGACCAATAGGATACAAGCTCTTTAGTATAAAATGATAAATAAATAGCGTAGTTCATGTCATTTACCCACTACAGACCAATAGGATACAAGCTCTTTAGTATAAAATGCAATGTTGTAAAAATCGCTCGGCGGTACCTCGGCGGTGGACCACCTTCAAGCGATTAATCGGTCTCGGCGGCGATTAATCGGTTTCTAGGCGGATACCATAAAATACATGGGAATTTATTTTTATATAAATAAATATTAGTAAAATTTGGTTTCTATAGCTTTAATCAAAAGAAATTATAGTGAAAAAAAAGAGCAGGGGTTAAAATATAAAAATATAAACTATAGGGACTATTTTTAAAATTAGTAAAATTAAATCTGTAAACCCTACTAACAAAAAGAATATGCCTTCATTTTGTCGTCTCTTACGTCCCAACTTCTCCAAAAAAACCCTAGCGCCACCACCATGACCTGAAAACTTACCGCCAGAGAGTTAGAGTTAGATTCCGGCCACATAATTATTCAATCAAGGCTACTGCTACGCATACGCCGATCCAGGTATTCGATTTCATCTGCTTCTGCTTTCGATTCATCTTCTTGGTAACTCAATTTCCAGACCGATTAAGGCCAATTTTGACCGATTAGGGCCGATTTTGACCGATTAGGGCCGAGTTTGACCGATTTTGACCTTGTCCGATTAGGTCGACCGATTTACACTTTTCTCACTCGGTGGAGCTCCGATTAGCGCCTTGACGCCTAGGCGGCCGCCTAGGCCGATTTTTACAACACTGATAAAATGATAAATAAATAGCGTAGTTCATGTCATTTACACAGTGGAAAGAAAGTATATAAAAATATTTAAGTGAATATCCACGTAATCAATAAAACGGTTATAACCAATTAGATACACACAAAGGAAAGTTGTTATAGGTTAAGTACACTCAATGGCTAAAAAAAATCCATACATCGTGTCATTTTACACGGTGGAAAGAAAGTTTATACAAAAAAAAAAAAAAAACGTTTTTTATATGATATGGGGTGTGGATCCATAGAAAACCACTACTAATTAAAGAATACAAAGAATAAGTTACAGCCATTAGATTAGAAATTGAAGGGTTCAGATTATAGCTATTTAAAATCTCGCGCATATACAAGTTAAGGAGGGATCTGGATAAAAACAATAGGTAGAAGGGTAGAATAGTCAAAAACCTCATCTCTCACCTAAGCAAGAAACGAAGGTTTGTTCTGATTCACGCTCACAAAAAGTTCGTTCTCTCTCGCACGGCTAGGGTTTCCCTCGTTTTCAAAGGCGATTCAACTGGTTCTACTTCACGATTGGGGCGATTTTCGATTATCTAGGGTTTCTCAATCGACTGTTTTCGGGATTCCAGTCTCAATCGACGAAGGGGATTTGCGCGAATCAAAGTTGAAGACGATTTGTGGTATAAATCGACAAAGTTGAAGGCGATTTGCGCGAATCAAGGTCTGAATCGACTTAGGAAAAAGGTTTGTTTCAACTTTTAGTTCACTTTTCTGCAATTGAAGTGTTCGATTGAATCTGATTTTGTTTCATCCAAGTTTTCTCGATTGTTTGCGTATCATTACGATGTTTTTGCCTAAAGTTTGTGGAATTAGGGTTTTGGTGGTTATTTTTGTATGATTATGAGAAAATAAACAATTATTCATCCTTAATCATAGGCACTCATCATACACATGGTTGCATTGTTATCAATTGTTAACTGAGTTACAAAGCTATGATTTCGAATGTATTGTATGCTCGTATTGTGTATACATTTGCATTTTCATATGAGAATCCATCAATGCATATTGTTTGTTTGGTCCAGGGTATTGCAAACTGCTAAAATGCATTTGCATTTTCGTATGTGTATTTGTTTAAAGTTTAGTGACACAAAAAGCTAATATGTTGTCTAAATTGCAGGTAAAGTAGGCTTGTAAATGACAAAGACATTCAATTCTTTAATTAACAGATTAAAGATGCAAAGAAGATCAAAAACACGAAATTCCACAAGGTGGAAATCAATGCAATCCAGGGTTCGAAACAATCGTAATATTAACATTACAGAAACTGAAGAAGCGGAATCTGATAGTGATGGTTGGGTGGAACCGACTTATGTTAAAAATCCTAAAAGAAGAAAAAGAATACCGGAAAAGGAGAAGGAAGCAAGACCGGAAAAGGAACATGAAGGTATAAATCTTTCTCTATGCATTTTCATGTTATGTGTGAAATATGGAGTTAAAAAAAAGTCTGATTTGCGTGTAAATAGGTATGTGTGTATGCATTTGCATTTCTGTGTGTAGAGTAAGGAAAAATGTATTATAAAAAAGTGTGAAAATGCATAAGATTTATGATGTATGCATTTTCATTTATGAGAGAGTAAGAATTTGTTTTAATAATCAAAATGCAATTGTCTTTAAAATATAGATGAAGTTTCTGAAGGTAATCAATCATTTGCATTTTTGTTTTGCATTTGCATTCCTGTTTTTGCATTTGCATTTGCATTTTTGTGTTTAAGAAATAAAATGCTCTTTAAATTTGAGGTGATTTGTGTGCAGAATTATGTAACTAATATATGTAATATTTGCAGGTGTATGTCTCAGAAATAAAACAAAAGTACAAAGAATTCATGTCTATAAGAGACGAGTTGACTGAGTTAATGTGGGGAGCTAAATTTAATTACCCATATGATGAAGACATTATAAATACTCTTGATGAACTTAGAGAGAATTTAATGGGTGATTTAAAACTCTAAGATTTTGAAACAACAAAGGAGAGAACCCCATAGTTTAACACAAAAGATGATAATTGTGATTTTTGTGAAAATGAAAATGCAACTAGGAATGAAAATGAAGGAGGTAAAAATGCAACTGCAGGCAGAGCTGAAAATGAAACTGAAGACAGAGGTGAAATTGCAACTGCAGACAGAGGTGAAAACGCAGCTGCAGACAGAGGTGAAAACGCAGCCTGCAGACAGTGATAAAAATGCAATTGAAGACAGAGATGATAATGTAGAAGCTGAAAATGCAGATGCTGAAAATGCAGATGCAGATAAAAATGAAAGTGCAGGAATAAATGAAAATACAGAAGATGAAAATGCAAATTCGGATAAAAATAAAAGTGAGGAAAAAATGAAATTGCAGAAGTAGAAAAAGTGAAAAAGGAGAGGGGGCGGAAGTGGCAACCGAGATGTTTGAAAATGTAAGTGAAGAAAGAGATGATGAAACAATTGAAGAGATGAAGAAAGAGATGATGAAACAATTGAAAACGCAGCTGCAGACAGAGGTGAAAACGCAGCCTGCAGACAGTGATAAAAATGCAATTGAAGACAGAGATGATAATGTAGAAGCTGAAAATGCAGATGCTGAAAATGCAGATGCTGAAAATGCAGATGCAGATAAAAATGAAAGTGCAGGAATAAATGAAAATACAGAAGATGAAAATGCAAATTCGGATAAAAATAAAAGTGAGGAAAAAATGAAATTGCAGAAGTAGAAAAAGTGAAAAAGGAGAGGGGGCGGAAGTGGCAACCGAGATGTTTGAAAATGTAAGTGAAGAAAGAGATGATGAAACAATTGAAGAGATGAAGAAGAAGATTGAAAAAGGGAAGAAAAAGAAAGTTGAAGTTGAACTAAATATTTCTGAGAGACCTAAAAGAATAGTGAAACCATCAGCCGCCCTACAATCGCCTTATGTTAAATGCAAAAAAAAATGTGGTGGTCTCACTAAAAATTAGGTTTGTTATTTAGAAGTATAAACTTGGTAATTTGTTGGCTTTTGATAATATGGATTGCTGGATTTAGGTGTTTGGATGTGTTTATGAGGTTGGTTTGTTTTTTTTTCAAACTTTTTGTTGGTTGGTTTGTTTGTGATTATATGGAATGATGGATGGTTGTAGAAGTAGTATAGATTGTTATGATTCTGATTCTAATTCTTTGTTTTTATATTTGTTATTATATTCAATACAACAAGTGCGGGTACACAAAATTTGATCACGTGGTGATGATACATGAAAAGGTAGAAGAGAATAGAAACTGTGAAAGATATATGTAATGAAGATACAAATGCAAATGCAACTATCATTATGCCAAAAAGTTGGATAAAATTTTAGGGAATGACTAGGTTTAATGAAAACGCCAAATCAATGGTAATATTGAAAAGGTAAAATGCAAAACCTAGTGTTTGAAACAGAACTTTAATTTAAAAGTTCACGGAAAAAGTGTATAAAATGAGAGGCGAGATGTAATTGCAAGTATGAAAGTGAAAATGCAAATGCAAGTACGAAAATGCAAATGCAACCTAGTATTTAAAACGGAAACAAAAGTTAAAATTCAAATTACATAAAATAAAAATGAAACTGCATGCATGAAAATGCAAATACAAATGCAACTGAGTTTTTAAAGCAGAAACATAATGTAAAATAGAAAAACTATTGCTTGAATTCAACTATGAGCATGAAAATGCAAATGCACGTGAAAATGCAATCCGTCTTCTTAGAAGATGACTTTCTTTTTTTATTTTTCTGAACTTCAATGGTTGTATTGTCATCAACAAGTCCACTAACTCCAACATCAACTTCATTAGATAAATGCACGTCATTTGAAACTTTCAAAGTGTCCACAGATTTACAATTATTTACATTCTTACCATGCTTAAAACACCTAAAAATCTTAAGTATAACAAGTCCACCATTCCTTGTTGAGAGAGCATTCTGGGTAGATTTAATTGGCTCAAAGCCACCTAAAATAGCATACTCTTTATAGAAATTCCAAGCATCGCCCAAAGAATCAAATTGCATACCATTAATGGGTCTTTTAGGAATGGGAACATTAGGAACCCAATACTTATCACCAAGGGCCGATATTATTTCAAAACCAATTTGAAGAGAAGCTGGAACATGATCAAAATCTAAAAAAACAAAACAAAATAAAACATAGTTAAACTTTAGAAACTGAGTGCATAAGATGAAAATGCAATTGAAAGAATGAAAATGCAAATGCAATCACTGTTTAATATTTCAGATGCAAATTATAGGCAGTTGTTTTATATTTCAGATGAAAATGCAAATTCCAGTAAGCTGTTTAATATTTCAGATGAAGATTCAAAAACAAATGCGACTCAGTTATTTAAATTTTCAGACGAAAATGCAAATGCAAATTCAAGGCAGTTGTTTAAAATCTCTTATGAACATGCAAATGCAAATATCAGATATAATTAGCACCAATTCACACAGGTTCAAAGATCCGCGAGTTACCTGGATCTGGATATGATTCATAAGTACGATCTCCATCTGGATAAGATTCCCTCATTGTAGACTGATTTAGGGCTCGCATAGGAGCTGTGCAACCTGGAGCTGATCGAGGAGGAGAAATCATTTGAACAGAAGCTGATTTAGGACTAGAAATCACGTGACCTAGAGGTTATTGGAGGAGAAATACCTTAATCAGTCATATAAGAGGAGGAGAAATCACTTAATGGATGAGGACATACCTGTCTATACGATTGGAGCTGATTGGAGCTTATTTAATCACGAAATTGTTGAAGAAAACAAAGGAATTAATGCCTGAATCACGTAATTGCAGATCTGAAATCATGTATTTGAGTTGGTTGATGTAATACGGTAGTAACAGGACCTTCAGATCTGAAATCACACCTACGGAAGATATGAAATCACGACTTTGAGCTTATTTGGATCTGAAATCATGAAATTACTAGGGTTCTTTGAGGAGGAGAAGCCATTGATGGAGTTGTGGAAGAGAAGGGAAGAAGATAAGCAGACCTGAAAATCACGAATGGGGAAAAATCAAAAAAGAGAGGTTTATATGTTGGAGGAGGGGGTAAAATGACAATCATGCCCTTAAGCCCCCTTGAATTTTCTAATTAAATCAAGGCTCTTTATTGCTTCTTTAACTTCTTTTAATATGCCAACTTCTTTCTTGATCCATATTCTATATGATATAACGCTTATAACTTTCGTAATTGAGTTTAGTATTTAAAATATTCAGTTTACTTGTAAATTCTTTTATGAAAACTTAGTATTATACAAAATTGAAAAACTTAGCAATGTAGTCTAATGGTGCGTCATAACTAGCCAACCAATCAAAAAGGTTATATATTTAAGGATTTCTAAAGAAATAATGTTAATTACTAAAACTAGTAACAAACAATTTTTAAAAGGTTATTCATGTTAAGGGCTTTCCCATAGTTACTAAGTTTATGTCTGTAATTCACACGATAGAGATCGAACTTGTGACATTTAAGAAGTCGTTCTAATTAGGAGTGTTAATTTTTGACCCGATATAAAACCTGACCTGAAACCAACACGAAAATAAAAAGATTTGGGTCGAGGTAAAAAAGTTTTTGGTTAGTCTCGGGTCGACTGAACAGACATGTTTATTAAACGGGTTAGGTTCGGGTCAATGCTAATTTAAATGGGTCGACCCGCCAACCCATCTAATTATTAAAATATATTAAAATATATATATATATATATATATATATATATATATATATATATATATATATATATATATATATATATATATATATATATATATATATATATACTTAGTTCATAGTTTACGAGTTCAAACGTAACTAATTGTTAAATAAAAACTAAAAGGGCTACTTAGTAATTTGGTGTTTTGGTATTTTGTTATGAATTTGTGGAATAATAATAATATTTTGACTTGTTTGACCCGTTTAACATGCATGACCTGCTAACCTATTTAACCCGTTTAATTAAAAAACGGGTTATATGAGTCAGGTTCGGGTTGAAGCTAAACATATTAGGGTTGAGATATCTGATCCGTTTATATAAACATGTCGGTTTCAGGTTGAACGTTTCTGACCCACCAACCATGAATTGAACCCAACCTGAATTGCCACGTACCCCTAGTTCTAATACCCTCATTATTAGGATATTATCAGATATAGTACAACTTATATTGATATTACAGAAAACAAAAAACTACTATATATATACGTGTCATTACATTCGCCGTCCTCTGGACAAGTCAAAATCTTTGTGAGTATAACTCGTTTAATAAAATCTATTACTGTTTGAACTAATTAACGATTTATATTTTTTACCAACCGACATTAATACTCACCAAATTAGGAAAGGTTTGGCGTCCATATTACGTTTAAGCATCAAACCAGGTAAAACATAGTAAACTAATAATATGTTTTTATTTCGAAATAAATACATATTTAAATTATGTTACAAATAACACATTTTATATATACCTCATCTGGTTTAATTGGAGTATTTCTCCTTTTTTATCTTTGTAATTTTGTTTCCCTCTTAGCTCCTTGCAATTAAAGTTTGGGTCTTCTTTAATATATTTGTCGTTTCCAAAAATATATACCTCTCACTTAATTGATGTCTGGTCTAAACTATAAAAAATCAGCTAATCGTATACACTTTTTTTGACACACATGGATATGTAGATTTAATTAATTAATTTGGTGAAATAAGTTGAATGGAAAAAATTGTTTTTAAAACTTGTAGGTATGACAAATTTTATATTTTTCCACACCTAGCTAAGACTACCCGTAAGGGTTTGGTCGCTAGGTGACCGTCGCTGGTGATCTGACAAGAGTTTGGTCGCTCGGACGAAAGATAGAGGTCGTTGCACCATGAAGTAAGGTATTATATACTCCCTCCGTCCTGTAAAAAACTTCTCATTTCACTTTGGCACAAGTTTTAAGGTGATAGTTAGTGATGAGGTCATTGGTAATAATTTTGATTAAAATATAAAACTGGTTTGGAGAGAGAGAAAGATAGTTAGTGGTTGGGTCTTTAATTAGTAATAATAATATTTTATTATGTGGAGCCCATCAAATGTGAAATGAGAAGTTTTTTGTGGGACAAAAATTTATGGTGAAATGAGAAGTTTTTAGTGGGACGGAGGGATTATTAAGTATGGTTAATGATACATGTGTTTTGTTGTTGTTTTGGTCAGTGCTACGTGAGTTTGGTTGGTGTTTGTCATATGTTTGGTTGGAACAAAAAGCTGATCATGTGACGCTGATGTGACAGTGGTGACCAAACTTACATGTCATCTAAAAGTGTTCACACGTTTTTAAGCCTGAATAATGTCACAAACACGTGAATAATGTCACAAGAACACTGAACATTTCTGTAAGTCGTGAAGGAAATGAATGCGAGAATTTATGTATTAATTTGTTGCTGTGAGATCTAGAATATTATTAAATTATCACGATCATATAATCAACTATTACAAACGCGGTAAAATATTGTGTATGTATGTCCTAACAGTGTCACAAAACTACGCTCGTTACATATTGAGACGGTTAACCCGTAATTTTGAGAAGGTTATTCAGAAACTCTTACCATCAGGTAGTGCATCTTGTAAGAGCCCCGGGTGTAGTAACGAATACCCCCTCGCCATTTCAAAATCCGTCTACGTGGCACCTCGCCACTACACTGGGTGTGGGGTGAGTGAAACTGCTCGTGGGTTCACCAACGGAGGAGTGAGAGTATCTAAATTATTATTTTAAGGGTATTTTATTAGTGAGATGTATTTTGGTGGATCCCAAATGAGTATTATTGGTTAGTTATGGTAGATGGGGAATTTAGGATTTTGAATGTAAAATGTGAAATAATGATGTTGCGCTAAGGTGACGCTGATTTGACGCTTTGACTAGAGCTACCATGCTAAATGAGTCCTTGATTTCATACCCACTATTCGTGTGTTTGTTGTAGTGAGATTAATGTACTTTTAAGTGATATAATTAAAAGTGTGTAGTCTGTTAATGACTTTAGATATACAACAACTGTTTTAACTCAGAATAATAAATAAAAAGTTGTTTAGGTGTTTTTACGTTTTAGTTATTCTCATCAATTTAGTTTAAAAGAATGGTCAACAGATAACCAGCTTTAAACAATAAACATAAATAGCTAGTTATTGTAGGTTTATCTCGAATAAATAATTATTTTTATAAAAAAGTAAATTACACCAATAATCCTTTAGGTTTACACTATATTACATATTCAGTCATTTAATTTCATAAATTACAAATGATAATCTTTATTTCTGAAACTATTGACACGTTTGGTCATTTATCTAAACATACTTCAACTTTTCACATCAAACAAACGTGTTTTTATGTATTTCAAATTCTTGAAGGGAAAGAGAAAATGACAAATTTACCCACTCGTGCATCACACGTGACCATACTTGAAAGTAAAAGTTCATGTTTAGTTAAAAGACCAAACACGTCAGTAGTTTTAAAAATAAAGACTACCGGTGTAATTAATGAAACTAGAAGACTAAATTTGCAATATGGTATAAATATAAAGGATGTTTGATGTAATTTAATCTTTTAAAAACAAAACTGAATAAACATAAAAAGTTTGTATATATAGGCTTCACTTGTTTTTCGATTTTTGGTACACAGTCAACTATATAATACGTGTGCGATTGACCTCTTCAGTCCACCGCGGATTTCTACTTCTCACAACGAACTCTCTATAAATCTGCAATGTCCCACCGGCTACCACCACTCAACACCGCCGGCATGGCTATAACCACTTTACTCCTCTACCTCCTAATCGCCGGCGCCGCCGTGACAGCCACCGGCAATTGGACCCTACTCCACCCAAACATAGGCATAACCGCCATGCACATGCAACTCCTACCTACCGACCGTGTAGTCATATACGACCGCACAGATTTCGGAGCATCAAATATCTCACTCGCCGACGGTAATTGCCGGCAAGACCCGTACGAGATTGTTTTGAAGAATGACTGTACTGCGCACTCTATTGAATACGACGTCGCTTCTAATTCCATCCGTCCACTCACGGTTTTAACGGACGTTTGGTGTTCTTCTGGCTCTTTAATGCCGGACGGCACCCTTGTTCAGACCGGTGGGTTTAACGACGGTGATCATGTCGTTAGGGTTTATAAATCTTGTGATGAATGTGATTGGAAAGAAACTAAATCGGCCTTGACTAATCGGAGATGGTATGCTACTAATCATGTATTGCCCGGTGGCCGGCAGATTGTTATCGGTGGTCGCCGGCAATATAATTATGAGTTCTACCCAAAATTGTCTTCATCTGAGAAGGCTTATAGTTTGCCATTTTTAGTTCAGACAAATGATAAAAAGCTTGAAAACAATTTATACCCGTTTGTGTTCCTCAATCCGGATGGAAACTTGTTTATTTACGCCAATAATAAAGCGATTTTATTCGATTATTCGAAGGATAAAGTGGTCAAGACGTTCCCGGAAATACCCGGTGGCGACCCTAGAAATTATCCAAGCACCGGGTCCGCAGTACTACTTCCGATGCGGATTGTACAAGGGAATGTAAGTGTGGTAGAGGTTATGGTTTGTGGTGGTGCACCAAAAGGAGCATTTGTGAAAGCCCAAAAAGGTACATTTGATGGAGCTTTGAGAAGTTGTGGAAGGATTGAGATATCTGACCCGAATCCAAAATGGGTCATGGAGTCAATGCCATTGGGTCGTGTAATGTGCGACATGTTGTTGTTACCAAACGGTGACGTTTTGATCATTAATGGTGCATCAAGCGGTACCGCTGGGTGGGAATCTGCGAGAAATCCAGCTCTTCACCCAATGTTATACACCCCGGAAAAGAGTTACGGGTCCCGGTTTGTGGTTCAAAACCCTAGTACCATACCTCGAATGTATCATTCAACCGCAATTTTGGTCCGTGATGGTCGAGTTCTTGTTGGTGGAAGCAACCCTCACATATATTATAATTTCACAAACGTACTTTATCCTACTGAATTGAGGTTTGAGGCGTTTTCACCACCATATTTAGATCCACGGTTATCTAGCTCACGACCCACAATAGTGTCACCTGATTCCCAGACCCATTTTGGGTATGGGGACCAGGTGACCATCCAGTTCACGATTTCTAGCTACGTGGACCCATCATCATTATTCGTGACAATGGTGGTACCTCCTTTTAACACACACTCGTTTTCCATGAATCAAAGGTTGTTGATCCTTGACATTGGGAACACTATCATGGTTATCGGAAACTCGATGTACGAAGTGGTCATGACGGCACCACCTTCGAGCAACATCGCTCCGGGAAGGTTTTATCTTTTGTTTGTGGTTCATAGGAAAATTCCAAGTGAGGGCATTTGGGTTCAAATTAGTTGACCACAAAAGGCAAACAAAGTGAAGGCTTACCCGTGAACCTTTTGATTTGGAAATTTTGTGACACCCGTGATTTAACCTAGGGCACATGCATAGATGTCCATCAATAAGGTGTACACCTATTTATCACGAATAGGGGGGCTGCTTTTAAAGGATAATAAGGCAAAAACAAACAGAACGTAGTTAAAAAACAATTGATTTAGATCTTTAGAAGTATTAGATTTATTGTTTATTAGATTTTACGTTGTATGTTATGAATTCTTATTTGAGTTAAATTCGATTGGCAGTTTTACAAGCTTAAATATGGTTTATGGTTGAATATGGCCATTATTATGTTCTATTTACATGGTTGTTTTCTTATTTGATGACAATATATCCGCTTTTTTGTAAGTTTATTTGTTTTTGTAATAATAAACAAAGTTTTGATTTGTTGAATTATTAAATAATATTAGTTTATGTCTCCTTTTTGTCATCAAAATATATTTTAAAGTAATGATTGTTTTAAAAGAATTTTTTTTTTGAAAATTATCGAATTTATGTTCAAAAATGGTAATTTTTATATATTTTTTTAAAAAATAGACCCAAACGGAATACAACTATCTTTAATTACCCGGACAAAAATATTTGTACTAAAATTTTAGACAAAGAACCCAAGTCATTTTTGCTTTTATCAACCATGATCATATATTTGTGTATCTAGACAAAAATAACATGTCGTTTCTTAGTTTGAAGAATTTGTCTTATATCTAAAATGATTTTTTAGATGATTTTTTTAGTAGGTCATTTCAAGTAAGCAATTAATAGATGCGTTAGATAGATATTTTTTGAATCAAAATATACTTTATAAAGTTATGTTGATTTTTCTAGTACTATTTCTATTAAAAAGAAATAATTATTATTATTATAATAAGATAGACAATTGATTGATTTTTTAGAAACGTTATTTGAATGTTCTATTAAGAAAGGAAAAACCAAAGGATAATGAAAATAACAATTTTTTCGAAATGAAATCAATTTTATTAGATTATTTGAATTTTGTGTAATACAACGTGTCAAATTGGGTAACCAGGTTGGGTTTGGCTCTTATCAGACCAGACTCGTCGAGTTTGAAGTAAAAAAATCATAATCTGAAACCTGGTCCAATAAGGAACCGGGTTTGTCGGGTTCGGATTGACCGGGTTACGAGTTTGTCAGGTTAATCTGATCAACCAGAAACCCGACAAAGGTAAACAATCAAAACCCGATATCCGACCTATGCTAACGTCGGGTTTGTCGTGCCGGGTTAATATAACCTGATAGCAACATAAGATCTGAATACACCGACACGACTAGTATAATCGAGTTCATGTCAGGTCGACCTTTTCACGCTCCTAAATACAACTGTTCTTTACTATTAAAAAAGAAAAACAAAAGGATGATGAAAATAAACATTTTTTGTATAACAGAATCGGTTTTGTATGAACTATGAAGAGAGAAAAACAAAGAGATGGAAGGAAAAGTGAAAGATAGGTGCAAGTATATGTAGAGAAAAGACATAAAAGGAGAATACAAAGGAGGAAATTAACAGCAGCCCGGTTTTGAATTCGGGTTGTCCAATTACCAAGCAAAGTGGTTTAAAATTGGGCTTATAAAGTTATAAGTTATAGGTATATAATAATAAAATTTACTGACATGCTGAAACGAGCCCAAGGTGTGAGAGCTCGGTGATTTTAAGTGTGACATAAGATAAGACGTGATGAGATGGCATAAGGCGCAAATTATCGCGGGATTTTTATGACACATTTGATAATATATAGAATTATAAAATTAAATATAATATTTTTTGTTGACTTCATATATGAATTATTTTTGTATCAGTGGTCTTCATATAAAATCAAATGTAATATTTGATAACATACATTTATTGTAAATTTCATATATGAATTATCATTTTCAGGTAGCAAAGTTGGTATAATTTGTGCTATTCCGCATATATTCATATCTCTTTCGGGCAACAAGATGTCTTTCAAATTGAACTGAAGACAATTATCTGTTCAAGTATGATTTACCATGACTATTAATGAAAGCCAAGGGCAAATATTGTCCCACGTTGGTTTGTTTTTACAAAGACCAATATTCGCATGGTCAATTATATGTCGATGTCTCAAGAGTGAAGAGCAAGAAATGGTTAAAAGTTATTTGTTGCGACCAATATAACACCTACACAAACGCAACAAAGAATGTCGTAGACAAATAAGTTTTATTTCGTCTTTAAATTCTTTTTACCGATTATTAATGTATAACTAAACGTTTTTTTTTTTATATATAATTTCAATAATATTTTGTTATATGATTTCCTATGCTTTTTTATCATTATGCATTTTATTTCTTTAAGCTAGTATGTTTATCCGAATGGACTATGCTAGGGGTGACAATTCAGGTCGGGTTCAGGTTGACGGGTTCGGGTTGGTGGGTTCGGGTTCACGGGTTGGCGGGTCAGAAACGTTCAACCTGAAACCGACCTGTTTATATAAACGGATCAGATATCTCAACCCTAACCTGTTTACCTTCAACCCGAACCTGACCCATATAACCTGTTTAATTAAACGGGTTAAACATGTTAGCAGCTCAAAAGGTTAAATGGGTCAAACAGGTCATACATGATTTATTATTACACAAATTCATAACAAAAATATTAAAATAACATATTAGTAAGTAGTTTTTTAGTTTTTATTTAACTATTAGTTACGTTTAAACTAGTAAACTATAAATCGAATATAAATATATATTTTTTAAATATATTTTAATAATTAAACGGGTTGGCGGGTCGACCCATTTAAATTATCATCAACCCGAACCTAACATGTTTAATAAACGGGTCAGTCGAGTCAACCCGAGACTGAACCAGTTATTTTTTACCTCAACCAAACCTGTTTATTTTCGTGTCGATTTCAGGTCGGGTCAGAAATTACCACCCCTAGACTATGCAACTAGTATATAAAAAAGTTTAAAAATGTCATAACTTAGCATGACTAAAAATTGAGATTTGATGGTACACCACACCTCCTTATAGTTTTTAGAACCAAAGATTTGATGCAAGATAAAATTCCAAATTCCAATGTGAACATGGACTAAACAGCCTTCAGCTTACCTCGTCTACATATCCAGTAATAAACCTGTATATATAAGGTTTGGATAGGTAATAGGTATAGCCGTATAGGAAACCACCTAAATTATAAATTTATTAGAAAAGATGCGAAAATCTTTAGGAACTATGTTAATTCATTTTCTCTCAAGCTCGGCCCATATATAGAGCCCACAATTAAATCCTCAGAGACAAACGTTTTGCAATAGAAAAGACAAGGTGTCTGGTGTTCGGCCGAAAATGGATAAATTAAAAAGTGTATTGCGTAAAGTGGATTTGATTAAATTCTAATAGTACATTGTTGTGTGAATATATCTAACACTTAATCGAAGTTAAAATTATAATTTATATTCAGGGTCCTGGGTATGGGCTAAGCAGCCGCTCAAGGCCCACAAAACTTTGGGGTAATTTTCAAAAATTTAGTTGATGTATATATATATATGTGTAAACTCACTATAATCAAAGAAAATGAGCGGACTAAAGAGACCAAAAGAAAAAAAAACTGAACATATAACTTGGGGATTGTTGCGGTACTTTTAATTTGGCCATGATTTCTGTAGCTTAGGACTTGACCATGCACTAACATTACGCTTCACGTTATTTAAGACATTGTAATAAATAATACATTGTGTTATGGGTTTGTCTAATGTTATAAAAACATACGATAAATAGTACTAATCTAAGTCAAAAATTAATATTTATATTCAAACTTGTGTTCAATACAGAGTAATTGTAAAAGATAGACATCAGTTAATAAATTTACATATTAGGAAATCTCTTATTCAATGTTTCTTATTTTATACTCTCCTATCATTAGTTAGACAAACCATTTTTTATACAACAATAACCTAAACTATGTTGCTATTCGGTGTACTTCACCCTTCCTAGAAAACAAACAAAAACATCATTGAATATTTGATGTTTTGGTTACTACGGTTTTTAATCCGTTAATATAACTGATTTCGATGGCAACAAATTCTTACGCATAACTATTAACAACTTACTTTATTATGTACCGTTACCTAAAAACTCATGTCAACTTATTTTAAATTCTTATGATAACCTAGTACAAATGGATTCGAAATGATCTGCTAGAATTCACGGGTTCGGTCATTTTCTAGGGTAAAAATTTACCAGATACTCACTCCGTCCTACAAAAAACTTCCCATTTGCCTTTTGCACAAGTTTTTAGGTGATAGTTAGTGGTGGGGTCACTGATAATACTTTTGATTAAAATATAAGGTTGGATTGGAGAGAGAAAGACAGTTAGTAAATATTAGTGGTGGAGTCTTTAGTAATAATAGTTTTTTATTGTGTCGAGCCCATCAAATATGAGAAATGAGAAGTTTTTTGTGAGACGAAAATTTAGAGTAAAATGAGAAGTTTTTTTGTGGGACGGGGGGAGTATATACTAATAGAATGTCCGAAAACAATCACGAAAATAGCTAGTTCACATACATCATGAAAATAACTCTGTAACACTATCACTCTGGGGAGACCCTTTTGGGAAATACCATTTGAACTTTAAAAAAAAAAAATCAAGTTTTATAATAATTTGTACCCATAACTAACTTTAAAAGCACAACGGATTTGTAAAACAAATTTTATGACTTGTACCTACTTTTCATACAAGTTTTATTTGATTGGTTTTAATCTTGACATAAAATCGTGGATTCATCGATTTGAAGACGTAAGTTTTCCATAAGAACATGTGAGGGTGCCAAACTCGCCAACGACACCATCAAAACAAGTGTTAGGGCAATGAAGTTGATAAAGATCGATTTGTACAACAAAGTGAATGATACATGTATGAATTGTTGCTTAATGACATATTAACTAAAGAGGGTTACTAGATCATATTGGTAACAATGAAGTTATCAAGTATTATCAATGCACGAGATCTAATCCGTAACAATTGTAAATATTTAACACTATTATCAAGAGTGATTTACATTTTGTATTAATGACCCGACCAACAATGGTCGGATCGTTCATTTTTTCTAGGTGTAAATAAGTTAAAAGGAACTTCAAATCATAATATATCGAATCAAGTCATAAATCCATTCAATTCACCTTAAAATTACAAGCGGCACTTTTAACACTTGCAAGTTAAAATTACAAAAGAAACATATCCACAATTGAGAAATTAGTTTACCTTTAAAAGCAAAAACAAATATACTTAATAAGAATTTTAAGTTGCTAAAAGAAAGTATCATTGTAAACGAACCCAAATGCCTACACTTGGAATTTCTTGATGGACCACAAATAAAATATAATTTCCCGCCGGAGCAATGTTACCGGAAGGCGGTGCCGTCACACTAACTTTGTAGTGAGACTTTCCGACCACCATGGTGATGTTACCACTATCAAGGATCAACAACCGTTGATTCATAGAAAACGAGTGTGTTATAAAAGGTGGTGCCACCATTGTGACCGAGACCAAATTTGGGTCCACGGGGCACGAAACTTTGAAATAGATGTTCAACCGTTGTCCGTGATGAATCATAGCTTTAGACTTTGGGGATATTATATCCGGGCGTAACCCTAATAAACTTGGATCTAAATAAGCGGGTGAAAATGCCTCTAAGCTCAATTCAGTAGGATAAAGTACGTCTGTAAATTCGTATTTATCATGTGGATTACTTCCACCAACAAGAACCCGACCATCTCGAAGCAAAACCGCTGTCGAATGGTACATTCGAGGTATGGTGCTCGGGTTTTGCACCTCGAACCGACACGGCCCGATTGGGTTATCGGGTCGGTAAACCACCGGGCTTAAAACCGGGTCACGCCCAAGTTCCCATCCAGCAACCCCGGCAGACGCACCATTAATAATTAAAACGTCACCATTTGGTAACAATAACATATCACCCATAACACGTGCCATAGGCATGGTCTCCATGACCCATTGTGGATCCGGGTCGGATATTTTAATCCGTCCACAACTATCCAAAGCTCCATCAAATTTCCCATTATTTGCATTAACATATGCATCTTTAGGTGCACCACCACAAACCAAAACCTCAACATCACACACTTCCCCTTGTACAATACGCAATGGGAGTAGTACCGCCGAGCCCGTACTAGGGTAATTCCTCGGATCACCACCAGGCATAGCCGGAAAAGTCCTCACAACTTCATTTCGAACATAATCAAACAAAATAGCCTGATCATTTGCATAAACGAATAAATACCCATCCGTGTTTAAAAACACAAACGGGTATAAATTATTCTCAATATCCGGTTCATTAGTCTGAACCAGAAACGGAAAACTAGGAGCATTCTCGGTTGCCGAAATTTTCAGGTAAAACTCGTAATTAAATGCTTGACGGCCGCCAATAATGATCTGGCGGCCGTTAGGTAATATGTGATTGGCGGCCGTTAGGTAATATGTGATTGGTGGCGTACCATCTTTGTTGACTTAATCCAGACGGTATTTCCATCCAATCACATTTATCACATGATTTATAAATCCGTACAACATGATCGCCTTCATTCCATCCTCCGGTTTGTACTAGTCTGGCATTAATGTGCCTGAAGAACACCAAACGTCGGTGAGAACCATGAGTGGCCGTACAGAGTTGCTTCCGATGTTGTACTCCACTGAGTGGGCGGAGCAGTCGGTGGAGTTAGGGCGGCACTTACCGGCCGGGAGAGAGATGTTGGAGGTGCCGAAGTCAGTGCGGTCGTATATGACGACATGGTCGGTGGGGAGGAGTTGCATGTGCATGGCGGAGATGCCGATGGATGGGAGGAGGAGCCGCCACCGGCGGCGGCAGGACATGGTGGCGCGTGGATGAAAAGGAGGATGGAGATGAAAAGTCATTTTGTTGTGTTTTTAGATGTGGTGGCGGAAATGGAGTTAGATGGTGGGATTTATATTGTTCGCGGTGGTGTAAAGTGATGGGGCATCGTTAACCACCATTGTAAACATTGGCAAAATCTCTCTTTTTAATTTTTTTAAATATGGAAAGTATATAAAAAGGTTTAAAGAACATAGATGAATATAGATCGTTTTTAAAATGCTTATAAAACTAAATTTTTATAAATAAATTCTAACAAGGCCTTAGATTAAAGAGAAGCTACAAACTAACATATTATATATGTATAATGTTACGGATTATTAAATATAATTTTAACCACTTCGCGGGTACGTTTATATGATAATAAACGATCTGATGATTGGCTAGTGGTAAGAGCTTCCAAATGATCATTTGCTAGAGGTTACTGGCTTAAATCACTTTATGAGTAAAATTTATCAGATAGTCAAGAGAATATTTGAAAACGGTCACGATAACGGTTAGGTCACGTACATCACGAGTAAAGTTCGTCCACCTCGTGAGAGCCCATTAGATAGTTTATGGAGAATGAACCTTAATTTTTTGCCAAATAAGGTAAAATTTATAAGTGTATCACCTATTTTGATCTATTCATAAATAGAAAATGTATTACTTATTTTGATACGGAGGTAATATTAATTATAAAAATATGTACTATTTGATAGGATATAATCTGATTCTGATCTGATTCCAAAATGCAAGTTGCATTTAACAGAAAATTAAATATAAAAAACAATATAAACCAAAAGACCAAAAACTCTAGAAATTGAAAGAAAAAAAAAGGAGCATCACGTGGTGGCTTCAACTGTAGAAATTCGTTGAAAGAAAAAGAATTATATACGTAGCTCTTTTGCAATTAAAGCTTTCGGTGATTCTGGCAGCTCACTAATCCTAAAGGAAGAACATGTCGTATGTATCACTACCTAAGTTTATTCTCTACTCATAAGTCATAACCGAAAACACATAACTGAATTACGTATATATGTTTGAAGGAATAATAAATAATAATGATAATACATAATAGTTTCTATGGTTATGAAAGGGTGATTTGATACTCTAGTCTATAATTCTATAAAGGTTGGATGATTTTATTCTCTTTGTTTATTAAGGGTTAAAGTTACTCGATAAAAGGTCTCTACTCTCTAGTATTGGTTATGTTTGAAGTTATGTTAAGTAGAAACTCAAACTTATAAAAACATTTAGATGACAAGGTTTCGTTCTAAGTTAAACACGTGTTAAAGAAATTTTCCTTTTAATATGGTTTTAACATTATCTCAAATACTCTCATTTGTTTAACATTCTTATAACATCTCTTTGGAACCTCAAAAAAAACCTCAAATCAATCATAATTTACCAAAAAAAAAAAAAAATGAAAATTCCTTTTAGTTGTGCGTTAAACAATTGGTGGGGAAGTTTTAACATAACTGTCTAATCAAGTCATCTGCATCATGTTGATATTAAGTAGCTAACTAAGAAGTGGTGTTGGATTTAATCTTTATAAGGGTGAAATTTTCTAAAAATTCCAAGTTCAATTCTTGTGAGCAAATAAAGAAAATACCCTCTTGTAACAATGGAGGTCCCAAGTCCGCAAATCGAGTCTAGATTAAGGGAAAAAAGATAAGTTAAATTAATGAAATTGTACATCATAGTAAAATGGGGTATTGGCATATAATACAATAGATTAAAACATTAATTTGATATAATAATTTACATATGCCATAAACAGAAAAAAGGAAGGAAATAAAATCAAGTAGAAGTAGTAGAGTGAGGAGGATAAAGTTCCCAAAGTGCAACAGTAGTGTCTTCTGATGCTGAAGCCATCTGTTTGCAATCAGCACTAAACGACAAAGCATTGCACTGCACAAATTAACCAACAGAAAAAAAAGTCAACAAAATAAGATTATGCACAAAAAAGAAAAAAAAAATTAATACCGTTGCATGGTGATACTTCAATATTGCTAAAGGATTTCCTTTCTTGTAATCATAAATCCTAATCCTGTCAATTTCATCACATAATTAAAATAAGGATTAAATCATTAACCAAAATCAACCTGCTTTTCAATGAGTTGAAATTGCCACCTGTGATCCCAGCCAGCTGTCCCGAATATCTTGCCATCTGTACGGATTGAAGTTCCGGCTATTCCGGGTCGCTCCAAATTTATTTCTTTCTTTACCATGCAACAACCCTAAACAAGATTATTTAATTTGCAATATTAGATAATCTGGAAAATGGGATGCGGTGAAAATACTTTAAACTAAGAGTAAATTACACAAATGGTCCTTTAGGTTTGTACCATATTGCATATTTGGTCATTTAGTTTCATAAATTACACTGGTAATCCTTATTTCTAAAGCTATCAACACGTTTCGTCTTTTACCTAAAGAAGTTAACTTTTCCCGTAAAGTATGGTCATGTGTGATGCATGAGGGGGTTTATATGTCATTTTCCTTTTTCCTTTCCCTTCACCAATTTGAAACCCATAGAAACCTGTTTGTTTGACGGGGAAAGTTAACGTCTGTTTAGGTAAAGGACCAAACGTGTCAATAATTTTAGAAATAAAGACTACCACTACCAGTGTAATTTATGAAACTAAAGGACCGAATATGTAATAAGGTACAAACCTAAAGGACCATTTGTGTAATTTACTCTTAAAGTAAATTGGGTTTTCATACCAACGAATGATCCAAAGAAAACATGAGAATCTTGTCATCTGCAGCTCCCGATATACCCCCGGTGCACATTGCATCCATGGATACACTTAAAACTACCAAACAAAGCAATTAGTATAATCATGAAAAATTGAATCATTTCTTTATAAATAAAATAAATAAAAATTGTTAGACAAGACACCAGACACACACCTGGCTCTGAATGGAACCTCACAGAAGTCAAAGGAACCCCAGGATTCCTAAAATCCCACCAAGCCATTGTTCCGTCCTCATAACTGCATAAATAAATTAATAAATAAATAAATAATATTATTTTGAAATGATGTGAAATTGTTTGTGCACTGGTAAATGAAAATTAGAACAAACCCTGCTAGAATATGTAGAAATCCTTGTGATTCAAATGCTTCAACTGCCATGCACATACCTGTCATCAAAATTACAATATGTTTTTAGTTAATCAATTTAACTAAAAGCATATATAAAATCATATTATTATTTAGTAATTAAATCATGCAAAATTTAGATTTACCTTTTCCTTTCATCAAATCATTTTTAGAGCCACCAGAAGAGTGTGGGAGCCGTGCAATTCTTTCTGCACCATTCAGATCCCATACTTCAACCTTTTCTTTAATATTCCAAGTAAATATCATTTCACCAAAATGAATAATAATAATAATAATAATAATAATAATAATAATATTAAAAAATAAATTTAACAATAAATGGTGGTGACATGTTTACCTCTGAGGACTCCATCCCTGCCATGACCACATATGGACGTTCTTCAACACACCCATCATCTAAAAACCAAAATTTATATCATCAAAATTTTACTAAATTAAACACACAGACATGGTTAATTACGTTTTAATCCTCAAACTTTCACTGGTTTGGCATTTTAACCCTTGAAACTTTTTTGGGCAGTGTTTTTATCCTAGACTTTGGTTAACTTGTTAATCAAGCCATTATGAAGGGTAAAGCGGTAAAGCATCTATAAAAGTACCTTTAAATAAGTTGGAGTTTTCTACCACACTATCTTCTTGGATTTCATGTTGACCAGAATCTTCTATGCCTTTTGATCCTTGTTTGACTTTCCTTGAAGGTCTTTTTACTAACGAAAGCTTGCAGAAATGATAAGAATTTGCTTCAATTGAGACTGAAGGTGTCCTATAGGTTTTATAAAAAACATAGGAATCATACATTATTTTAAGAAAAATTATTCATTAACAAATAAATCTTTGTGTCAACCACTTTACACCTGTAAAAAATAAAATAATATTTTTATGTTATTTGATTAAGATCATCAAGAAAGTAAAATGTATCTTCTATTCAATTGCATTATACTCTCCATCAAAGTTGTTATACATTTATATTTATATATTAAAAATTTTGAGAAAATTAAAGAAATAACTTGTAAATAGTTTGAACTACTATAATCATAACTGTTAGAAAAGTAATAAATACCTTGACAATTGCCCATGCTCAATATCCCAACATTTAACAGTTCCATCCTTACCTTGGCTGCATTCATAAAAATCACCATTCATATATCCAAGTGAAAAAATCCCCAAATTAATACATTGTAGAAAGTTGGAAATATGAAATTAGATTATAACACCTGATAACTTTGTTGTTTCCAATTGTTGAAACACTTATAATCCCATGTGCCGCACTATGTACCCTGCATCAAAGTTAGTAAAAAAACCGTATCATTTCACTTTCATAATCATAATCACAAACAATGTTCTCTCATAAAATTTAAGCATATATATAATTATTCATAAACTAATTCTAATTCTAATTCTAATCCTAGGAGCATTTTTATAAATAAACAAACAAAGCAAAGAACTTGCAGTCATACCATGCGGTTGAAATTGTTCGATGTTGCACACTGTCCCAAATTCGTAATTCACCATCTGAAGAGCTGCAATAAAATCCCCATGTAAATATATAAATATATATAAAATAATTGCCACAAGCACATAATTTTAGATACTTTTTTTTGAAAAAAAAAAACAGGGAAAAATAGTTACCTTGAGAATAACAAGTTTTGAGAAGGATGGAAACAAACATCCATAACAGAAGTACGATGTCCTCTCAATACTGCCACTGGATCAGGTGGTGGTCTTTTGCTCATTTTGGTCACAATCTGTCATTCAGACATTTAATCAAACACCTTGTAGACAAGTTTTTATACTTGAAATTTAGACCTTTTAACCACAAAGCAACTACTTTTGAATTGCACATTTGATGATAGAATGTCAATTTCCGAGTTAAAAGTAATCTACTTGACTTCTAAATCATGCATAAATTATCACTAATTTAGTTACTTTTACTATCAGGGATTGCCCTAGGCTCTAAATTACAAATTTTACTACCACCAGACACTAGTTCAGTGACTAGTTAGATAAAAGTTTATGAATTTACTTGAAATAATTCCAATACATGTGCCAACTTTGACGTAAACCAGAAGTGATCGACTTGCAAATATTCGGTAATTGAAGTTCGAAACTGCATATATTTTTTTCTGCAAGATTGGAGCTTCTCGAGAAAAGAAAATGAGAGAGGGATAGTTTCTTACTTGCTTGTCTCCGTACCAGAGAACGTCGCCGGGGCAGTGGTGGTGTCTGCCGATGAAGCAATGGTGGTATCTGGTGGTGCCGTTGGGTTTTGATCGGTATCTTGCTATTCGAGTATCTATGGGGTCTTCCAAAAATTAAATTCATGCAAGAATGGTCCCTATGGTTTGGTCAAATTGCAAGTTTGGTCCTTATGATTCATTAAGTGCAAGCGCGGTACCCATGGTTTGCATTTTTGTGCATTCATGGTCCCTCCGCCCTAACAACGTTAAGTCAACTCCGTTAGTTGAGGGCATTTTGGTCATTTCATCCAGTTGGTCCCACCACTCTCACCCTCTCTCTTTCTCATGTACACCATGCTTAAAATAGTTATACATTATGCTTAAAGTATTGTACACTATGCCTAACAAGTTGTACATCCTTTTATAGCATGTTTATCATCTCTTCAAAATCAGAAATCAGAAACATAAGAAGAAACATAAGCCGTGTCGTCGGAATCTAATCAGCTATGTCGACGGAGCTGAAGAGCGGTTGATCTGATCTGCTAAAACAGATAAATGCTCCGGCAAATCCTTCAAATCCGGCGAAGTCTCCGTCGACACCTTCATCTCGCATCACCTCTGCCACTTTCTTCATCTGTTATACTTGCTCCGCCACCGGCGTTTAATCCGCCGAGTCCGGTTCCATCACCTAAATCTGTATCTGGGTGTTTAATCCAGATCTGTATCGAAGATTAAATATCTTCAAACCAGATGATTAATCCGTCGAGTCCGGTTCCATCCGCCTGAGGTGATTGTTTAGGTTCCGGTGGTTATGTTCACAGTGAATCGGTTCCTACATTCGGAGTTGTGTCGGTGTGTAGATGACGGAGACTGGTTGCAATTCTCCCTTATTTTTAAAAAACAGACGATGTAAAATTGATTTTCTTCTAAAGACACTAAAGAAATGTGGGTTTTGACTGTTTGATTTCCGATTGTCCATATTACACATGAATTTGAATTTGGTGTTTCCACCTGCCGTTTTTTTGTTACCTGCTTATGGTTTAATCGTATATTGTGGTGATGGTCCCGTGACTCATTTCCGCCTTTAAGTATGGTTTCCTCCGGTGGTTCAATTCTCGCCGGAAAAATGAACGGTGGTGGTCGCCGGAGAGATCTGGGTTGCTGGTCGCTGGAGAAAAACGAAGAAGATTTGCGCCGGTGGTTTGAGAAAAACGAAGAAAAACGATATTAGGGTTTTTTAAATGATTTGGGTTTTGTTACAGGGAAGAAGATGATGTAGTGGCCAGTGGGACCATACATGCAAAATTACCAAATTACCTTCAACTAACGGAGCAGACTTAACGTTATTAGGGCGGAGGGACCACTAGTGCACAAAAATGCAAATCATGAGTACCACGTCTGCACTTAATGAAACATAAGGACTAAACGTGCAATTTGACCAAATCACAGGGACCATTCTTGCAATTAACTCTTAAATTCATAGATTACTTTTAAATAATCGTAAAAAAGTATATTTAGGGCATGTTATATTTAGGGCATGTTTGGAAAAATTTATTAACTGGTTTTTTTTATTAGTTTAATAAACTTTTTATTTGAGCTTATTAAACTTAAAATCTTTTAATAAGTTTTTTCAAACATATCCTTATAAGATGCTAACTTATAACCAATTATAAATTATGAGTAAATAATAGATGTTCCACATTCCTTAGACTATAATGGGAATAATAAGTTGTTTAAAAAGAACTTAATTATCTCATTAAAATCATTTTTGAGAAGAAATTATCTATGCAATTCAACTACTTCCTCCGTTTCAAAATAAGTGATACAATAAGGAGTTCACGATTTTTGAGGCAAAATATGATAATGAATGTTAATTATATTAAATTGGATAGTTAGTGGATGACGAGTCTCACATATATTGATTAAAGTGAATTTAATGTTGTTTAAAAGTATAAGTAAGGGTAAATGTGTCTTTTCACTATCTTTTACCAAATATGGTAAGTTTTCAAAGTGTATCACTTATTTTAAGACACCCCAAAATGGAAAGTGTATCACTTAGAGCATCTCCAATGGGAGGTTGAAGAAAATGTTGATACTATTTGAATAACCTCTAAAATGACTTTTTACCATTGAAATGGATGGCTTTTTTAAGAGGTCACTCTAACCACTTGATCTTCCCCAACCACTTGAACATCTTTCAATGTTTGATTATTTTAGTCCTTATATTTAACAATTTTACATTTTAAACTCATGTATATATTTATAGGTGAATCATTTATTATTTCTATAACTATAACTTATAACTTTATCATATTTCAATAATTTCTATAACTATAAATTATAGTAGTTTTGTAAAAGATATTTTATAAAATTGTTAAGTTTTGTAATACTATATAAATTATTAAATTACATAAGTAAGGGGTATTTATAAAACATTTGATATAGTTAAAGGTAAATTAGCAATTTATAAGAAAAAGTATTTGGAAAGGTTAACCATTGGAGATGTTTTTAACTAATAGGTTATTAGATGATGTGACAAAAGTAATAAGTCATTGGAGAGGTTAACCATTGTGGATGCTCTTATTTTGAAACGAAGGAAGTATATGAATCTTATGTGGAACAATATCATTTATTGTTCACTCTATATTCCTCTATACGTACATTTTAGTCAATTCGTAATGGTGCATATCATCCCACCTGAGATGCGTCCCAGAGCGTGACGAAGGAGTTGCGTCCCACATATAATCGGTTCGGTAATCTGTTTTGTAATTTCATAATTTTCAGTTTTTGTCGTATTGGTTTCTGTCCGATTCGGTTTGGTTCTCGGATAGGGGTGGGCATTTGGGCTGAAAACCCGAACCGTAACCAAGCCGAACCTGAACCGAAACCGAAAACATGTAATTGGTTTGATTTTCAGTTTTAATAATTCATCATTATCAGTTTCAGTCCTTTCATTTAGTTTCTTGACCGAGCTACCTCTACTTAATATATTGACTGGATCAATGTTTTAAAACCCGGATTTTGAATCGGACCGGCCGAAGGCTAAAAAACGATCGGACCGGTCGGACCGGACGGTTGAACCGGATGACATAATTAAAGCAGCAAATAATATTATTATACAATTAAAGCACTAATAAATTGTAAATATAATCAAATTACCATAAAATTGAAGTTACTCATCATATACATTTTATAATCTGTTATTTGAATTTATGCTCCATGACTATGAGTATAAGCTTTGATATGCTCTATGCCTTTACGTGTAAACTTATGCTGCAGATTGATTTACAGTTTTTGTAGTTTTATATAACAGTCAAGTGAATAAATTTAATAGGAAAAGAAGAAACGAATAAAAACTTTAACTTTCTATCCCACATCGGTGTTGGAGGAAAACATGATAGTACTTCCTGCAGTATATATATATATATATATATATATATATATATATATATATATATATATATATATATATATATATATAACGCATGGATCTTTTTAATCTACAGCTCAATGTGTCCCTTACTTACTTAGGTTTGATCCGTATGACCCGTCAAGTTAAAACCCGGATTCGAAACCCGGTTTTTTTAGCCGGTTCAACCCGGTTTTCTAAAAAACCCGGCGGTTCAATCCGGCCCACTTTTTAGCCATTGGCCCAGGATATCCGACCGGTAGCACATCATTTTTGCGGTCCAACCGGTTCGACCGGCCGGTCCGACCCGGTTCTTAAAACATTGGACTGGATCAAATGCAAAGTACTCAGCAAACTTTTGTGGAAAGTATAAGGGACATCTACACATCACTAAAACTTAAAGGGGTAAAATGAAAATATTTCATAAAGATCTATCACTATTCACTAGTAGTATACAAGTCCAAAACTGTGTACCGGACAAAGTTTGCAATTCCGATGGAAGCTCTCAGCCACCTGAGAATCGGCGTTTGTGTCCCGTTGTCCACCCCATTCCCGCCGGCCAACACCAAAAAACACCTGAAACCAAACGCCGTAAGCGGCGGACCTACCAGTAACAACACCGTTTCCAGCAACTTCTCCGCCAGCAAATGGGCCAACCGCCTCCTCGCCGACTTCCAATTTCTACCAACAACCACCAATGCCGACTCTTCAGACCCAACCGCCACCACTCTCACTCCACCGTACCCTCCGCCATCCTCCTCCACCCCTGACCGCCACGTGTCTATGCCAATTGACTTCTACCGAGTTCTCGGCGCGCAGCCACACTTCCTCGGCGACGGAATTAGAAGGTGTTATGAAGCTAGGGTTTTGAAACCACCTCAGTATGGTTATAGTGACGATGCATTGATTAGCCGGAGACAGATTCTTCAAGCAGCTTGTGAAACCCTAGCAAACCCTAGCTCTAGAAGAGAATATAATAAAGCACTTGCAGATGATGAATTTGATACGATTCTCACTGATGTTCCATGGGATAATGTAATTCTCTGATCATTTTATCTACTCCTCTTTTAATTTTAACTCACAAAATTGATTTTAGAATAAGAAATCATCATGATTTTAGAATCGCCTGCCGAATGCAACAGATTTCCTGAATAAATTGCAAAGCTTGCTTAAAATTACAATTGAATTACACAGAATTGTATACCAATCATTTATTAATCCTGATTTTGGTTATTGAAGAAGGAGATTAGCTAAAAGTTTAATTGTGATTAAATCTTTGAAGGTTCCAGGAGCATTGTGTGTGTTGCAAGAAGGTGGAGAGGATGAATTAGTGCTTCAAATTGGTGAAAGTTTACTAAAAGAGAGACTACCAAAATCATTCAAGCAGGATATTGTGTTGTCAATGGCACTTTCATATGTTGAAATTTCAAGGGATACAATGGCATTATCTCCTCCTGATTACATCAAGGGTTGTGAATTGCTTGAAAGGGCTCTCAAGTTATTGCAAGAAGAAGGAGCAAGCAGTCTTGCACCAGATTTACAAGCACAAATTGATGAAACATTAGAAGAAATAAACCCTAGGTATGTTTTAGAGCTTTTAGCTTTACCTCTGGATGATGAATACAAATCAAGAAGAACAGAAGGCCTTCAAGGTGTCAGAAATATCTTATGGGCGGTTGGTGGTGGCGGTGCTGCTGCAGTTGCTGGTGGATTTACACGTGAAGATTTCATGAATGAAGCCTTTTTACAGATGACAGCTGTTGAGCAGGTCAGATTTGAAAAGGCCAAAATGCATTTTAGTACCTTGAACTTTGCTGACTAGGTCTTTTACTAACCTGGACTATTAAAGGTGCAACATGATACCTTGAACATGACAAAACAGTCGATTTAGTACCATGGCTCACTAATTTGGTCTTGCTTTTTCACTTGATTTGCTTCTAGTATCAGTATGTTAAGATCAACGTATGCTTTTTTAGTCTGTCAAATGCTCCAACGAAAGTAAGTCAAGTAAGAAAATGCGTTCAATAAATGAGTCAGGGTACTAAATCCACCATTTTGTCAAGTTCAGGGTACCATGTTGCACCTTTAATAGTTCAGGGTACTAAAATGCATTTTGGTCATCTGAAAAACCATGTCCGACACTCTGACGGTCAGATACCTTGAACATGACAAAACAGTCGATTTAGTACCATGAAAAACCATGTAGTCTGACCCACCCATTTTTCCACCTCTATGAACAATTGATTATTTGACCTCTAATTTTTCTTTTATTATATTCCTAATTTATTATTATTTTTAGGTGGAACTCTTTGATGCGACACCAGATAACATCCCAGCAGAAAGTTTTGAAGTTTATGGAGTTGCATTAGCACTAATAGCCCAAGCTTTCATGAACAAAAAACCTCATTTAATTCAAGATGCCAATAAATTATTCCAACAATTACAACAAATTAAAGTAACATCATTGAGTAATAACATGAATCGGGATGTAGATTTTGCATTAGAAAGAGGTTTATGTTCACTTCTTGTAGGTGAAGTTGATGAATGTCGTTCTTGGTTAGGTTTAAACAACCAAAATTCACAATACCGGGACCCATCAATTGCCAAATTTGTCATTGAAAATTCCAAAAACGACCCTGAGAATGATCATGATGATAATGATCATGATTTTCTTCCTGGTCTTTGTAAATTGTTGGAAACATGGTTAATGGAGGTTGTTTTTCCCAGATTTAGGGAGACAAACAATGTGAAATTTAAACTCGGTGATTATTATGATGATCCGATTGTGTTGAGATATTTAGAACGGTTAGAGACAGGTGGCGGTTCGCCATTGGCTGCAGCAGCTGCCATTGCTAGAATCGGTGCTGAAGCAACAGCAGTTCTTGATAGTGTGAAAACGGGCGCAATTCAGGCATTGCAGAAGGTTTTTCCAATTGGACAAGAATCACAAAGTGTCAGACGAAATGATAGTAATGATAATAATGAAATTGATGATGAAAATGAGGTTGATTATGGAAAAGTGGTGGATGTTAATGATGTTGGAATAATTAAGGAAAATGAAGAACAGGAAATGATTACTTATAGGATTAAGGATTTGGCGGTTAAGATTATGTGTGGCGGTGTTGTGGTGGGAATGTTGACTTTGGCGGTGTTGAGATTTATGCCGCCCAGGAGAGGTGTTCTTGCTACACGTAATGAGGTTGGGTCGGCTAGGGCTGATGTCATCGATGTAGGTATGATTATGTTAAACATTTACAGTTAGTTGGTTAAAAATGTGGTACATTAAGCTTTATTTATATTAATGAAATTTTGTAATTACAATATATTGTTGTTAATTACAGGGGAATCTGTAGTTGAAGAAATACCAAGAATGGATGCAAGATTTGCTGAAGGTTTAGTTCGCAAATGGCAGACCATTAAATCCCAAGCCCTTGGACCTGATCATTGCTATGCAAAATTGTCCGAGGTAAAATGAAACTTTATTTTTATATTTAGAGTAAATTACATAAATGGTCCTTTAGGTTTGTATACCATATTACATATTTGGTCCTTTAGTTTCATAAATTACACTGGTAGTCCTTATTTCCGAAACTATTGACACGTTTGGTTCTTTACCTAAACGGACGTTAACTTTTCCCGTCAAAATAGACGGGTTTTTATGGGTTTCAAATTGGTGAAGAGAAAGGGAAAAGGACATATTTACCCCCTCGTGCATCACACGTGACCATACTTGATGGGAAAAATTAACGTCTGTTTAGGTAAATGACCAAACATGTCAATAGTTTCAGAAATTAGGACTACCAGTGGAATTTATGAAACTAAAGGACCAAATATGTAATATGGTATACAAACCTAAAGGACCATTTGTGTAATTTACTATTTTATTTATTTGACCTGATTGAAATCGACCCATTAATAAGAAAACGGGTTGAAATCACCACCTCTATTTCAAAAATTTGCAGGTATTAGATGGTCAAATGCTCAAGATTTGGCTAGAAAGAGCAACAGAAATTGCTCAACATGGTTGGTTTTGGGACTACACTTTATTAAACGTTACCATTGACAGTGTCACCATTTCACTTGACGGCCGTTTAGCTGTTGTAGAAGCAACCCTTGAAGAGTCGGCAAAGTTGACTGATTTGACCCACCCACAACATAATGACTCGTATGATTCAACCTACACCACACGTTATGAGATGTCATACGCTCAAAATGAATGGAAAATCACAAAAGGGGCCGTCCTTAAATCATAAATTATGTAATTGTTTGTTTATCCTTTTGTTGTTAGATTACTCAGAATAAAAGCACATAAGAATATTTTCTACGGTTGTATTGTAACTCATTACATAATACTAATACTAAATATCACATAATCATTATCTTTATTTTTACTATATATTTCAACCAGCACACTTCCTATTTTGAGATATATTTGTGTTTATAAAAATTATGTACCATTGAATTGAATATGTTATCTTTATGTTATTAGCACAATGTCTTAACCAACTGAGCTAACATATCATATGTTCATTATTTAACTATATTTTTTTTTATTCTCTTAAAATTATAAAAAGTTCAAATTACAATCATCACCCACCATTATTACCACCACCAGAATCCACCAATTGGTCGCCGTATCTGCCACCGCATTGCGCGCTAGTCAGTTTTACAATACATACTAGAACAAGTGCAGAAAGTACAAGTTTTATTCAATTTACAAATGATAAAGTTATGCTAGTTTGATCGTTAGTTATAGTAACGAACAAATGAATATAAGTGTATATAATGAATAAACAAATTTATTTACATGGGTTGGTTAGCTATAATAAGATGACCTAAGCAAGGAGAGGCTGTTCCTCCAACTGGAAAAAATGCCTTCCGTTTCTGTTTCCGTTTCTTGTTTGGGAGCAACACTCAATGCAAATAATTCTATTGGTGCATTGTCTGGTTCAATGAAACCGACAAGTTTAGCGACAATTTGAGCACTGTCGGTAACATGTTCAATGTCATCTGTTTTAGTCCATAATAATTGAGCCAATTGGTATCTCCTGTTTCTTGATTCCAAATCAATCCCCCATTTCTCAAACATCTCTTCTCTTTCTTTTGGTGTATATTGTCTTAACATTTTCCTGCTTAACATGGCCCTCTCTAGATTCAACGCCCTTGCACTGTCGCTCAACAAATAATATTAATACTCTTTTTTTAATGGCTCTCACTTCCTAACATTTTTTTCTCCTTTTTTTTATCTGGCCAAAATGCATTTTAGTATCCTGAACTTGACAAAATGGTCGATTTAGTACCCTAGCTTACTAATTTGGTCTTCTTTTCTCACGTGATTTGCTTCTAATCTCAATATATTGAGATGAAGGTATATTTTTTAGTCCCTCAAAAGATCCAACACACGTAAGTCAAGTAAAAAAAACGCGATCAAATTAATGAGTCAGGGTAATAAATCGACCATTTTGTCAAATTCAGGGTACCATATTGTACATTTAATAGGTCAGGGTAGTCAATGATCCCATAAGCTAAGTTCAAAGTGCTAAAATGCATTTTGGCCTTTTTAACCTAAGAAAAGTTACACGCCTTGATACAAAATGACCAGCTTGACTAGTAATTGGTCATCAAAAGGATTAAAACTCTAAGTCAACAAGGGTTAAACAAGTCAACCAAATTTTAAGATAATACCAAGGGTTAAAACGTCATATCAGTGAAAGTTTGAGGAATATAACATAATTAACCCTTTTATATATGACTAATAAGTTTATTAATTAGAAAAAAATTTAAAAACCTTTGAATAAAACAATTTAAGATGTTGTCTATATTAAAATTTAAAATTTGAAACTTAAAGAAAAATAGAAAGAAAAAAAAAAGTAGTAGCGTACCTTGCAACATGATCAACTGTTTTCTTGAGAAAAGCTAACCGTCTAAGTTCCACTTCAATATAAACAGAATCTGACGTGTCACCTTTAATTAACAAGAAAAAATAAGTCCTGTGAAGCAACGGTATGTTGCATTCATCCCACAGTTCAATTATTTTCCTTCTTTCTTCTAGAAACTCTTTACTCCATTCTTTCTCTATTTCAGCAAAAGTTTCCTTAACATCATCAAATTTTTCCTTTTCACCCTCTTCTAGATCACTTGCTCTAGGCGTAGCATCGATCTGAACACCAAATAAATAACAGTTACATTGACTTTTGACCTGCTGACTTGCCATTGAGTTGACTTAAGAAAACCTATTAATTCATTTTACTTATGAAATGTTAACTGCTACTAAAATAAGGGTTAATTATGTTTTAAGCCTCGAACTTTTACCAATTTGGCTGTTTAACCCTTCAGCTAATTTTCACCATGATTTGGTCCTTAAAACGTATGTTAACTTGTTAAAAAAATCATTTGATTTGCTATCATATGCTAATACTTAAAAAAAGTTGAAGGGTTAAAAATTAAAATACCAAAATTTGTGAGGATTAAATTTAAAACCTAACCCTAACCCGTAAAAAAGTGTAATTTTGTAATTAAAATTAAGAAAGCAAATTTATGAGGATTAAAACCTAACCCTAACCCGTAAAAAGGTGTAATTTAGTAATTAAAATTAAAATACCAAATTTGTGAGGATTAAAACCCAACCCTAACCCGTAAAAAAGTGTAATTTTGTAACTAAAATTAAAATATCAAATTTGTGAGGATTAAAACCTAACCCTAACCCTAACCCGTAAAAAAGTGTAATTTTGTAATTAAAATCAAAATATCCATTTTTTTGTGTGGATTTCCGGGTCAACCAACTCGACCGTTAACTTACTTGTAGACAAAAGTAAAAAAAAAAAATATGTAAAAATAATCCTTACCACATAATCTTCACCCCTTCCTCTAAGATCATACTTCATAACTTTCTCAAGCGTTTTAGGTGAATTTACCAAAATACCCTCATCTTTCTTTTCCTCCATTTCCTTCTCAACACTCTCACTTAAACCCTTGGAAGAATCTTGTTCACATAATTCTTTAACATTCGATTCTGATTCAACCACCACATTTTCATTTCCTTTTTCTATTAAAGGAGATGAAGATGATGCTGACTCATCACCTTCAACAACCGAACCACTTTCACTTCTTGAATTATCCACACGGGTATCATTCCCATCATCATGGGTTTCATTCACCAAATCTTTGACTTTTTCATCATTAGCATCATTTTCTTTGACTTTTTCAACAGATTCAACAACTTCTTTGGAAATAACTATTGAATTTGTTCTAGTCATAACTTTTTGGTCAGGCCTCAAATACTGATTCATAAACTCACGAGGAGTGATATTATCAAAGGAATGGTCTTCATTTGGATTAAGTAATTTAAGGTTTTTGGGAAAATATGTGTTGAGTTCATTTTCAACTGCCAGTTCAAGTTCAGATATGTCATCTGATATGGAATGTCCGTCCCATGAATCCCTATGTTCATGACCAGATAAATAATTTCCATCCCATGAGATAGTATCATTCTGCATGAATTATAATTATAACAACATTAAATTATTAGATTGTTATCCTTTTGTTTTTAAACAATGCCCAAATTAAATTTTAGCCCTGAACTTGACAAAGTAGTCGATTGAGTACCTTGACTCATTAATTTAATCATGTTTTCTGACTTGACTTACTTTCGTTGGAGTTTTTGACAGACTAAAAAAATATACGTTATCTCAATATATTGATATTAGAAGCAAATCACGTGAGAAAACAAGACTGGATTAATGAGTCAGGGTACTAAATCGACCATTTTGTTTAAGGATACTATGTTGCACCTTTAATAGTTCAGGGTAGTAGAGGACCTAGTCAGCCAAGTTCAAGGGACTAAAATGTATTTTGGCCTTAAATAATTAGGATTATTGGGGAGGTAACGTACCAATGGTATTAGATTTAGATTTTGATCAACTTCAGTTGCTCGTAAGATTTCTTCAAGGCGGTTTCGAGCAAGATCGCGTTCTCGAGTTAAATCTAGTATTTCTAGCTCCATCTGGGAGGCATAATTAAAGAAAATTATTTAGTTAATTTGAGTGTTAGATCTAAATAAATAGTAGTAATATGTAAAAAACTAGGGAGGTGATTTGTACAGAGCAATTTTTATCCATACAAAGCAATTTCATGCCAAACGACAATTATGTTCTTCCTTTCCTTTTACCACATTTTGCATTTCACCCCCTCCCACTAAGGATATAATTGTCCTTTAATATAAATTTGCTCTGTATGGATAAAAATTGCTTTGTACGAATCAGCTCCCAAAAAACTACCTTTTGTATTTGAACTTCTTTTTCTTGAAGTATTACTTGAGATTGAGACCGGTTTGAATTTGCAGACATATTTTTCAACTCATTTTCCAAACGGGCCATTTCTCGTTGCAACTGTTTGACCAAAGCTTTTTCAGACACCACCACGTTGACTTGAGCACTTGTTGTGACTTGTTTTGCACACACAGCAAACACAAGTGTGTTTCTTGATTGTTCAATATGAGTTCTTGCAGGACTTAAAGTGCAAATTATTGCAGTTCTTGCATTTCCTCCAAGTGAATTTTGTATTATTCGTGTTAGTTTTGAGTCTCTGTATGGAACATGACCGGGTCCCCCTTTGCTACATTTCAAATTCACAAATTATAAATCGTGTAAAGTTACGGAAATGGTCCCTAATTATGATACCTAACAAAAAAGACCGTTAAATAGCTATGTTGAATATTAAAAAAAACAAATAGGGATAATTGCTTTTATATCCTTGTAAAACTCATAAATTGTTTTTATATCCTTCTTAAATTCATAAATTATCTTTATATCCTTCTAAACTTTATAATTACCTTCATATCCTTCGAAACCTTTAAAACTATTTTTTATGTCCAAAAACCTATTTTATTATTTATTAAATCGTGATAATATTAATAATACAGGCAAATAAATATGATTTCTAATACATAATCAGCATATATATTGCATACTTATTTAATAGTTATAATGATTTAATAAATATTAAAATAGGTTTTTGGACATAAAAGAGAGTTTTAAAAATTTAGAAGGATATGGAGGCAATTACAAAGTCTAGAAGGATATATAGATAATTTATGAATTTGATAAGGATATAGAAATTTTTTTACGAGTTTTACAATGATATAAAAGAAATTATCCCAAAAACAAAAACAATGAAATATGCCCTCATGTGCCTTGCACATGACTTCATTTCCATTCTAGGGATGGTTTGTGTTACAAGTTTTACAGAAATCAAACTAAATTTGGTTCTTTTTTTACACAATTAGCCTTTTTGAGAGCATGAAAATAAACTACAAACCTCAGTTTGCGGATAACGGTTCCTAGTGTTAGTAAACTGCGGTTAATGTGAGCGCCTTCTTTTAACCGTGTGCCAGCTACCTTGGTTTGAGAAGCACGTTCACTTCCGGCTAAATCAATAAAATTCTACACACAAAAAATAAAATAAAATTATTTGAACTATTTAATAGAAACAATATTAAAAGAAAATATTTAAGATAATCGTTATATATAGTAAAGATAATCGTTATATATAGTAAATATATGTACCACAACAGCTGAAAGGCTGGTTGCACTGCCAATCCCTGAGAATTCATTGGCACAGCTTTCAATTGTCTAAAAAAAAAAATAATGAGTCAAAATTTTTTAAATTTCATGTTAATATATTATTATAAATAATTAAATAGATTAATTACCAGTCGAATAATCTGATGAGATCTAGAACTTATTTCATTCATCGATGTTTCCCCGATTTTTCTTTGAGCTATATGCATGTAATAACAAAATCACTATTAGCATATGTTATTATGTGTTAATTTCGACTTATTTACTTAATGAAATGTATATCTTGAAATAGGATAAGAAAAGGGATAATTAATTAAATATCCAAAAACGGGAAAAGAAAAAAACTATCGGATTTTGCGCGCTTATATGAAGTTTCTTACAAAAAAGCAATACATTTCGATACTGCACTTTATTTTGCATAACTCGGTATTTCGTTAAAAAGATTAATGCCAACAATCATTTTTATGAAGAAAAATAACAAAAACTTGAAATGTGAATTTTGCTTAACATGTGTGTCTATTTTGTAAAAAACTTCAAAAAAATATGGTCAAAATCAGGTAGATCCCTTTCGTTTTTGGTTATTTAAGTAACTCAATGTAGAAAAATCAACTTAAAATGAAACGGGTCAAAAGTTGCCCAAATTTTGATATGTTACCCGACCCATGTGACCCACCCATTTTGCCACATACATTCTTGTCAAAGTATTCCGGATCGACCCGACCCGACCCGTACAAAAAATGACCCACTTTGATATGGTGTATTACCTTCACAGACTGCAAGGAGTTCCATTAAGTGGGACCAATTTTCCAATTGGATTTCTGTGAGTTTATCTACAACTGTCCCTTTCTAATAACAGCAAAAACCATTAAAAAACTTATTTAAATAAATTAACTGTTTTTTTAATTAATAAAACAATACTGATTACTGACCTCTGGATCATCAAGGAGTCTAAGTGGAGTACCATCTGCACTAAGAAGATCCTTAACATTTTCATTGTAAATTTCAATTGCAGAAAATTTCAGCACAAATTCCCTATCAATTTGCTGAAAGCCACAATATACGGTTATATACCCATAAGATTAACTTCCAAAAATTAAAAGTTTTGATTTTTTATTTTATTTTAGATTTTAACCTTTTTTATGTGGTCAAATATGTCTTGCATTGCATATTTAGTGACACCTGTCATGGTGTATGTCTTCCCGCTGCTTGTCTGCCCATATGCGAATATACTTGCTGAAGAAAGTAATTTAATTTAATTAAAAAAAAAGAGAATGATATGATTTATATATATCAGGATTTGACATTTTAATAAAAATATGACATTTTAATAAAAATACTGACAATTAATTCCACCAATAGCTGAAAGAGCAACTCTTTTGGCTCCCTCCTCGTATACTTGTCGAGTTGTACACTCACCATTGTATACTCGGTCTGTTTCCATAACAATTATTAACTGATTATAACCGAATATTTTTACATGAAGATATATATATATATATATATATATATATAAATATATATATTGCTTACCAAATGTGTAGGAACTTGGGTATGCTGATCGTTCTGTTACGCCAGTTTTGCATACAATAGTGGTATCACTTACACATTCCCAATCAGAAGGATCATCTTTAGCAATTTCTTTTGCATTTAAAGGCCTTAACCTCACAGAGACAAATATCTTCTCATCTTCGCCACCTGGACTAAACTCGTCTCCAAAAACTGATGACATTGTGTTGTGTTTATTACAAATATCTTCACAAAAGATGATATAATTTGTTTTCCCTCTCTTCAAAAGGCTAGAGTAGAGAGGGAAGAAAGCTCAAAACCCTAATTTTGATATTGTATGAAATTCCCCTTTCTGATACTATATCTGCAAAACAATAATGAAATGATCCATAAATTATTGACAAAAAGTTATTTCGGTATGATTTATATGCATGGAGAGCTTATTACCTGCAGAGTTTAAGGAGAAATCCTTGCAATTCAGTATCTGACGTTCACTTTTGTGGTTATCTTCAGCTTCAAATCGTATCTTCCATGAAGATAAGCCTACTGTATTTAGGGCATCAAAAATCCCCAATGTGTTACGAATGATATGGTCATTATCAAGCAATTGCAAAAAAATATTAGCTCTGCCTATAACTATCATGAAACCCTAAGTAAATTAGAATGAAGAATATAACAGAAATCCATGATTAAAAAGTCTAATTACACCAATGAAAATCGCAAGTGCCGTTTAATGAATTTTGACTCATGATAATGAATTTCGGAATCAATTAAACCACAAGTTATATTCGCATTACTTCTATTTGAAACGGAAATCCATATCTTAAAGCGGTAATTTCATACAAAAATCAGGAATGCAATAAAAAGCAACTAGGAATCGTAAATTCATATACAGAAACGATATCGAGATTTTGTTTATCCAACAAAAAACCATCAAAATTACCTCCAGAGGACGCAATCACTGACGACGTTTGAGATAGAAGGGATGATGACCTAATGATCATAAAAGATAATGCAAATTCGCTAAATGAGGGACAAATGCAGTCGATTGACATGATTCTATAGAGAGAGATACAACAATGGAAGATATTGGTGGTGGTGAATATTAAGGAACGAAAACAATGGTGAACCAACAACAAAGAATTTGGAAGTTTATAATAGACCGCCACCTTCAACGTTATAAGACATTTGAATTTGATCATTTTTAAGTTTTTGGGAAAGTTAATTAGATGAACGTTTATTTTTGTCCATCAAACTTTTAAATTTGTCAATAAGAGTACGAGAAAATAGATCAATGTCCCTTTTGACGAGAAAATAACCTAGCCTTTTGAAGAGAGGGAAAATAAATTATACATTAGGCTTATTCTGACACATTATTAATTCATTAATTTTGTCACATCAATATCACATTATTCTCTTCACTAGTGACAAAAAACTGACAAATTCATGTCAATTATAATTTTTCTTCTCTATTTCTTCTCTCTTCCCTTTCCCCCTCTCTACATTTCCCCTTCTATCTCTGTAGAACTTATCCATCAGTTATTCGACGAGAAGAATGAAAAATTTCAACCGACGAGTTCTAGACGACTTGGCGTCAACGGTGTCTTCAACCAACGAGTTTGGTCATTAATAAATTTTAACAGCTCAATTTAACGATAAGATGACAAATATAACAAACTACATACACTAATGATATCTAGCTAGTATAATAAATGAAGTTTTGTTAATGACAATTCTTAGGGCTATGCATAAAACACTTGTACATTCATTGATGGAATAAGGTTCCTAAAATTCAGGAGGTGATTTTTATATTATTTTTACCTTTTTATTTTGGGTTGTCATTATTATTTTCCAAATAAATGAACTAATACTGATATTATAATAAAGGACCAAACTACACATCCTTCTAATTTCCGCTATTATTAAAAAAATGTTTTATCATGTTTTCATCCGCTTGAACTTTTTTCTTACTAAAAACAAGTTACTTCGTATATAGTTTACTCTAAACATGTACTCCATCAAACACCATATTTAAAGGGTTTATATGAAAATTGAAAGGACATAAACAAATATTCAATTTCGAAAACACTCCCAAAATTTTCTCTTTTTTAGCTTCCGTTCTCCTGCAACTTGTTTATATCGAACAGCAATGGATGCTATACGAAAACAAGCTTCAAAGCTCAGAGAACAGGTCGCTAGACAGCAACAGGTACTACCACCTTTGTTCGTTAACCACACAATTTTTCTGAAATTTGTGTAAAATCTGTCACGAACATCGTCTAATATATACAAATTAAGTTAGGTTTTGAGGTACTTAGCAAGTTATCTAGTAAATATTATAATGTTAGTGCGATTTTGAAGCTGAAATGTATAATTTCAACGTTTAGCTTGCCTTTTCTTTGTGTTTTGAGTTTCGATTCCTTATTTTTTGGGGGAAAATTTAATTTCGTACGGTTCAATTTAGCTCACTCTGTTAATATAACAGTTACGAAACTATATTTCCATAATTATTATTTTGAGCATTATGATGAATATGGCAGGCTGTTCTGAAACAATTTGGTGGAGTTGGAGGTTCTGAAGCAAATGAAGCAGAATTACAACAGCAACAAAAACTTGAAAAACTTTACATATCAACTCGATCTGCAAAGGTTTTTACTCTATTAATTTATGCAACTATTTATTATATTTTAGTATTTTACAGACTTATTATATAGTAATATATATTTTTGGTTAACCAGCATTTTCAACGGGACATTGTTCGTGGTGTGGAGGGTTTTATTGTAACTGGATCCAAGCAAATTGAAATTGGTAAGTTAGCTGTGTTATTCAAATCAAAACATTCATAAAAATTGATGATTATTCTGGTAAAATTGGTTAAAATTACAACTAGTGGTTTCAGGTCAACCCATGTTGACCTGAACTAAAACCCTAATGGTTTGTGTGTGGCAGGTACCAAACTTTCTGAAGACAGCAGGAAATATGGTGCTGAAAACACTTGCACAAGTGGTAATGCATTATCAAAAGCAGCAATGAGTTACAGTAGTGCCCGTATGGATATTGAAAGAGAACGAGAAAATCTATTAAAAGCCCTTGGTACACAGGTAAGAAATACTTAAATTAAGATTTTACATAAATCGTCCCTCTGGTTTGTATGAAATTACACGGATAGTCCTTAATTTTGGAACTTGTTACACCAACGGTCAACTAAAAGCAAAAAAGACTGTTAAGTTATGTTTTTAAAAAAGAGTTGTTATATTATAGGTTGCAGAGCCTTTAAGAGGTATGGTGGTGGGAGCTCCTTTGGAGGATGCAAGACGCCATGCTCAAAGATATGATAGAGTCAGACAAGAAGCCGAATCTCAGGTTAACCCAAACTAAATATGCAAAAAAAGATAGAGTAAATTACATAAATGGTCCTTAAGGCTTGTACCATATTACATATTTGGTCCTTTAGTTTCATAAATTACATTGGTAGTCCTTATTTTTTAAACCGTTGACACTTTTGGTCCTTTACCTAAAACGTTTTTAACTTTTCCTGTCAAATAGACGAGTTTTTATGGGTTTCAAATTGGTGAAGGGAAAGGTAAAAGGACAAATTTACCCCTTGTGCATCACACGCGAGTGACGCGACCATACTTGATGGGAAAAATAAACGTATGTTTAGGTAAAGGACCAAATGTGTCAATAGTTTCAGAAATAAGGACTATAAATATGTAATATGACCTAAAGGACCGTTTGTGTAACGGGTCAAAAGTTAAATAAAAATAAAATAAAATAATAATTCTCGTTTTATTATCTTATTCTAATTATTTGATATCACGTTCAAAACACCAACTATTTTATTAAAAAAAGAACTTAATAGGTGATTGAAGTTGCAAGACGAAATGCAAAAGTCAAAGAGTCAAACGGAAATCCTGAGAATTTATCAAAATTTGAAGCTGCTCAAGCTAGGCTTCAAGAGCTAAAGTCAAACATGACCATTTTGGGTAAAGAAGCTGTTGCTACAATGTCAGCTGTTGAAGCTCAACAACAAAGATTAACTCTTCAAAGACTTATAACCATGGTAATATTAATATCTTCTTCATTTTTTATTTTTATTTTATATTTATTTTTATATGATCAATATTTGAGTCTTGACTTGAAGGTTGAAGCAGAGAAAAACCATTACCAGAAAGTTCTGAATATACTTGATCGACTAGAGGGCGAGGTATCATATTCATTCCCAACCCAACCTGACCCGACCCATTTGACCCGGCCCATTTGACCCGTTACTAAAATAACCGTTACCATTATTCTTAGATGGTTCAAGAGCGTCAAAGGATCGAATGTCATCCTGCAGCACCAGTTTCAGCCATGAATTCTTCTCCAGCTCATGATGAAAACAATGGTGTAATTAATTCTAAAAAAAAGATTAGTCCTGCAGATGATAATAATACGGATTACTTTCTAGGAGAGGTGATTGTAATTTTATTTCATTTATTTTATCATATTTTTCCTTTTTTAAAGAAAAATGATGGCTCAAATACTTTTTTGAATTATAGGTTATACATCCATATGAGGCTGAATCTGATGCTGAGTTGAGTTTAACAGTTGGGGATTACGTCGTTGTTCGAAAGGTATGAAACCAATAATTATATATTTATATCAAAAGTTGAAATAAATAATTAAATATAGAACAAAAGGATAAGGAATTTTGTTTGTTTCTTTGTGGTGACAGGTGTCAAGCAATGGTTGGGCGGAAGGGGAATGTGAAGGGAAAGCAGGTTGGTTTCCATTGGAGTATGTTGAACGCAGAGACCGAGTTCTTGGTAGCAAGGTTCCTGAAGTTTAGTGTCTAATTTAGCAAGATTTCTAACATTTCTACTTCTTTGTTACTTTTATAAATTCAGTCTCTTACATTATATATGTAATGTTGAATTTTTTTTTAAATATGTTAAAATGTACCTACTCTTCATTTTAGGGGCTATTCGGTAAGCCTTCTTAATGTTCCTATTAAGCCCTCTTAATCACCAATCGAATAAAAAAAATTAACTTTTTTTTTTTCTTCTTAACCAGATAGATATAAATGGAAGTTCTAATCATTTATATATATGTATCATTCAGATATTAATTATCTATATGCTATCAAACACACCTTAGTGCTACAAGTATGCAACTAAAATTTTGAAAAGTGGAAATAAATGAAAACATTTGGAGGACTTTTCAAAACTTCCGTTAGTTTTGTGGAGAGAAAGAATATCTCCTGATTTCTGGAAAAGTGGAAATAACAATGTAGAGTAGTTTTGTGGAACTAAATCCACCCTTGATTCTATACCAAATAGGATTTTTCTTAAATTGAGTAGAGAAAAAATGACATTTGAAGGAACAGTGATGTGGATAGTGTAATTAAATGAAGTGGGATCATGTGAGGACTCAAAAAACGGTGAGGACTCGCGAGGATACCTCAAAAAAATTCCAAAAAATTCTGAAAAAAAAATATATAACTTCCCATGATTAATACTACATTTGACAAAAAAAAATTATGATCAACTTCTTTTTGCGGATCATAACAACGATCCATATTTTTTTTGTGGATCATAATTTTGATCCATATTTTTTATTGGATCTTATAGGCTGCGATTTTGATATTTAAAAAAGAAATTTTTTTAAAAAAAGTTTGTTTTGGATCATTTTTAGAGTTTTTTTGGCGTCCTCACCGGGAAAAGAGTCCTCACCGGATCCGGACCCGTAATTAAATTATATGTGCTATCACCTTTAATTTGTGCATTAGTCCTTTTCATATGTGTTTTCTTGAATTTTATATCAAAGTTAGTTATATCTCAAATTCATGGAACATTCATATCTTAAAGTTTAAGATCTGATTACAATTACTCTTACAAATCATTTAGCTGGTTAACTCATTAATTTTATATTAAACAAACTTCATAATTCCAAGTTTTTAATTACTATTTTAGGGCAAACTAGATTAGTTCGATTTAAGATCTTATGATCTCAAAATCAAAATAGATCATATGCACACAAGGATCCTATAGATTTTTTTTGAACAACGATTTTATTAAAACACTAGCAAAAAAATAAGAAGCAAAACAATTACAGAGTTATACAAGCAAAGGGTTTTTCAACCAATCGACCAAACTATAGTTTGAGTTGCATCTATATCTAGACCAAATGAAAGAACAAGAAACAATATCATCAAACATACCTTTTTTTAGGAATAATCGAATCAAATAAAAGTTTATTGCTGAAATTCCATACTCACCACCAACTAATGTAGAAAACACCTTCCAGCATAACTTTGTGTTTATAATGAAGATGAAAATTACCAAACCAAATCAACCATTATGCATAAGAGGACATCATCGGGATAGAAATCCCCCACCAAATTGCGATCTTGTTCACAACATTTCTAACCAAGGGGCAAATAAAGAAAAGATGAGTTGTTGACTCCACGTGATGCCCACAAATAGGGCAAAGAATAACATCAAGCTCGATACCTCTCCTAGATAAAGTAAGACGAGTAGGAAGATTATCCAACTTGACTCTCCAAGCAAAAACATTTATTTTAATTGGAACACTTTTAATCCATCTAGTCTTGGAAGAAACCTCTAGTAATCTAACATCGTCAATAAATTTTCTAACGGAAGAAACTGAAAAATCACTCGAACATGACAATGACCAATACCATCTATCTTGCATCGATGGAAGATGAAAACATGCAATCTTCGATGAAATGTCTATAAACTGTGAATGCTCAATGCCACCCCTCGGAGTGCGCCTCAACGAATATGCAACATCAATACGCGAAAATTTCAAAGTTACCGAAATATTCTTGCCAGTTTCAAGGGCAAAAATGTTAGGGTACTGATTCTTTAAAGCACCATCTCCCATTAAAGAAAAGATGAGTTGTTGACTCCACGTGATGCCCAAAAATCCTATAGATGATAAACACATTTTCATTGATCAAAAATCATTAAATAGTAAAATTTTAAAACTGAAATAGAATCATAATAGATAAATGATATTGATACATACTATTTGTGTCTACTTATATAACTATTCATATTATAAGACAAATGTCAAAATATGAGAAAAAAGAATTATTGGATTACACATGTCATCTACTGATTAGTAGCAACATGTAGTAAACACAAATAAAAAGCATCAATATCATTTCTCACATTTGCTGTTCAAAAAAAAAACATTCTTCACACAATTTTTTTGGAACGACAAAGATAACAAAAAAGTCTACTCGCAATATATGAACGAGCACCCCGGGTTTGAGCTCTTTTACATGACAAACTCAGCTCCCATAAAAATTTCTAGGGAAGTTCCCACATATTTAACACCACATATAAGTTTTTACAGGAATCGAACTTCAAACTTGTAAAACTCATGCATCTGTCAATCTAGACCATATAAAAAGCATTACTTCTTAACAAACCCTAAGGCCTCTCCCAACCCTTACCCATCACTAAACTCATCACTAGCGCCACGTCATCACATCCTTACTGACACGCTACTGACACGGTCGTGCCAACCCTACCCATCACTAAACACATCTTTTCCACATCATCCTTTCCACATCATCATTTTAATTAATAAAAAACACACTACATTAAATAAAAAAACATTACATTAAATTAAAAAAATATTACATTAAATTAAAAAAAGACATTAAAACATAAAAAAAACATTAAACTTAAAAAAAAAAACATTAGACCTAAGAAAAAAAAACATTAGACATAGAAAAAAAAACATTAAACTTAAAAAAAAAACTACTCGTCGTCCTCGTCATCTTCTCCGTCATCGGTTGAGTCCGGATCGGCGTATTTATCCAATAAACTCCGGTGATATTTTAAAATCGCTTTTCGCTCTCTTCGGTTCAAATTTTCGGGAACCGAACAATGAAGGACTCTGAAAGCATCCGATATCCTGCGCTCCACAGTCGCTTCTTTGATAGTCTTCAAAGCGTCGGCTTGCAGTATGGCATTCTCACATATACGGTCACGAGTTTCGTCACTTGAATACCGTGACGAAGTCGCATCCGAGGAACTTGCCGTACGCCGGCTAACGTTACGACCCAGTGGTCGACGGATCGGATCGTCACGGAATAGACCTTCCATATTTGCGGAAGGGAGCGGGTTGGTGTTGTCTTCGTCAAGGTTCACCGGGTTGGGCTCGGGAGCGGGTTGGGGATTCATCACGTTGTAATCTACCCAAAACTTGGGGTAATCTTTTAGTTCATCCCAACAATGTTCGTACAAAAGTTCCTCTTGTTGTTGTTGTCATAAAATTATTGTTTTGCAGCGTTGAGCACGCCTTGGTCATCGGCCCCACTTTGTCGCCTTGACTCGAACCGTTTAAAGATTTCCCCAAACTTCCGAACGTCCGTTTTTATCTTGTTCCATTTTCCTTGGAGTTGACTTCTGGTGCATTTTGTATCAACTAGCGAGTTGTACTCGGCTTCAATCTGCCCCCAAAGTCGATCACCGGATTGTGAGTTCCCGCGTTCTGCGGATTGTGAAGCATTTATCCACCGCTGGCATAAAATAACGGCCTCCGGGATGGACCACTTCCGCACCGAACCAGCCTCCCTAACCGCTGGTGTAGCTCTTCTTCTTCTTCTTCTTCTTCTTCTTCCTGTTCCCCTGCTTGGTTCGACCGGTTCGGGTACCGCTTGTGGGCCCTCTCCTTCGTCTTCCTCTTCCACTTCGGGCGGGGATTCATTTTGCAAATCGGGTTGATAGCCAGAACCCGACCCGGGATAATAACCGCCGCCATAGAAACCGGGTTGGAAACCGTGTTGGTAACCGGGTGGGTAACCGGGTTGGTAACCGAATGGATAACCCGGTTGAAAACCGGGTTGAACAGCGCCTTGGTTCGGGAAACCGTCGGGAGTTAAGTAGAACGGAAGAAAACCAGAACCCGAACCCGAACCAGATGCTACGTTGCTCGGGCTGGGCTGGCTAGTCTGTCCAGCATTTGACGAATATGCTGGTGACGGGATACGAGTGTTTAACAAATTTTGGAAGTGATCATTTGACGGGGAGGAGTTGTATCTACGACTCATGATGAAAATTTGGAAAATAGGTAATGAAGAAGTGGGAGAATAGGTATAAAATTATGAATGATGGGGTGTTGTATTTATAGGTAAAATAAAGAAAAAAAAAACAAAAAAATTGAATTTTGAATTCAATTCATACGCTCCCTCGGCCCTACCACGCTCCCCGACGCACGATGCAACCCGTCGAGACCCCGACGTCCGCCTCACGACGCCCCCACGACGGCTCGGTGGCGCGACGGCAAAAAAAACCCCCGACAAGTCCTTGTGACGGTGCGTTGGCACGGGTCTAAACATCATCCTAAACAAAATCACAAAATTTTAAAATCAAAATTAACATTTTTGGACAGTTAAAATGACTTTTTTACCGATAGTGCATGCAATGGTAATGTTTATTCACGAAACTCAGAGCATCTCCAATGGTAGCTTTTTCAAAAGCTTATTACTATTCTAATAAGCTTTTGAAAGACTTTTTACCATTGGAATGCCTAGCTTTTTAAAAAGCTTATTGCAATGACTTATTCTCTACTAACCTTTTAACCATCTTTTGATGTTTGTCCTTTTTAGCCCCTTATGTTTAATAACATTTCATTTTAAACCTTAGATTTGTTATATATAAATTCTTTATCATATTTTTATTACTTAATAAATAAATTATATAATATTTAATGTCAATTAGTAGAATATATTTGTATTAGACATTTTAAAAGATATAATATTTAGTAAGATGTCAAAAAAATTATCAAATTATATATAGGGGTATTTATAAAACATTTGAGATAGATAAAGGTAAATTAGAAATATTATAAAAGAATAAGCTTTTGGAGAGGTTAACCATTGAAGATGTCATTTGTGAAAATGTTTTTGGTCAATAAAATGTTGATGTGGCAAAACTAATAAGCTTTTATGAGGTTAACCATTGGGGATGCTCTCAGATCTCACACTGTTTTTAACACACACACAGACACACACTGGATCCATCCCCAACTCTCTCTCTTTCCCTAACATCCGCCCTCTCTCCCAAATGCCGTCTGATCGCAAATCTACTACTCAGTAATCTTCACATCGGATCAATCAATCGAATCAATTATCGAATTCAGGGCGTTTAATTATCAGATCTAAGGTAATTATCATCCACCTTCAAAATCTAGGTTTTATGTTTATTACGAATGTGCGATTTGATTGAATTGCGAGTTACGTGATTTGATTGATTGATCAATTAGGTTAGGGATTCGAACGAGCGAAGATGTTGACGAAGTTTGAGACGAAAAGTAATCGAGTGAAAGGTTTGAGTTTCCATAGCAAGAGGCCGTGGATCTTGGCTAGTCTTCACAGTGGTGTGATCCAGCTATGGGATTATCGAATGGGCACTCTCATTGATCGATTTGACGAGCATGATGGCCCTGTTCGTGGCGTGCACTTTCATCAATCACAGCCTCTTTTCGTTTCTGGAGGTTTGTTCGATTTGTATTAAACTGAATTAACACACTTGAAATGCATCTATTTAGCTGATCTATTCAGGATATCACGTGCATCAATTTTGATCTGATTTTGTTTTTCGCTTAGCAGATTACCTCTATTTAGCAAATTTAGATCCTTTTATGTTCACCAGACTTGTCAGTTCATATCAGTGTTTACGTTTGTGCTATAACACTGATCATTAGAACTTCACATTCATATAGATCTGTATATGTACATTAAGATTTGATGAAATGCATATGAGCAACTGCTTTTTATGGTAGAAATTAAGCTTTCTTAAGAATCTAGAACTGTTTTCTTATGATATGCAGGAGATGATTACAAGATCAAAGTATGGAACTACAAACTGCACCGGTGTTTATTCACACTTCTTGGCCATCTTGATTACATCCGAACTGTTCAATTTCACCATGAAAATCCATGGATTGTCAGTGCCAGTGATGATCAAACTATCAGAATATGGAACTGGCAATCCCGTACCTGTATATCTGTATTAACTGGACACAATCATTATGTGATGTGTGCTTTGTTTCATCCTAAAGAGGACCTTGTTGTATCAGCATCATTAGATCAAACTGTTCGTGTTTGGGACATTGGTGCATTGAAGAAGAAAACAGCTTCTCCTGCTGATGATATTCTTAGATTGAGTCAAATGAATACTGATTTCTTTGGTGGTGTTGATGCTGTTGTGAAGTATGTTCTAGAAGGTCATGATCGAGGTGTTAATTGGGCTTCATTTCATCCTACTCTTCCTCTTATTGTTTCAGGAGCTGATGATCGCCAAGTGAAGATATGGAGAATGAATGGTATGTTTTTCAATATCTTATGACACACATTATATTATATATATAACATTTAGCATCTAATGAACAGTGAATTTTTCTCTTCTAGCGATTTTTCTGTATTTGCTTAAATTACATTTTACACCCTGAACATTAATTATTCTGAAATGACAATTACTACCCTTAACTTTTTTATTTAATATCTAGACTTTTTCTCCATCAATTTTTTTACCCTTTTTGTATAACTTTGCTGAAATTACATTTTACTCACCTGAACTTTAACTATTTATGATATTTATGAAATGACAATTTACTACCCTAAATTTTAATATTTAACATCTGGATTTTTTTCTATAATAATTGTTTACCTTCAAAACTCTTATGTTCCTATAATATATTTTTTTCAATACCATAAATGTTTTTTACTTATTTATATTATTAGTGTTATTATTAACAATTTTCTACACAAAATTGGTTTTAACTTTTAACAATGACTGAATTTCCAAAATAACAAATTATATGATCTTATTTTATCATAAATCTAACCTACTTTTTTCTTACAGATACAAAAGCTTGGGAAGTAGACACATTAAGAGGCCACATGAACAACGTATCATGTGTTCTTTTTCACGCAAGACAAGACATCATAGTATCAAACTCAGAAGACAAATCCATACGCGTTTGGGACGCCACAAAACGAACGGGTCTCCAAACATTCAGGAGAGAACACGACCGTTTCTGGATCCTAGGTTGTCACCCTGAGATGAACCTTTTAGCAGCTGGCCATGATAGTGGCATGATTGTCTTCAAACTAGAACGAGAAAGACCAGCTTTTTCTGTCAGTGGCGATTCTGTATACTTTATAAAAGACCGATTTCTTCGTTTTTATGAATATTCTTCACAAAAAGATACACAAATTCTCCCGATCCGTAGGCCCGGTTCGGTCAGTTTGAACCAGGGCCCGCGAACCATGTCATACAGCCCAACTGAAAATGCAGTTTTAATCTGTTCAGAAGCTGATGGTGGATCTTATGAGCTTTACATCATCCCGAAAGATAGTTTTTCTAGAGGTGAAACGGGTCAAGAAGCTAAACGGGGCGTTGGTGGATCCGCGGTTTTCGTGGCCCGTAACCGTTTTGCAGTTCTTGAAAAGGGTACAAATCAAGTACTCGTTAAAAATTTAAAAAACGAAATTGTGAAAAAAAGTGCTCTACCCGGTGCAACCGATGCTATATTTTACGCGGGAACGGGTAATTTGTTATGCAGATCTGAAGATCGGGTTTTTATATTTGATTTACAACAACGTTTGATTGTCGGTGATCTACAAACGACGTTTGTACGGTATGTTGTTTGGTCAAATGATATGGAAAGTGTTGCTTTGTTAAGTAAACACTCGATAATAATTGCTGATAAAAAACTCGTGCATCGGTGCACGCTTCATGAAACGATTCGGGTCAAAAGCGGGTCGTGGGATGATAATGGTGTGTTTATTTACACAACATTAACTCATATCAAATACTGTTTACCAAATGGGGACAGTGGGATTATCAAAACCCTAGATGTACCGGTTTACATCACAAAAATATTTGGGAACACGATATTTTGTTTGGATCGAGATGGGAAAAATCGGCCGATTATTATCGATTCGACTGAATATATTTTTAAATTATCTTTATTGAAAAAAAGATATGATCATGTGATGCAAATGATTAGAAACTCAGAGCTTTGTGGGCAGGCAATGATTGCTTATTTACAGCAAAAAGGTTTTCCAGAAGTTGCTTTGCATTTTGTGAAAGATGAAAGGACACGGTTTAATTTAGCACTTGAAAGTGGGAATATTCAAATAGCAGTTGCTTCTGCTAAAGAAATTGATGAGAAAGATCATTGGTATAAATTAGGAGTTGAAGCTTTGCGACAGGGTAATTCTGGAATTGTTGAATATGCTTATCAGAGGACTAAGAATTTTGAGAGATTATCGTTTTTGTATTTAATTACTGGAAATTTGGATAAATTATCCAAAATGATGAAGATTGCCGAGGTGAAGAACGATGTTATGGGTCAGTTTCATAATGCTTTGTATTTAGGTGATGTTCAAGAACGGATCAAGATTTTGGTCAATGCGGGTCATTTACCGTTAGCTTATGCGACTGCTAAAACTCATGGGTTGACCGAAATAGTCAACGATCTTGCTGAAAAACTCGAAGGAAATATTCCAATTTTACCAAATAATAAAAATAATTCTTTATTAATCCCACCTACTCCCGTTCTATGCGGTGGAGATTGGCCTTTATTGAGAGTTATGAAAGGGATATTTGAAGGTGGGCTTGAGAATGCTGGTAAGAATGGTAATGAAGAGTATGAAGATGCTGCTGATGCTGATTGGGGTGAGGAATTGGATATTGCTGACGTGGACAATATTCAGAATGGTGACATCAGCATGACACTTGATGATGTGGAACAAGCTGGTGGTGATGATGATAATGAAGAAGAAGGTGGTTGGGATCTTGAAGATTTAGAATTACCGCCAGATGTTGAAACACCGAAAAATTCATCAAACACTCGTAATAATTCAGTTTTTGTGGCCCCCACAAACGGTATGCCCGTGAGCCAAATCTGGGTGCAGAAATCGTCTCTAGCTGCTGAACACGTGGCAGCTGGAAACTTTGAAACCGCCATGCGGTTACTTAACCGCCAGCTTGGAATTAAAAATTTCAAACCGTTAAAACCGTTTTTTCTCGATATTTTTACGGGTAGTCATACTTACTTGCTCTGCTTTTCATCTGGACCGTTGATCTCGTTAGCAATCGAACGGGGCTGGACCGAGTCAACCAGCCCGAATGTGCGGGCCCCACCCACACTCGTGTACACTTTCCCCCAACTTGAAGAAAAATTGAAATTAGGTTACAAAGCGACAACAAGCGGGAAATTCACCGAAGCGTTACGTGTTTTTCTATCCATTTTACACACGATCCCATTAATTGTGGTTGAATCGAGAAGAGAAGTTGATGAAGTGAAAGAACTGATAGTTATAGTTAAAGAATACGTTTTAGGGTTACAAATGGAATTAAAAAGACGAGAAATTAAAGATAACCCGATTCGCCAACAGGAATTAGCAGCTTATTTCACTCACTGTAATCTCCAACTACCACATTTAAGACTCGCGTTAATGAACGCGATGACTGTTTGTTACAAATCCAAGAATTTAATAACTGCTTCAAATTTTGCAAGGCGGTTGTTGGAGACTAATCCAACTGCTGAAAACCAGAACAAAACGGCCCGTTCGGTTATGCAAGCTGCTGAGAGGAATATGAGTGATTCGACCCAATTGAATTATGATTTTAGGAACCCGTTTGTTGTGTGTGGGGCCACTTATGTCCCTATTTATAGGGGGCAGAAGGATGTGGTGTGCCCGTATTGTACTTCACATTTTGTTGTTGCTCGGGAAGGAGAGTTGTGTAGTGTCTGTGATCTTGCGGTGGTGGGATCTGATGCTTCAGGCTTACTGTGTTCCCCTGCACAAGTCAGATGATTTGTGTTTGATGTGATGTGTTATGTTTTCTAAACAGCCTCAGTTCTTCGGGTAATTCTTTTTCTATGAATTGTTATTTATAATTATAGAAGATGAGAATTGTTCAAGGTAGTTCTTAATTTTCTTGTATTCCTAAATCTCAACCATAGACCAATAAAAATTAAAATTAAAAGAAGTTATGTGAGTGTCAAATGACCAAAATACCCCTTCATGTATAAAATATGTGATTAATCATGATGATTTTATAATTGATCAATGGTTGATATTTGTTCCTTAGGACTACAAAAAAATTAAGGACTACTTTGAAGTTTGAACATATCTCTATAAAAGATAGTTTTATTAATATTAAGGACTACTTTGAATATATGATCCTGGTTTTGCAGTGTCAAGTAGAGTGGAATATTTTTGCTTGGTAATGCTACAAGAGTAGGTTTTGTTATGAAGTTAGTTTCTGAAACAGAAAGTTTGTTTGTGTTTGTGTGGTGAAAAGGTATGATGGTATTTTTACTATTTGAACATGCCTAGGATTTTAATTAATATTCACAGATATTATACTTACTTTTGTTTTTGTTGAAATTCACAAAGTTGTGTTGATTTGTGAATGGTGGTTGGTTGGTTGTTTGTAGTCGGTTTTGCAATAATATTTTCAGGACTTAAAATGTTTTTCATATATCGTAAGACATATTTTTGTTGGATGGTGTTTAACGGTATAAATAGGGGGTGTTTGAGTTAGCTTATCAGCTTATTTGTGCTTAGATAAGTTTATTGCCCGAAAGTCGGTTAAACGGAGAGATGAGTGCCCTTATGCGTGAAATAGAACCGTTCATGTTGGAGACGGTCTTTATATTTGTTATGTTTTTAGATGTGTAGTGAGCATGTATGGAATATATGGTATTCAAATACATATACATATATGTATATGTATATACAAATTATTTTTCATATGGGTTCCGACTTGCTTTGCGAGCTAACTAATCACAGAGTGACCACCTATTTTAAGAGTAGACTGGAATTAGCACGAGTGGACCTATGTGGTCACAAAGAGAGATTTTTTTGCTCCTAGCAGGAATTAAACCATTACGCAACCAACCTTGTAGTTTTTACATAATGTGAATCTTTCACATAGCATATGGAAACCTAAAAGAATCGTATATTATTTAGGAGTCTTTATGTAACACGTATATCAAAGAGAAATTTCGCAAATGAATTAGGTCATTGTGAAATAGATTGATTTTAGAAATAGAGTTTTGTTAATGTCAGTATTTAGGGTTGTCTTACGTGCATATTTATTGATGAGTAGTATTCCTAAAATTTAAGGGGGTATTTTTTAAATTATTTTTATCTTCTTATTGACAACCCTTAAGACTGTCAATATCATTTTCCTTAAAAATATACAATAAAAGACAATTGTTCCTTAAATATTTGTTTGGGTCCTAAACTAGCGACTTGCCGACTCGTGGGTACAGAATTAATGGGCCACTAAGTGAACCAATGATTTCTGGAAATCCTAGGAATAATATGCGTACTTTGAAACTTTCTCGACCACTTTGACTTTTTGTTTTTTTAACGGCAACAAGAAACTTGAGGAAGGATGAGCTTCGGCAATGCCATCACCCACCCTGCCACAAGCAGAAACTATATAAAAAAGCTAGTGAGGAGCTAGAAGAAACTTTTTGTTTTGTTATGGTTTATTAAAAACTTGTACAAATTATAATATATTTTTTTTATTTTTATTGGTTTTGGTTTTTTATATAAATACAATCTTTTATATATGTTCAGTTTATAAATTTATTGATAATTTATTACTTACAAGATACAAGAATATAATATTCTATATGGTCAAGTTGATCATGATTCAAAAACTTTTGATTTAGTAATAGCACTCCGTATGATGGGTGTATTAAAGGTGTGTTAGAGTTTTTTATGGCTTTGAATAAGTGTGTTAACACAATGCACTCCCTTGTGTTATAATCAAATTTGATTTGGCGAGGCGTTGTATGGTGTGAGTTTGGTGCCACCAAAACCTGTTAACGGGTGATAACGAGTCTTGTACCGAGTACTCTAATAGACATTTTATATTTAACTAATAGTGGACTATTTGTATTAAACTATATAAAACTAGTCGTGTCTTTGCCATCCGGACATCATTTTCATTTTATTTTTTGTCCTTTAGCTTATTTTTGTTTATATCAATGTCGATTCATGAATACTTAAAGCTCACATCTGTTACAAGTAGGTAGGTCTTTAGACTTCGAAAAAACCCAAAGTTGAATTGTCCGAAATAGGGCTTCGATGCATCGCCAGCTGCCACCATAATTTACTCGTAGAATAAGTGTGTAACAACTCTTTTTTTCGCTCAAATCGCTTTATAGCAGGAGAGTGGTACCTCACTAGTAAAATTAGAAGTTCCTCATCATGATATATTTATATGCATTACGGATCATGTACGTTTTTATAATTCTATAAATAATTACAAAAAGCGAACAATTTGGATGTAAAATTAATTAATTTGTGTTCCTTGTATTTAACTTTCTTTCTTTATTTTAATAGAATATTCTCATTATAATCGCTCACGAGTAATTAGTTTTGTTTGTAACGTACATGATATTACCATCGGAATAAACATTTTTTTTTGTCATCTGTTAATATTTATTGATGAAGAGATTTAAGACATGAATTTTAACAAATCATTCAGAATTCTTACGATTATACCAACATAGAGATGGTTGGTTGATTTTATTTAAGAGAACATGATATTATGTTCCTTGTAGAAGCTTCCTAATGTGCTTTTGTTTCTTTAAAGCGTAGGTTATATGGTAGAGTTGCAAAAAGTGGGTGCTAGGCACGTGTATGAGAGCATCATGTGACCCTTTTACTAACACACCAATAATTGACATGTCAAAAAGTCTATAAATAACTAAACCATTCTTCAAATTCTAACTAAATTTCAGTGTGACATTTTTCATATACAAACTAAAACTTCTATTTACCCTGAAATATAATCACCCGATTAATGAATATAAAACTTTGATCTTCAGTTTTATAGTCGAACAAAATGTAATATTAGATATACTTATACAAATACATTTTACATTAATTTATAACAAAATTGATTCATCCTAATTTGAAGAAAGAGTTATTTTTTATTTGTATCCGTGCATGGTCATTAATGTAATTGGCATATCTTGATCTATTTTTCTCTTATGTTTTTTTACAAGAAAAATAATTTATATTTTTCATTTCAAAATATCGTTTTTTTACATAGATAAAGAAGACAAACTAGCAACAAGCTGCGCCGCTATACCTTTTTAAATTGCAAAACTAATTCTTTTAAAAACAACATTTGTGGATCTGAGTGTCATAACATTGTTACGCATAACTCGTTGGACTCTATTAAGAAGTTCTACCGCCTCAGGCGCAAGGAAACCGAAAGTATCAAATGCAAAAGGAATGAACACGTATTGATTTTCAATGTATGCTAAATTTATTCGTCAAATATGTTGAATTTATAAGACGTTTGTTTTTCTAAATAAATAATTGTTCGTTCTCCGCAAATAATATAATAATATCAATACATAAATAATCTTATGTACAGAACTTGCGTAGCTAATTTTAGCTTTTATATTTAAATAATATATGATTAAGATTAAATTAAATATTCAATTTACGTCTATTACATATTCGTCTTACTTAGATTGCATATTCAACTTACATAAACTCAATATTATGCAAGGTAAATATTGGTTCGGTAGATTTTATATATATAACATTATGTATTGAATTATATGTTGGGAAAGTAGTCTCTGTAAATCCCAACAAACACAGCCCTACTGAGAATGATAAGAAAAATGAACACAAGAATATACGTGGAAACTCCAAAACTGGAGAAAAACCACGGGACTCCAGAGAGAAAAACTCCACTATATGATAGATATTACAATCATATAGACTAATCTCTCAAACCAACCCCCAAATACTCCTACACTCTCTAAAGATTTGACTCACCACTCCCTACTCTATACAAGAGATACAAGAAAGAAAGAATCAAAAACTTAAAGTGTATAGTTGATTGATGCACTTTGAAACCAAAGCCTTGGACTCATTTTATAGGCATGGAATCCCCTTCACTTTTCTTCACTCTATCAATGTGGGATGAAAACACATTTTATCTTACTACTATATAAAGCATTTAGGCCTACCACATTAGGCAAGTTTAAGGAGCTCCTTAAACTTAATTTTAAGGACCTTTCCACTTTTGTTAGTTAGTTCTTTACCTTAAAAAATAATAAATCGCGGCTTATAAGATTCGAACCCAAGACATCTCCTAAGTTATCACTATGTGTTAACCACTTGCTATACATTACACTTTATTTCAAACCACTCATACTTAATACATTAGATTGTTATTATAACCATTTATCCCAATAACATTAAATATACGATGGTGTAAATCATCAACTCTTACCAATGTCGGCACATACCATCACTACATTTGACCATCACTAATGTCGGCACCTACCATCACTACGCACCACCACTCATCACCATCGCTATTGCCACCACCACCGTTACTATCGTCACTTTGAAATATAGTTACGGGTACCCGCCGCCGCATTGCGCGGGTACTCTGCTAGTTTTTACCAAAGACTCCATCATTATACCCTATATATAAATATATATAGTTTTTTTTTTGTACAGTTTCAGGGTTTTCATATATAAATATATATATTTAAGTTATTTAATAAATATAATTGTTTTCAGAAAATATATTAAATCAAATAGAAGTCAACTATGCGCTTTATACACAGGGCTCTAGGACATGCTTCTTGGTAAACACGCAAATCCTTTCACCAAAATTGTTTCCTTCCTCCCTATTCAAAAGTTGCAAATTGATTTTATTTCTAATCTATTCTTAAAATATTTGAATTACTGTTCTTAAAACCAAGGGTTAAATATTAAAAAACAGAAAACACTTTTTATGTTTAGTAAAAGAATTCCAAGTACTTCAATTTGTTTAAATACGTTGCTTCAAAGTTCCCATGTTTCTACTAGAGCATTGGATATTATGATTTGAGCCGATAGCTACTTTAATATTTTTTTTTATCTTAAGTTAAAACAGTTATTTTTGGGCAGTTATTTTTGGGCCTATTAAAATACACATTACTCACAAAATATCCCAAAAACGAGCTAGCAGTGCCATTGGGTTCGCGTAAACTTTGGCACATGCACATCTCACATCCAATATGGTGGCTTGACCTTGGCGCTGCTAAGATGGTAGCTGGACAGTATTCAATATTTTTTGTATTTAAAAAATATTCAATTTTTTTTTTTTTTTTGTATTTTAAATTTTATAATAATATAGATTTCCGTAAGATTGTCAGAATATGATTATTTCACATGGAGTCTGGTAATATAAATTAAAAAAAATAATTACCATGATTAATAAGAGATGCTATTTATGCTCGAACCACTAACTTACTAACTTGCCGTTCAAAAAAAAAAAAAATCATAATACATTAGGTGTCGGTTTGAGCAAGTCATGCATGCATGAGGGAGGAACAAAGGAGACTTGCGGTACGAAGGAGCGGCGTGTAAATTAATTATACAGCCAGCGAGTCAAATGCTAAAGATCTCCACGATGCCTTGGGCCTTTAAAAATTATAGTAAAAAAAATATCATTTTGGTCATTGTTAATTTACCACATTTATAAACCGAGTATCGGCTATTTTGCAAATAAATACTGGTCATGATTGAGTTTTATCTCTTCTGAAATATCAGTATAAGTAATACTTCTATGTAAAATATATAACTGATTATATCTCTAAATTTTATTTCTGTATCCACCCACTACACAAAGATACCAAAAAAAAATCTCTAACTTGGTGCATAACCATTCTCTCTTAATGTTATAAGAGCACTAGATATGGATAGTTAGTTAAAGTCATGTTAAAGGTTTTTTGCCCATTTAACATAATTTTAACATTTACTTTAAAATTAACCTCCATAGTTTAACATCCTATAACATCCTTTCATGACACGCAAGAAATACCATCAATCAATCACAATTTACAAAAAAAACAAAGAAATGTTGGCGAACCGTCATACCTACAGCGAGATTGTTTAACGGGCAGTCGTGGTGTGGTATAACCCTGCCAAATGAAGTTCCCCCAATAACACAACTTTAACGGGGCATACCCCTTAGGCCATACGGTATGGGCATCTTGGCGTGGTGGTGGTGCTGAGGTGGATCCTATGTGGAGTGAACCACACCACCGGGAAAAAAAAAAACAACACCGCCCCCCACCACATGTGGTGAAGGGGGGTTAACGGGAGTGGCCACTATAACTTGAGACCACGGGCTTGGTGAAAGCTTTGGTGAGACAAAAGGTGGGACCCATCAACACACCACACCACCACTTGTGAGGGGGGTGATGTTCCCTTTCTTTTAACGAGGTGGTGGTTGCCACATGGGCACCACACCATCACATGGCCCATACCCCATAGTCTTACTCTAAGTTACCGTCTAAATTAATAATTGCCAAATAATTCATTTTCGTTCACCTTCAAGAATATGCAACTAGGCAATTATATATCCTACTATCCTAGTCACTTTGCAATTAAATATTTTTCAATTTTACAATTCAATCTCTAGACAGTACAATAAATTGGTTGATTGTTTACATCTTTTAAGCCTTACGCACACATTTAGGCTACATGGCATGATGCTTAAATGGCGTGAATGAGCTGACATGGCAAGCCACCACGGGGATTGAGATGGGAACACTGCACCCTCGCGGCATGGTCTGGAATGTGAAGTGGGAGTGGTCGTGGCCACGGAGCATTGAGATATTTAGATGGTTATGAGTTATGACCATTGAACGAAAAAATAATTTCTTTTTAATTATTTTCACTACCTATAAATATACCTAACTATTTTCATTCTAATAATACTATATTGATTCTCTCTATCATATTTTTATAAAATATCACTACCATCATCTTTTTTACCATAATTTATTTATAATATGGATTATTTTGATTAATCATCTAATACCGATGTTATATTTATTATCATGATGTACGACGACCATTACATGGACAAACTAGAAGATGATGATGTCATTCTACAAATTAGAACCACAAAGATGAACATAACTCGTGTAGTTGGACATGAACGTGTATATCGAGATTATTTTGCGGATGAGTTTCTTTATGACGCGTAGGTTTTCAAATGAAGGTTTCAGACTGCAATGTGCTTGATCAATCACCAATATTCAACTATATGTTATCAGGGAAAGGCAATTGATGCACCTTACGTGGTGAATGTCAACAAATATAGGTTCGCTTATTACCTTATTGATGAAATATATCCTCGTTATGCAACAATTGTGAAGGCGCTTCGACATCTATCAAAGCAAAGAGAACATTTGTTTACAAAAAGACAAGAATCAATACGTAAAGATGTGGAACGTGCTTTTAGGTTCCCAAATGCGAAGTTGCACATTGTAAAAAATGTCCCGTCTATTAAGATATATTATGTATGCATGTGTTATAATGCATTATATGGTTGTGGAAGACAAATGTGGAAATATATCACATATGGGCCTCAATATGTGTTCTATATACCAGGAACTCCATAATATTTGCATAGAGTTGTTGACATTCAAGACCATATAACACATAAACGACTTCGACAAGACTTGGAGGACTATATATACAATAATGCACATTCCGAAGATATTAACGATGAAATCTAATCATACTTAAGTCTTCTAGCAATCCTATAAGTCACCACCGTACAAATTAAAAAAAAATACTTACCTCCCTATACATATGTCATAATATCAATTATTCAAGAGATAGGAGAGAAGAAAGGAAAATATATAGTTGGCATCAACTTATCAGATTTTTATTAGCATGAAAGAACATGATATAACACTAATATGACAAAATTGACAAGTCAGGATTGGGAGAGGTATTAGAACATAAAATTTTACTCCAAGTTATGACAAATTGCTATTTGTTGTTCATCAGATTGTCAGCGGTTGACATTCCAGCTATCGGAATGGCACTTTGACATATTTCTCCGTGAAGTTAGATTTTGATGCATGGTATTGTGTATACATGCAAGATCATGGTTCCCAGGGGTGGCAATAAGTCGGATTGGGTTATAAACGGGTTGACTTGTTAGGGTTCGCGGGTTGAAAATCTCAACCCATTTAGCTAAACAGGTTGAGATTTTCAACCCAACCTAATTATTAAACGGGTTGGGTGATAAACGGTTGACCCGTTTAGAGATTATTCAACACAAACTATATATAAACGGGTTTCAAATAGGTTGACCGATTTAAATATTATAATATAAAAAATTACAAAAAATACAACAGACATGCTTTAAGAGTTAAATAACAATATAAGCCATTAAGTGTAAAATAAAAACATAAGTTAACAAGTAGTAGGTTAAATATCTAAATATAAAAAATATCAAATAAATAAATAAATTGAAATATATTATATTATATAGAGTAAATTACACGAATGGTCCCTGTGGTTTACACAATATTTTGGATTTAGTCCCTAAGTCTCAGTAATTACACATGTGGTCACTGTGGTTTACACTTCGTATTGGTTTTGGTCCCTAATACTAACAACCGTTAAAATTTGCTATTAATTTTTTTTAATTGACAATTTTACCCTCACCTTCACCATCTCTTTCTTCTTTCCTTCATATCTGCATACAAAGATATACCCAAATCAAAACCCTAACCCATACGATTCATTCATGGCTTGCTTTGATGATTCTCATTTTTCAAGTTTCCAAAACCGTCCATGATTTTAACTTTTTCTAATCCAAAACAGCCACCCTTCCGCATCAGGTCGAGCGATTGATCTAACAATTATCAAACAATTCTCTCCGACGATTCAACCGATTATCCCCAAAATGATCTTCCGCCACCACCACTTCCGGTCCTCCACCGTCTCCGACCAAATTCCCTCTCTCGTCTATCTCGAACTTCTCCTTTTGCCTTATCCGCAACCGTTATTTCCGCTTCCGCAGTGCTTGCTGGTTCCTACGTCGTTTTAATTGACGATAATGATGATTTCGAGCACGCGATTGACCGGTTAAGGAGTCGTTGAAGAGAATTGTGAACACGATGAAGCATACCGGAGTTGCGGCAACGGTGCTATACTGCTATGGAAGTCTCTTCGTTCGGTTTTGTCATCGACGAATCATGAAGCGTGGTCAGGGCTTGAAGCTTGGGTTGCAGCGTTACTGGCGGATATTGTGGCGGCAAATGAAAGCCGGTGGCGGTGTGGTGTTGGATTGGTTGTTGGAGTCGGTGGCGTTGACTGGTGGTGGAAATTATGGAACTCAAGCGGAAGCTGCTAGGGCTTTGGCGTATATGAGTGCTTTGCTGATCCTAATGCGGGTGAGGTTGTTCTTGGTAGATCTCATGCTATTCTTTGCTCAACTTCACCAATCCAACACCACACCGCCACCGGTCGAAGGAAATTCTCCAGAGCAATTTATGTTATGAATTAGGGGGTTAGGGTTTTGATTTGGGTATATTTTTGTATGCAGAGATGAAGGAAAGAAGAAAGCAATGGTGAAGGTGAGGGTAAAATTGTCAATTAAAAAAAGTTAACAGCAAATTTTAACGGCTGTTAGTATTAGGGACCAAAACCAATACGAAGTGTAAACTACAGTGACCACGGGTGTAATTCCTGAGATTTAGGGACCAAATCCAAAACATTGTGTAAACTACATGGACCATTCGTGTAATTTACTCTATTATATATTTAAGACATATATAATATTTAAACGGGTTAACGGGTCATAAATCAGTTGTAAATCTAAACTCAACTCAACCTGTTTATAAGCGGGTTGTAAACGTGTTGACCCGTATATAACCCGCGAGTTGAAAGTTATAACTCAACCTGTTAATTTTAGGTTATAAATGGGTCGAGTTGATAGACTGGGTTAAATTTTGCCAGCCCATAGTTCCCCATCATGTCTATACAATCACAGTAATTAGTTTCCATAGAATTGGCTCACAAGTTTTATGCTAAAACAATAAATGATGAAGTTCTAATACATCACTGACAACTAGTTTTGTTAAATATATCAAAAGCGGAAATCATACAACAATTTTGCACATATATATGGTCTTGATTTTATCAGGGCCTGAATGAAAATTGAATTTGGTGCTTATCATAATTTTGGACCATATGTTTCTCGATAGAAAATATAGTTAAACATCAGAGCACATTTAACCTTCTTTTTTTCAATTTAAAAATCAATTATAGTTTTGAATCTACTATCCCTTAAGCCCGGGTTTTAGTTAACGTCTACCTCTTAGATTATGCGGTATGAGTCCAACTCGCCACACCAAAATTATTGCATCATCAGATGGCACGTAAGCAAATCACACCACACTATTTTGCAGAAAATGCCCACCACATCAACCACAACATTTAAATTGAATATTTTATTATACAAATACCCCATCAAAAATCTCGCACCACACCCACCACACCCGTTGTGGCTCGTGGCCGTGGCCACACCTGACCCCGACGCCGTGTAGGGGGCGGTGTGCCTGTTATCCACCACACTGTGGTGTGTGCCACACCGCCACCTTACCCACCACACCACGGCTCTTGTTATAGCCGAACACCACACTGTGGTGTGTGCCACAATGCCACCTTACCTACCACACCACGGCTCTTGCAATAGCCGAACACGAGGGAAATATTATTTATACCGATACTGACAAGATCCATTTATCAGGTAATGGAAATACTCTAAGGATTCCATTAGTTATGTATCAACGTTCCAACAAAAATACTTGTATGCATGAAAAACCCCAGGTTCGTCGGGGTAAATGCATTAAAAAGGGGCAAATTTTAGCATACGGTGTTGCTACAGTTGGTGGCGAACCCGCTTTGGGAAAAAACGTATTAGTAGATTATATGCCATGGGAAGGTTACAATTTTGAAGATGCAGTGCTCATTAGTGAGCGCTTAGTTAATGAAGATATTTATACTTCTTTTCACATACGTAAACACGAGCCTTTGCCCATACCGAGTAATCTTATACTAGTTCATGGGCTGCTTCAACCGTGTGTAACTTCCTCACGCTTTATGCAAATGTTCATAACACAGTCCTCAAGTCGACAAGTCATCGAAAATAGTTGCGAACATCAATTACTTGTAGGAAAAAAGTAAAAATAATTGAGTTTTTTAACTGATAGTGGTAATTTTGAAAAGTATTTAAGAAATAGTGGTATTTTAAAAGTATTTATAATATAATATTATTTCTTTTTTTTTTTTTATAATAATTTAAAACAAGCAACCATCATCATCCTCTCTTCTCTGTTCTAGAAATGCACACGTGGCAGCAACACCATCTTCGTATTCGATGCCTTCGACTCCGGTGTATAAAGGAATATTAAAGACGTATATCCGACATAAACTAGCGGAGGTGAAGTCTGGATTGGAGGACGGTGGCGGGCTGGCGGCGGTGTAGTATTAGAAAGCGACAGTAAAAACCCTTCACCTTTCTCTCTATGCGCAGCAATCGGCATTTTCTCCGTTGCCGTCAATCGCCGTCGCCCATTTCTTCGTTATCGCCCATCCCATATTTCTTAAATGTTTAAATACTTTTCAAAATTACCACCATCAGCTAAAAAACTCAAAAATAATTATCGAAAGAAAAAGTATAAAGTAAAAATGCATTAATACGCAATAATAAAGACTCTATAGTAGTGCTAATAAATTAGGATGGTCCTTCCACTAAGTATTGTATTATGTTGTCTATGTGACAATCCTTTCACTTTCACTCTTTTTGCTGTTTTTGGATGTAAATAATGTTTACCACCACCTAAATACAGAGTACATATATTACCTGTTAGGGATTGTGATTGGTTGATTACATTACATTAATTTAATACAGGGTTAATGCACGAATAATAATATTTTTAGAAAAAAGTTAATTTTAGTTATTATGCTTATTTTTTATTTATTTTTTGTTTATTAAAGTTATTGTAATATACTTGGATTAATAATTGCATACCAATTAATGTTTTTTAAAAACATACACTTAGCTCATCAGGTAACATACATTCAGTTAATAACGGTTTGCCACCATTATTAATTTGCGATGAAGCATATTACCTCTTGAGAATGTTCAGACGACGATATTTGTATAAGCTCTAAACTACGTGTTTCAATAGTTGAAGGTGTTACTAATTACGATCTTCAGACTATTCCGCCAAGTGGTGATTTTTAATTTTGTACACCACACATTTTAATCTATACACCATAATAATTGCTTTATATGTTTGTATATTTTGAAATGATACTTGTACAATATAGTACATACATAAAATTCTTTTTTTTTTTTTTTGAACGGCAAATCTAATCTACTCCTAAATAACCACATATGTCCACTATGGGACTCGAACCCTCAACCACTAGGTTGGAGGGCAAACACCTTACCGCTAGGCCATTGACCCTTTGGTACATACATAAAAAATAATGATGTGAAAAATTAATTCTCATTCCGTGACACAACTTGCATATGCTTTTTTTGCATGTCCCACAAGCTTCGATTGATCAATTTATAAGACTCGATCCATGTTACACATAATGATTTCTTTTTGGAATAATACTCTATATATGTGTGTAATCATTGAAGCTATATTCCAATTTTGTAAGCTCCTAATTCGTATGACACCTACCAATTTTTGGAAGATATATATACTTCCTCTGTTTCAAAATAAGTGACACACTTTCAATTTTAGGGTGTTTCAAAATAAATGACGTATTTTGAAATTTTCTTTATTTGGTAAAAAATAATGGGAGCCATACTTACTAACTATATCCTTTAATAAAATAAAATGACTTATTTATCCTTACTTTTACTTTTAAATATCATTAAACTCACTTTAATCATAATATGTGGGATTCATCACTCATTAAGCATCTAATTTAACCAATATTATAATTTTTTACCTCAAAAAACGTGTAACCCAACTTATGTCACTTATTTTGAAACGAAAGAAGTATTACAAATTTCATGCAACTTTAGCCTTCTAAATTTTCATGTCCCTTTCAGACCATATAAAGCCCCTTAACGGTAATATCCGTAATTACTTCCTCCGATTCAAAATAAGTGATACACTTTCCTTTTTGGGGTGATTCAAAATAAGTGATACACTTTGAAAAGTTTCCTTATTTGACAAAAAAAAATGGGACCCACAACCACTAACTATCTACTTTAATAAAGTGAAATGACCCCTTTACCCTTACTTTTTACTTTTAAACATTATTAACCTTATTTTATTCAAAAGGTGTGGGACCCATTCCCCACTAACCATCTAATTAATCTAATTTAATCATCATTATAATCTTTTGCCTCAAAAACCGTGAAACTCCAAGTGTATCACTTATTTTGAATCGGAGGAAGTATAAAAAATGTGAAGGATAAAAACCGAAGACCAATAAAAATGCATACAAGAGATGATTGAGATATACTACGTATATGTTTTTTGAACCGCAGAAGATTAGATAAATAAAAACTCTAGTAATATACTATTGGAGGGAAAAAATAAAAGAAAAACAGGATTACATAATGAATTTTTTCATGTGATTACAACACCAATTCTACCAATTAATCTTTTTTTTATATATAATTTTTTTCATGTTTGCCTTTAAGACCCGCAATCACATCTCAGTTTAACAAATCAATAATTGAATCATACATCAAAATGTCCAGCCTCACCATTTGGCGATTGCCTTTAAGAGTAGAGACATTATCGGGCAAGAAAGGAAAAAATGATCTTCACACTCTTAGTCAAAATCGCAAGAAAATACAACACATGTTGGCAACTTGAACATCTCTTTTGATTAAATTCATCCTTGTAGGAAGTATTTTATACATCAAATACCACACCATAATATTGACTTTTAATAGGAACTAATTGCAACCATATGGTCCGAAAACTTCGTGAATTGATCTACAAGGAATTGTGTATTATGTTCTCAAAGAGCAAATCGAATGAACACCAGTAGACTCGAGTTTTCAAGATCGATATTTATGCCATGAAAGGGCTTTGTCAATATTCGCAATCGAGTACAAAGTTCCACATTTTTTTTGTCAAACAATTAATTGAACCTTATCTACAAAGGATAATGCTTTATTTTTCCAATCATTTAGCAATCCATGTCGTATAGCATATGTAAAGAGATGAGTGAAACACCCAAATACTCTACCGGAAAAAAACCGGCATCATCTCAAGAATGTCATTCTTTATTGACAGGAACGTTATCAATGTTATTGCAAGTTGTTCAATTTCAATAGAACAATTGTTAAAAAAAATCAGGGTCTATACAAATGATTAATATATCTGGGATTACAATTAGCTTCTACTAGCCTATAACAAATGTGAAATCTATAACTAAAGATAGACTATAAATGAGTTGCAGATTAGTAAATATTAAAGACGAAATATATGTGGAATATTTAGATAACGCACATATCAATTGACATGACTTCCCTTTAATTCATTGAGTATACCTTTATTCCATTGGACAAATTAACCATAAAGGGTTTTTGGATGTTTCTCTAGTAGGATTTACAATAGGATCAAAAAGATCATTCTTATTTATTTGAACTTTTTTTTTATTAATAAAAAGTATTCTCGTTTATTGACCATGACAAGATGAAACGTTTGACAAAAACAATTATTTGTGTATAGCATTTTTGTAGAGTTATAGAGTACAATTATCAGAATAACATTGACGTTTATTAAAAACCAAATATTGTAATAATTTACAAAAAGGAAAAGAGAATTTATATACTTCCTTCGTTTCAAAATAAGTGATACAAATTATATTTCACGTTTTTTGAGATAAAAAATTATAATTAATGTTAAATTAGATTAAAGAGTAAATTACACGAATGGTCCCCGTGGTTTACACATTATTTTGGATTTGGTCCCTAAGTCTCAGTAATTACACATGTGGTCACTGTGGTTTACACTTCGTATTGGTTTTGGTCCTTAATACTAACAGACGTTAAAATTTGCTGTTAAACTTTTTTAATTGACAATTTTACCCTGACCATCTCCTTCCTCTTTTCTTCATCTCTACACACAAAAACACACCCAAATCAAAACCCTAACCCTAATAAAAAATTATCCAATTTCCCAAAGAAGTCAAACTGCAAGTTTATTGAAACGATTGAAGAAGCTGCAAGTGAAGCTCTTAGAGAAATGAATGGAAAGCTATAACAACCATAATACTTGAATATCTTTTTTAAAAAATTCTTTTTGCAAAAAACTCGACGAAGAAGACAATGGTGATGCAAGTGTATGTTCAGATCTGCAACGAACACGACATCGAACCTCCGATCTTAAATCAGAAATAGCTGAAGATCGAATTGGTCGAGACAGAGACTCCATCGACAATTGTTCCCAGCGGTGCACATCAAGCAAGACATTGCTGGATGGAAAATCATCAGCTTAAATTTCTTGCTCCGACCGCCTCCGACGTGGTGGCACCGCTGCCGGAGAGCAGTAAAAAACGGAGGACTCTGAATCTAGATTTTAGCCTTACGATGGTGTGTGGAAGAATGAGAGATATGGAAGACGCTGTTTCTGTACAACCATGTTTCTTTAATTTGGGTTTCAATTTGACAGGAATTTTGATTAGGAATTTTGGGTTTGAATTTGATATCTTTGATTTGGGATTTTACATTTAGGTTTGAAATTGGGTGGATTTAATTGTAATTAGGTATGTTTTTTACTTTGAAATTGACCACCATAACGACTCCTTGGGCTTGGACTTCGATTCCTTCTGCTCGTGTATCTTGGTGGTGAAGGACTATGACTGTAACTTCTTTGAGAAATTAGATGATTTTTTTATTAAGGTTAGGGTTTTGATTTGGGTGTGTTTTTGTGTGCAGATGTAACGCCTTAAATTTTATCGTAATTAAATTACCTACCTTTTTCGTAAATAAGTTATGAGATATTTATTTGACGGAATTTATATGTTGTGTGCATTTAGTGCGATCAATTAAATGTGCGTCGGTTGAGATAAAAATGATTAAAATTATTATTTATAAATGACGTTTCGTATAATTAGTTGGAGGGTCATTTTCCGTGTTTATTAATTCGGAGGGTTAATTAATATTTCTAGTCATTGAAATCCCGAGTTTTAACTCGCCTAGTGTGTGTTGAGGCCGGCCGAAGGCCGAGGCCGAATCAATATAACGAGTTCGTTCAGTGGGAGCCCGAGTTGGAGAGCCGATTCCGTTAGGCTTGGCCTTGCGGGATTTCTGAATAGAGGAACAAATGGGGATTCAGCCCGTGATGGATTAATTGGTCGTGGGCCAAGGGCCCCTTAATAGACTTGTGTCTTAAAAAGCTGTCATCTTCTAACGATCCCTAAACCCCTATCCTAAAAGTGCCGACAACATTTCTTCTCCCAAACCATCTTGACGTCCGAGCGAGAATAGAGACAAGAGGAAGAACCGGGCAGCAAAGATTTCGAGCAGCAGCAATCGGGGATTTTTCCCCTGTTCATGTGAGTGATCGAGATTGAAGGGCGGGTGTACTGGTTGTGAAATTCGGTATAAACTTCTACCTTTCCTAGTTTCTGTATTAATCGAATTCGATTTCTTTCTCCAAGTAAATTCTTGTCCTTCAAAACATATTATCGATTTGTTTATTATTGGTTCCCTTCGTAAACTGTGAAGTGGGTTTCGGTCAAAGATGGTAGGCGCAAGAAGGGAAGATTTTGTGGTGATTATTCATTTGGAGGAAAGAAATAATATTTATATGGGCTAATCGGTAGTCTTTTTCCCCTTTCCTTCGTTTTATTTCTTTTAATTCCGAACCCTTACTCAAGTTGTTTGGGTCGTGTTTAGTTGAGCAGGAATTTCAAGTTATTGTTCTCGAGCAGTGGCGGTGATTGAGCTGTGAGACCGACGCGAGCAGGTACAATCCATCGGGTCCGAACCGTTATGGTAGAATCTTGTTCCTTAGTTAGTTTAAATCCAGTTTCGGGAGTTCTCTATTCTGGTTTATTATTTCCGAGCCTTGATTTCGTGTTATGATGTTTCCCGAGACTTTTTGGTTCATGCTTAGGGGCTGTGATGTGCAGAGTTTTGTCAGGTTTTTGAGGATGTCGGGTTTGGTTGAGGATTGGGTGAAAACCGTTTGATAAATTGCTAGACGTTTTATCGAAAACCCGGAAACCAAACCTTAGGGTTCTTGGTTTCCTTAGAACCGGAAAGATTACAAACTAACGAGCTAAATTTAATTTTAATTATGGTTTCTGTGATTTGATGAGTTTTGGGAATGTCGGGATCCTCGGGAATAAACGGGTTGATGTCGGGAATCAAAACGGGTTTAAAATGTCATGCTTAAATTTGGACAGATTATGTTAGTCAAGTTTGAGTCTGTTTTTACCACACTTAAAATACATTTTTAGATTTTCGGCCCACGATGGTGTCTAGTTTTCTGAGTCCCCTTTCCAATGACGCTGATCGCTCGTTAATCTGATTAACGGTTTTAAAAGTTATCGCCGTTTTTGTAAACCGTCGCAGAATAGCTTTCGGTTCAGCTACTCTGTCTTGTGAGCCTGTTTTGAACCCTTTCTGTTTGGACTTAGCTTCCGAGTAGACCTGGCAATGGTGCGGGTTTTGACCCTGATCCGATCCGAACCCGCAAGAATTAAATGGGTTTGGATCATAGTTTGTGATTCGTTTACCCGCTAACGACCCATACCCGTTAACCCTTTTAATAAAAGGGTCGGGTATGGATCAATACCGATCTGATCCGTTTATAACCCGCCCCGCATTTAAATTAAGAAAAATCTAATTTATATATTTCATATTTATGGTTTATATAATTGGTCTCTTTAAAAACCAATAGAAATTAAGAGCTAGAAGTTAGAAATCACGATTATAATTTTTCATCTTTATTTATTGACTTGTTGCTGAATTATTGTCTACTACCAAAATTATATAAAAGGTTTTTCTATAATGTGGCCTATGTTAACATGCATTTAATGAGTCAAATTTTTCTTAATTAACTAATATAATTTGACATTAATTAACTATTTTTTTGTGTTATACCAAATATGATCTTGCTAAAACTGATAAATTAAGAAAATTAAAAATTTAATACTCGGGCAAATTAAATATTTAATACTCTGTATCTCTTATAATATGTCTTAGGGTACATATTCGCAAAACACGTATATAAAATATTCAAATTAACAATCATTTTACAAATTAAAATCAAGAACCGTGTACGGTAAATGGGTCGGGTAAACGGGTCGGATATCCGCTGATTCGGTGGATAAGGGTATGGGTTCGACTTTTCAAGACCCTGCGGATCACGGATCGGGTTTGGATCATCATTTGAAAATTGTTAAAAGGGTTTGGATCAAAGCTGATCCGCTCCAAACCCGCTCCATTGCCAGGTCTACTTCCAAGGTCTTCTGTCGAATTGTAGTCCTCCGAGTCATTTAGCTACTGTAAAAATTTGATTAAAATCTAGTGAGCGGTTTGAGAGTTATGGCGTTCCCGCGGAAGTGCTGAGTGCTGTTTAAATTTCTGCTGAAGCAACCTTTGAGCCTAATCCTAACCCGAGCTTCCTTGTACTTTGTAGGACCTTCTAGGACCTGCTAGAGACGATCCCCCGTGCTAATGATATTTAAGAGCTTACGTTCACTCGAGGTGGGTAATCTCACTCTAAACTTGCACTTACATTTGATTCATGATTACGTGCTATATGTTATGAACTATGATTGATTGATTTGAGCTTGTTGTTGCGAATGATATGTGTACTTGAGTTTTGATTATGAGTTTACATACACTTGAGTTGTGTTATGTGGTTGTATATCTAGGAGATGATATACTTGAGCTTGAGCTGTTAGTTTTATATGAGTACATGTTGTAACGGGTCAACACGTTAATAAAACTAACTAACTATATTTGAGATTCATGAGGTTAGCCAACTCTTCCCAGAGTAAGCCAAGTACAATTCACGACTGTCAGCGTGGTACTGCGGGACACTGGTGGGTGTTGGAAGGGGGTGCTGCGGCGAGGCGCTGGTAGGCGTTGGGATCGTCCGACATTGGCGAACCAAATGAAATTTAATAAAATGCCTAATAATCGAGAATTGAGTAGAGTCTTTAGGGATCACTTATGTGGTGTGGATTGTTTGTATGTGTATGCTTATTGTGTTGATTATTCACTCAGTGGTGGCTGACCCCAAACACTCCCTCCCATTTTACAGGTACTAGTAAGGGCAAAGAAAAGGTTAATGGTTGATGAGCTGCGTTTCTATTTTTTTATATATATGGATTTGGATTAAAACATTTATTTCGAGTCAAACATGTTTTGTTTTTAAAACCTTTAATTATTCCGCATTTAAACCACGAGACGGTTTTATATTTTTATTTATGGGTTGGAACCTTTGAGTTACTTGTACTTTTGGGGAAAAATAGTTTATTTTATTTATTAAAATTTTTTAAATTTCCCCTGATTTTTGGGATGTTACAGCAGAGATGAAGAAAAGAGGAAGGAGATGGTGAGGGTGAGGGTAAAATTATCAATTAAAAAAGTTTAACAGCAAATTTTAACGCCTGTTAGTATTAAGGACCAAAACCAATACGAAGTGTGAACCACAGTGACCACGGGTGTAATTACTGAGACTTAGGGACCAAATCCAAAACAATGCGTAAACCACAGGGACCATTCGTTTAATTTATTCTAGATTAAATTGGATAATTAGTGAGTAGGGTCCCACATATTATGATTAAAATGAGTTTAATTATATTTAAAAGTAAAAGTAATGATAAATATGTCTTTTCACTTTATTAAAGAAGATAGTTAGTGGATATGAGTCGCGCTATATTTTACCAATTTAAGAAAGTTTTAAAATATATTACTTATTTTGAAACAAATAAAAATGAAAAATGTATCACTTATTTTGAAAAGGGGGAAGTATGTAAACTAAGTGAGGTTATTACGTCAGGATTTTTGTTATTTACCAGATGTGTTGACTTCCAAATAGTATCTCGTTACTGTAGCATTTTTTTTTATCTTTTTAATTATCTAAAATGGGAAAATAAATAAATAAACGAATTTCCATTTTAAAAAGGCTAAAAGCCCAATCACAAAAATGATTACTCAAGAATTAAGAGTGGAATACGAGGCTTTGCCTCTTTTTTCCCAACAACTAATGTGCGATTTCGACCGTTTGTCCTCTTCAATTTTAACGCGTCCTTATCTTGACGTGAACAAAGCCGATGCTATTCTTCCATTTTTCGTGTGGTTTTAATCGCTCCAGTTACCAGACTTATTTTTATATATTAAATCTTAATTTACTTCTAAATTACTATATATGTTCATTATGAGACTTGAACTCACGACTTTAAGGACGAGGAGCAAAAATCTTACCGCTAAGCCAATGACCCTTTGGTAGCTACCAGACTTATTGTAAGAGATTTTTTTGTGGTATTATATATATATTTTTCAATGTGTGCCCCATTGGCATACAATAATGAATGTTTAATAAACCAACATTTCCTTAATTAGAGTAAAATGATTTATGAGTCATTAATGCTTTGTATTATATTGATATTAGCCTTGAAAATGAAGTTTTTTATAGAATTAAATGCAAAGAAAAAATATATATTTATCATTACTATGATGTGCCCTAAGACATATTAGAAAATCTCTTATAAATAAAGTGTTGAAATTTATGTTTTAATTATAAATTAATGTGAGTTTGATTATCATTACGGGGGTTAGGTCATATATTTGTTTATTCTGAAGAGAGAAAAAGATATGACATTTGTAACCAAACTTTGATTATAGGTATTTCTTTTTTCTTTATTTAACGGCAAAATGGAACACCAGGAAGATTCAACAATGTTATAACCCTATACTAGAACCTGAAAACTGCATTAAAAAACTTGTAAGAATATAACAAATTACAATAAAATATAAAGAACAAAACCAAACTACAAATGAAATGAAATCCAAAACACCTAATAAAAACAACACCACCCAATTAACACCCAAAAGAAAAGAAATATAAAATTTGCAGATCCAATTTTGCCTGCGAAAACATGATCACCCAATTTTGCTATGTATTCGATCTTAGTATACAGTAATGTAATGGCAAAAGGACGCCTAGTATAAAGTTTGCTAAGCTAACAGCCGTTGATGTAGTGACGGTGAAAAGCAAAGCAACACCGTCTGGTTGAATCAGTTGAGTGATTGATTGGACGGTGATTAGGTATAGTTTTGTAACACTGTGTGTTTCCACTTTTTAGTAGATCGATTTGTTTGGATGGGTCCGAGTACACAAACGAGTCAACCAGTTGATGACTTGATGGGATTATTTGTTTTATCTAGTAGAAATTTAGTTACTAAAGATATAAGTAATATATTAAAAAAAACAGTTACTAAAGATATATAAGTAATATATTAAAAAAATTCTCAGATTAATATGTCAAAAATCATACTAACGTCTAATCCAATTTTTTTTTTTCATTTAAAAATCAGCATTTCATTTCAAAATATGATTTTTTACATAGATAAAGAAGGTAAACGAGCAACAAGTTGCGCCGCTATTCTTTTTTGAATTGTAAAACTAATTTTTTTAAAAACAACATTTGTGGATCTGCGCCGCTATCCAATTTTGACATTTTGCTTATTAACGAGTTAATAATGGGATTATTTTTATTAAATTGTAGAATTTTTATAAACAAGTATTTTACTCTACAAAAGTATATTACTAAAAGGCTATCCAGAAGAAGCCCAACCAAATAAAAATACAAAAGAGTTGAAATAAAACCTAGGGGACATAAATAAAACCTAGCACGATCTATCAAAAGTAGAAGAGAAAAAAAATACAAATCAAAGTAACAAAAGAGTTATAAGCTCATCGAACTCTCCTTGCTAGATTAGGAAGAAATAAGCACCTTGAAATTTCTTTTTCGACTCCTAAATTTTAGGATTTTAAGGAAATCTTCGTAAGATTTTCCCACAAATGACATAAATGTATTATGTTATTTGAAGTGATTTTTATTGTGCATAGTTCATGTAATTATCCATAATTTTATATTAAAAGATCCATGTTTAACTTTACATAAAGTCAATCAAGTTTTTATTAGGATTATGAAATAAAATCTTTTTTTTTTTGAACAACAAAAGGGGCAAACGGCCACGAGCTTCGGCAAAGCCATCACCCGAACCGCAAGCACCCAAAAAGCAACTTCTATTAAAAATATGGCCTAGCGAGAAGCTAAAAACCAAAAGGGAGTCCGAACATATATAAACAAAACCACCGAATAAAACTAAAAATTACACCAAATCACCACACAACACCAAAAAATCAGAATTATTTAATCCATCCCAGTTCCGTCGTTCATATTGAAGCTGGGTCGGAAATCCACGGACCCCAAAAATTGCTTCCCCACTTTGAATTCGATCTAAGCTTGATCCATAAAAAAGCTTGGCCCTGGGCTTGCAAAAAAGATGATTGAATGCATCCAGATTTGTGCTCGAACACGACCTCGTTTCTAAACTTCCAAATATGCCACAACACCGAGATTAGAGCAATTAAAAAGTGCTCCGTCTTCTCCTTTACAAATTTGCCCCGCTCGCTCCAATTGATCAGTTGGTTCATGTTTTGCACCTGTAATATATCAATTTTCCACCAATTACAAAAACTAATCCAATACTCACGGGTTTTGCAACAAGCCCAAAACAAATGGTCCTCGTTTTCGATGTCTCTTTCACAGAGACAACACACCGCAGATTGGAGTAAAACGCCTCTTTTAAGGAGGTTGAAGCATGTTGGGAGCCTGTTGTTATAATATCTCCAAAAGAAAACGTTTACTTTGATCGGGATAGATTTCAGCCATTGTATCATCGAGTCACGTTGAGGCCCAAGCAGCATACTGTCAAAAGCACATCTCGCCGACGATACAGTGAAGACACCGTCATTATTGAAAGCCCAAGACCACGAAAGGCGATCATTTTCGGGATTTGGGACCGCTTGAAACCAAGAATCAAGAGGGATGTTTATTTTATTGAGATGATCTCGAATTTTGACAATATTTTTCCACACACCCGGAGATTTATAAGCCGGAATACAATCTTGAGTAATCTTATGTAACGAGACAATCACATTCTTCCATAATGAGTCATTTTCTTTTTTCAATCTCCACCACCATTTGGCCAATAAAGCAAGATTTTGGGCTTTCAAACTTGGAACATTTAGGCCTCCCGAGCTAATTGGGGCATGGATTTTATCCCAACTAATCCAATGTATTTTCCTTTCACCATTTTTACAACCCCAAAAGAACCTCGCTCGGATGGATTCTAATTTTTTAAGTATGTTTTCCGGGACTTTAAACAAAGAAAAAAAATAACTACCGAGCGCCCCAAGCACCGATTTGATTAGAGTCAATCTTCCACCATAAGACAAGGTGGCCGCTTTCCAAGAGGAAAGCTTCTTATTAAATTTATTAATAATAACATCCCAATGTATCAATCTATTCATAGGTGCACCGATTACCAAACCAAGATAATTGAACGGGAAAGAACCAACACTACAATTTAAACTTCTTGCCACCCGGTCCACATCATTACTTTGAACACCAATACCGAAGATACTACTTTTCGCCATATTAACTTTAAGTCCGGATGCTAAATAAAAACAATTTAAAATTCGGGACAAGTTTTTCGCATTTGAGTTCGACCATTCCCCAATAAAAATGGTGTCATCGGCATATTGTAGGTGGGATATAGATGGACCATTATTCGGGAGGTTAAGTCCATGAAATACACCTTTTTCATTTGCCTCTAACATAGCCACATGAATACTCTCAACGGCAATAATAAATAAAAATGGTGCCATTGGGTCACCTTGTCTAAGGCCCCGTTTTATATTAAATTCTGGGGTTGGGGATCCGTTCAATAACACGGATGCCCTAGCGGATGACAAACACGAACTAATCCACCGTCTCCATTTTTGACCAAAACCCATTTGCCCCATAATTGAGTCTAGAAAACTCCAATTAAGTGTATCATAAGCTTTTTCAAAATCCACCTTAAAAATAAGAGATTGTTTTTTCGTCTTTTTACACCATGAGATGACCTCACTCAATATCAAAGGACCATCAAGGATGTTCCGGCCCTCGATGAAGGCCGATTGTTCAAGGCTAACAATGTCCCCAATTACCAATTTTAGACGGTTTGCCAAACACTTTGCAATTATTTTATAAAAGCTACCAATTAGGCTAATAGGGCGGTAGTCGGTCAATTCAAGAGGAATTGCACATTTTGGGATAAGTGTAAAAAAAGACGAATTACACCCGTATTTTAGACTACCCCCATTTTGAAAACATTTCACCGCATTCATCAAATCGTTTTCTATAATATCCCAATACTTTTTATAAAAAGCAAAAGTGAATCCGTCCGGGCCCGGGGCCTTATCAACCCCGCAATCCCACACCGCCTTTTTAATTTCGGTAAGATTGAAATTTTCTTCAATTTTATTCTTTTGATCAATGGAGAGGGATTTAAACTTCTGACTGATAAATTTTGGCCTATTTATTACCGGATCTGAAAATATTTTAGCAAAGTGATTAAAAGTACCTTTTTTCATATTATCCGGGTCCTCGTGCCAAATCCCGTTAAAAGATAGACCATGGATGAAATTTTTCCGGTTATTATTGTTTAGTGTACCGTGAAAGAATTTCGAGTTCTCGTCACCATCTACGTTCCATCTAACCCGAGCTTTTTGTTTAACATCTCTTATCTTGCGGTTTTCCAATTCCCGAATTTCTACATCGAGTTTCAACCTTTCTTTTTTCTCTTCTTCATTTAGACCCGACACCTCAGCTTTCATGTCTAAATTGTTCACTGCATCTCGTAGCAATTTGGTACCGATATCAGCATTCGACACCCGCCAAGCTTTTATTGCTGTTTTTACTTGTTTCAATTTACAGCAGAATAAGTGTATAGGATTATGACTATCGGCAATGTGGTGACTCCATGCCGATGCAATGATCGGTGCTATTTTTGGATCGTTGGCCCAAGAATTGAAAAATTTAAAGTACGAAGGTCCAAAATCAGCCGTAGCAGATTTTAAAAATAATGGGCAATGGTCACTAAATCCTCTAGGCAAAATATTCACACAAGGATTACACCATTTCTGGAAAAAGTTACCGGAGACCAAAATTCGATCGATTAAACTCATGGTACCATTATCCGGGGTATATCTTGTGTATTTTCTTCCACCCATCTTGATTTCCTGTAATGCAGCATCACTTATGAAATTATTAAACGCTCGTGCACCAGAAGGTGAAAACGTAGACCCGGTTCGTTCAGACCTTTTCCTTACTTCGTTAAAATCCCCAAAAAGTACCCAAATCCGGGACGGATCTGCCCCTACTGTTTCAGTCAAAACGTTCCAAAGCATTCTTTTTTTCTTTGTCTCTTGTGGGGCATAAATGTTCACCATGCCACACTTTACATTGGAACCAATTATCGTCCCTTTAATTATAAGGAAACCGTCACCCTTGATAGACTCTTGATAAGAAAACCAAGAGGGGTCCCAAACAGAAAGTAACCCTCCTGATTTCCCATTCGATTCCGAAAATTCAAATTCCATACTTGAACTACCCCAAAAAGCTCTAACCAAACTTGAATCAATATGTTTGGCCATAGTTTCTTGCAATCCTAAAAATTGTATTTTATTCACAGCTTTTAGACCCTGAACCCAACCCTTTTTTCGGTCGCAGTTTAAACCCCTGATGTTTATTGAAATTAGCTTCATCAGGAAACTAATTTAGACCCTGCACCATTAATTATGTTTCTGATGTTCGACTCACTTTCGTTCATCTGGAACCCTATTAGGTTGCCGACCTCCATAGTGTTCTGAATTTCATCAGAGGTCTGAGCCGATCCAAAGGAAGCTTTAGCACGATGTGGATTTTTTGCTATCTTGATTTTCTTCTTCTTTATTCGCGATTCGACCAATAGATTTCTTGATAGCTTGCCAAACGTAGGTGGCAATGGAACGGATCTCACAGAAGATGACATCGAAGTACAGGGAACATTCAGATCAAAATTCGGTGTACTGCGTACAAGAGGATCAACGGCAACATTGTTAACGCCCTCGTAATATCAATATTTTGTAAAAATGAAAAGAAAAAAAGAAAAGAAAAGGAAAAAAGCAGAGCGTGTTTTCCGGTGCAAGGACGAATAACAAAAAGCTGATGCAGTTGCCACGTGGATACCATGATGAACGTGTGATTAGAATGTAACGGACGAGATTTAATCAGAGTTTTATTTGCAACTGCCAGACAACTGTAGAGGAAATATTGGGAGATCATATTGATTTTCTGAAGCTTTTTAGAGAGAGAAAGTATATAGAGAGAGAATTATGTCTTTGCATTAAATTTATGTAGCAGAGGAAGGGGGTTTGCAGTGGCTATGGCGGCGTTGCAGGGGCGTGATTTTAATGCATCCAAATAACAAAAAGACAGAATTTTATTTTTATTTAAACAAAATTAGATTTTTCTGCAAAAAATAAAGAAAAATTTGCTTTCTCTCTCACATAGTAACACACCTTTTTTTCTCACACACAAAATTTAGACTTTTAAAACCCTGGATCTTTAAGTAGGTGGCACTCTCGATCACAACCCCTATCTGTTCCGTGATCAGTGAGTGAGATTAATTAAATAAATACATTTTTTTAACTTCTTCATTTTCTTGCTTGCTATGGATTTGTGTTTGTTCACCAAAAATTCGGGTTCGGAAATATGTCGGGTTTTTTCACACTGAGTGGAATCGGTAAAGACGAAGAACATCGAACTGAACAAAATCAAGATCATGATCATGATCATGATCAAGATAGTATAATTACTCCAAATAGTTTATATTTATTCAGAAACGAAGAGATCTACAACAAAGGATTTGATTTATGGCAGCAGTATTATCAACTTCACCACCGCCACCACCAACCACCACCACCGCCGCCGCATTATGATTCCGGCAGTAGGAGGAGAAGTAGCCCCGGTGGTGTTGATGATAATAGTGGTAGTTATAATAAAGATAATAATAATAATAATTCGTACGCGTCTTGGAAAGTGATGAGGGCTGCCGGTTTTGGAATGATCGGCGGAGATCACGGCGGCGGTGGTGGAAGTGGAAGCGGCGGTGTGGTGAATTGTCAAGATTGTGGTAATCAAGCTAAAAAAGATTGTCAACACATGAGGTGTAGAACTTGTTGTAAAAGCCGAGGGTTTCAGTGTCAAACGCATGTGAAGAGCACGTGGGTTCCGGCAGCTAAACGGCGGGAACGGCAGCAGCAGCTGTCGTCGTTAACTAACCAACAGCAGCATAATTTAGGTAATCAGCAGCTCAGTTTGATGATGAGAGGCGGCGTTAGTGGTGGTATTGATCAGAATCCGAAAAGACTACGGGAAGATCATCAACTTATGACCACAACCACCGGTGGTGGTACGGTGGCGTTAAATTTGCCGTCTACGCATCATCACAACATTTCAGGTAAAAATTGTATCTTTTATTCTCAGGAAACAAACAAAACCCTTCAAATTATTCTTGTTTCCAATTATTGTTTTTGTAGAGAAAGAAACATCTTTCTTTACTAATATTCTTTCATGATTTGATATGATGGAGTTTATATTTCATTTCATTTCAAACATATATATACACACACATAGTCACATAGATTAGCTTCATATTTCAAGACTCATCTAGGCTTTGAAATTAAAGCTAGTGTGTGTATTTTGTATTTGTGTATGTATATATATACATATATGACCCTATATCTAGATAAAATCTATTGATTATGGATACACGTAATGGTGTGTGTCACTGTGTGCGACTGTGTAGGTGATGTGTGGTGTCAAATATACCTAACCCAACTCAAACTCTAACAGATATAAATTCTATGCATTTTTTCTAATTGTTTTTTCAAATTTAGGGTTAGAAATGGGTCATTTCCCGGCGGAAGTGAGTTCTCCGGCGACTTTCCGGTGTGTTAGAGTGAGTGCAATGGATGAGGCGGAGGAGCAACTGGCATATCAAACGGCGGTTAACATCGGTGGTCATCTTTTCAAGGGAATACTCTATGACCATGGTCCGGAGGGTTCCACCTCAGGCGGTGGTGCCGGAGCTCAACATCAACAACTTAACCTTATCACCGCCGGCAGCAGCATGGGGGTTGCCACCGGTACCACCACCGTTCATCCCAGTGTTAGTTCAATTGATCCTTCATCTATATATCCAACTCCACTTAATGCTTTCATGGCCGGTACGCAATTCTTTCCGCCACCAAGATCTTGAAAAAACATGGGAAATTAAATTTAAAGTTATAGCTAATAGTTATGGATTACATTTAGAAGTGCATTTGCATGCTTTGATCTTATGATTAATTAGTTATAACGAATTGGTTATTGTAGCTACTAGCATTCATCTAGGAGATCTCAAAAGATACAAATGTATGCAAAATTTGACAAATTTGTAATGACCATTATGATCATGACTATGAGTCAACGTTGTTAATTATTTCATCCGTTCAATCAAATTTTATTGTATTCTGATTAGAGTGTTTGAATTCTAATTTATGTAAATTTATAATTTTGAATGAGAAGTGGTTTTTACATCACAAAAATTACTTTACACTACAACTTATGTGTTAGTATACCTATATCGTCTACTCTACAATGTGTATGATGTGGTGAGAAATATTTTAGTTTTTGTGGTGTATATATCATCTCCCATTTTGAATCCGCTAATTTTCAGCTTAAATAAATAATGACAATGTTTTACCAAAACATTTGAATTTACTTTTAAAAAAACCATACGTAAACATGTATATTATTTAAATAATCAAATTCAAATATTATTTTTAATTGCAAGAGTAATAAAATATTGTTTTCTATAGAAGCAGTAAAAAAGGGTATGTGGGTGAAAGTTCAATTTTCTGTTTTAGTTCTCATAGTATTGTGCTACATCTGGATCTGTGCATAAAGAATAACCTGGAGAGTGTTATTTTGCTTGAATTATAATTAATTATATTAAATTTATTTGATATTTTATAAACTGTTAATACTTTCTGCTTGGTTTTTGAACTCGAGGTAGCTTTTTGCCCCATTTACCCGTTTATATGCCGGGTTATAATGGCACAAAAGGTTTCAAGCTGCCAAAAGTTCAAAATTCATTATTTAACCCATGGTTATTTTAAGTTATGCTAATGATCTTTGGTGTAAATTTGTGTCCGATATTCGTGTAATTAGTTTTTGCTGGTTATGAACAATCTTTCGTATCTAAAAATGAGCTATATATAATATAAGATTAAGTTAAAACGTAAGGATTGAACGTATATTTTTAATAAAAATCCTATTATTCGAATAAATTACAATTATGATAATGTCACTATTTGGTTTACATTTGTCTCGTATATTCGTCCGATTGAGTTTTATCACTTGCGTTTATGCCTTTTTATCATCGTTCGTTAATAGATATTTTGCATAAACATGCTCTATTTAGAATTAAGATACAACATATGGATGTAATGTTGGTTTTGATATAAATAGTACTCCCTCTGTCCCACAAAAAACTTCTCATTTGACCTTAATTTTTAGTCTCACAAAAAACTTCCCATTTCATTCAATTGATGGGCTTCACATAATAAAATATTATTATTACTAAGGACCTCACCACTAACTATCCACTAACTATCTTTCTCTCCAAATCAATCTTATATTTTAATCAAAATTATTACCAATGACCCCACCACTAACTATCACCTTAAAACTTGTGCCCATGTCAAATGAGAAGTTTTTTGTGGGACGGAGGGAGTATATCGTTTTAATGAAGTATGATGACATTGTTGGATAACGTTACAACATTGGCTCGATCATGAACATTGGTCTGCTTCATTCGTAGAAATAACAAATCCCAATGACTTTGTAGACATAATAACATTTTAATTTATTTAAGGGTGAATATTATTTGACAATAAATATAGGTTAGAAAAGGACATTCATAAGTGGAAGTAAGTCCAAAATGGAAGAATGGAAGGTGTTCTCTGGTACAATATTATGGTTCTATAAATGCAACTCCAGCCCGGTAAATGCATTTGATGAGTTGTAATGAGTTAATAACGATGCATAATATTTATGGTCATTCATTTATGTATGCCTATGGCTGCATATAATATATCCTGTCATACATATACATACACATTTCTATATGTATAGTTATATACTACTGTCCTCCAAAATAGGACCAAATCACGGCCTCAAAGGAGGGGCCCTAGACTTCTATCCCGTGATACCCTAATTTTGACTTAAATACTCTAATATAAAATAAATACCATGTATTAAATAAATTGATAATATATTACTAAGTTGATCTATAACTTCATTTATTCCTTAAAAGAGTAATCCGGTTTATAACAGGCTCTCTAGATAGCCGGGCGAGTTTGTTCATGACATACGCTATCTAATCATTTTTCTGACATTTCTGAATATGCATTTCCCTTGTAATCTTGTAATGTTTACATCATAAAGAAATCGAACATGTGACATAGAATATAATTTCAAGCACCCTTATTGGTATATTTAACTATAAAAATATCCTATAATATACACACACATTTAAATTTCTGCTATAAGAATAACTATATGAAATATTCATAAAAAATACATACACATCCTTTGATCAAGACATTACATTCTTTAAGGTTAAACAAACTTTAGAGATGGAATGTAAGAACGTGCTCTTACACCAACTTAATTATGTTGATATAAAAGGTAAAACAATTTCATGCATACCGATGTGTACGTTATGTATATAAGACTTGTACATATATTGTGGTAAGTCTGTGTATAAAGAATTGAATTGAATTGAATGAATACAGTTATAAATTAGTAGACGGTGGTATGGGCTAGAAGGGTAGGGGTCCTAGATTTGGAGGGTATGTGTGTGTAAGTGTAAGAAATTAAAGAGTAATGGTTAAACAAAGGTTACTTAAGTTGATGAAAGTTCTGTCCCGAAACAAGTACCTCCTTTAATTCCTTTGATCAAGACATTACATTCTTTAAGGTTAAACATACCACCAACACATTTGTGGCAACTGTAGTAGGTTTTCTTTTAATAAATTTCTTTTTTCTTTTTCCAAAATATTTCCATTTTATGCTATCATGTACTATAAGGGCTCACAAATAACTTCTTAAAAATTAAGAGTTTGATGCTTCACTAGATAAATATTTATTAGATATCCAGGTAAAGCAGGTTGGAAAAAAATAGTCACCGGAACGCTTAGATCACGTACATCACGTGCATAAATTCAGTCATCCGATGGAACCTTTATAATGAGAATAGTCTTTTAGTAGAAAAATATTGTTACTGTGAGGTAAGGTGATGTGATCTATGGTTTAACAAAGTTACTATATACTACAAACATTAGTTTCATTATTTATGTTATTTAATATCGGCCGTTGATATACAATTGTATCTCTTAGTTGATAGTTATGGGACATGTCACCCAAAGCGTTGATCTTGTGTTAAAGGCTTCAATTAAAGGAAAATGACAATGACAGTCCTAAGGGCTGTCAATAAGAAGACAAAAATAAAGTAAAAATCGCCCCTGGATTTTAGGAACACTACTCTATCCATGAATGTACAAACCTTTTATGCACGTTAGAGACAGCCCTTAAAACCTTTTATGCACGTTAGGAACACTGGTCTGAGGCACTGGGTTTATACCTATGTGGGCTGCATGTCGTGAGTTCGAATCCCTTTGGGAGCGTTGCATTAGCGTAATTTAACTCATACCTCACACGGGCACATATGGGGAATTTTCCTTGGAAATCCCTTTGGGGGCTGGGTTTGCCCGCTTATGCGGAGCTCGAACTCGGGGTGCTCGCTGAAAAATTGCGAGTAGGCTTCCGTTATTTCATTTGCTGTTTCCAAAAAAAAAAAGAGACAGCCCTTAAGGCTGTCATTAACAAAACCCTCAATTAAAAACCGAAGTCCGTCAATTTTTTTCAAACGGATGGCACGCCCTCCTTTAGTTGGTTCAGTCATTTTTTTTCCTTCGGTTGATTCGGTAATGAAATAAAAGAATAACTTATTTAAAAATAACTAATAACATGTATATCAAACCATTAACTCAAACTTGCTCTCTCCTTTTTCCCTTAGGAACTAGTGCGATGATAAACGTGTATTAGATATTTAAATATACATTATATTCTAACAAATTTCAAAAAAATTTGTATAAAATGTGCTAGGTGATTAATCTTGCCTCGCCTATTTTCAAACATAATTAAAATTCACATTTGACCAACTCATTTGCCACCTCTATGGTGCAAATGTACCAAGAAAATAAATCTAAGAAAGATCCAATGAAAAGTACTCAATACCTTGATTACAATATTATCTCCCACATAGTGGAAGATTAAAGTTATAAATATACATTACGAAAGCATGGAACAATTTGTAGATTTTTTTTATTGTTTGCCAATTTAAAAAAAAACAGAGGTGGTAAATTACATAAACACAAACCCAAACTAGGGTATGCTTGGTTGGGGGTATTAAAGGGTGGAGAATGGTAATGATAATTAATAATATTGCTTGATTAGCAACTATGCAATCAATCATTACCCATTAGTGAGCAATACTCCATTACTCACCAAATTGGGGGGAATGGGCTAGGTAATACTTCATACACACATACATACACACACGTACATACATATATACATACATACATACATACATACATACACACATACATATACACATTCATACATACATACGTACATATGTACGTACATACATTATGCATACACAAATACACAATTACACATACACATACATACATACATATATACATACATACACACATACATATGTACGTATGTACGTCGTACATACATACACATACATACATGCATACACACATACATACATACATAAACATACACATACATACATACATACACATACATACATGCATACACACATACATACATACATAAACATACACATACATACATACACACATACATACAAAAACATACATACACACACATACATATACATACACACACACACATACATACATACATATATATACATACATACGTACGTATGTACATACATACATACATACACGCACATACGTACGTATATACATACATACATACATACATACTTACATACGTATATACATACAAAGACATGTATAATATTCATGTTTATACATATTTTTGTGTGAACCAAGCAACATCAATAGGTAAAGAAATACTAAGGAATGCTCATTGCATTCCTTAGTATTCCCTTTATCTTTCCCTTTCCCATTCCTTAGTTTGAACCAAGCGCCCCCTAAGGTTTATGCAATCTTTTTGGCCGGGTTGGATATTATAGGTCGGTTTATGTATGCAAACCCAAACCCAAAACTAAACCAAATTTTGGGTTCTTAATCGATAGAAAGGAAAAAAACAAACTGTCGTTTATTTACTCGGTGGTTATTTCGGTTGCACATATGATTTTTGGTTTTCCTATTCACACCTAATTAATTATATGTATCTTAAACTGTATATTACTTGTTTTAGTTAAGGATCGATTTTTTTGTCATGAATCTTCCCATAAGACAATGTAAGAGCATCCCCAATGGTTAACCTCACAAAGACTTATTACTTTTGCCACATCAATTATCTACTAACAAAAAACCTATTTAAAAAAAGCATCTCCAATGGTTAACCTTTCAAAAAGCTTTTTTCTTATTAATATTATTAGTTTAACTTTATGTATCTCAAATGTTTTATAAATGCCCTCATATATAATTTGACCATTTTTATAGTATTTTATAATACTTAATATACCACAAAATAACAAAACTTATCATCATTCTTGTTCTTTATAAAAAATATTAAAATATGACAAAATTATCATTTATAGTTATAAAAATAATAAAGAATTCATATATAAATTTATCTAGGGTTTAAAATGTAAAATTAGTAAATATGAGGACTAAATAAATCAAACATTGAAAGATAGTTAAGAGGTTATGGAAGAATAAGTCATTGAAAAAAGCTTTTAAAAAAGCCATTCACTCCAATAGCAAAAAGTCATCCAAAGACTTATTTAAATAGTAATAAGTTTTTGAAAAATTTACCATTGGAGATGCTCTAAGGACACCTTGTAATTAAGAAGAGTTCAACTCACCATAAGTTTCACTAATGATGGTGACTCCTAAAGGAAGTCAATCTCCAAGAATATTAAGAACAGAAGCAATTTCCAGATACTCATTACTTCTAAATGCGTTACAATTTATAGAAAAGTCAATGCAGATGATCTCTAAAAGTAATTATTAATTTAATTAAATTATAAATACATTACTCTTAAATTATTTTTAACCTAAATTCTTAATTACACTTGTGGTCACAAAATCTTAAAAAGAATATGTTTTTTTTTTTTAAATAGATATAATGACGACTCTATATAGTCTCTAAAAGTTTGATCTCCAAAAGTATTTTTTTTTTTTTATAGTGTATGCATGTGACAGTTGAATTAGAACTACATCAAGCAATTTTTTTCAGGACACTTGGTCGGTCATTCTGGTTCTAATTAAGGAAACAGGCAGGTCATCGGGTCCGGCCAGTGCGTCGATTCGTATCAACTGACATATAAAATGTTCGATATGCAATGAATTTAGAAATACAGAACCCACAAGTCGAAACAAGAGAAAAGGTTGTGGAAAATGTCTCTCCGAATATGCCACAAAAGAAGAAGAATGATTTGGGCATTTGGGATACAATTTAGGACTAAATCCGGTGTTTACTTTCAAGTACTAGAAAATCACATTTTACGATTTTCTTTTCTCTTTCTTTGTAAACGTTTACACATTAATTTGCATTTTTGTACCTTAGCTACGAAATATATGTATAATAAAATGGGTGAATCTGTTAATTTTTATAATTTCATTAAAAACGGCCAAAAGAAGTGCTACCGTAAAATTGAAGATTTATTTTTATCACTTATGATAAATGTTTTTGAATTGGACCGGGCACAATATTCTAAAATGGTCGAACCGGTTCAACTGGCACATCCAACCGGATTACAATACTATTGAATAATATGTTAAAGTAGTTATGTAAAAGGTATATAAATGCAAAAAAATCCTAAAAAAATTACGATGAGATTTCCATCGATATGAGATTTTCAAATACGATGAAGAATTACTTCCAATATTTGGAATCGATATGTGTGTGTTATCAATATATGGAATCAATATGCCGTAACCCAATTCGATTTTAAATTCCAGATACTTTTTTATCGTTCTTTGAAATCCATTGGGTGGGTTTTGAATTCGTCAGCAAATTATTGTACAGGTATTTGATGTTGGCGAAAGAGTTCGATGATCTCCTAACCGACGTTTTGATTTTGGTGATTTTTTTTAACAAATTGGTTGCACGAGTAAAGATATTGAAGTATTTGGAGACAGAAGGAAGAAAATTTAATTTATGAAGATAAAAGTGAGTTAAAATGATTTAGAAATCAATTTATTATTATTTTTTAACACAAAATATCCACTCTTCGATTTTAAAAGATGGGTTTTACACTGTTGAGATTAGATATCTTTATGATTAGATGGTTCTAAATTAGTTAAATCCTAGTTACCGTGGTCATTGGTTAGATAACATGGGTTATGTTTTCTTTAATTGTTTTTAAATGAATTATCCACTTTTATATTTAAAAGTGGTGATTTTTATATCACATATTTTGACTCATTTACCACAATAATTGCATTATCTACTTGTACAATATGCAGTATTATTTGTATACTGTGGTATAGACATCAAAAAATATGGTAGGAAACTTAATTCCCATATTTAAATAATAAGAATTAAAGCAAAAGTATTATAATCACAGTAAGAAAACACAAAAATATTATCATTACTTTTGTTATTTTATACATAAAGAAGAGACAGAAACTAATATAAATAAATAGCAGGGATAATTTTATTATAAAAAAAAATTGAGAGAAAAAAAGGCATCGATGTTGCCATGTTTTGAGAACGGGAAATGCATGGAACGCACCTTTTCTAAGTTGGACTTGATTTCTTATTTTATTCTGTTCTATATTGTATTGTATATTTTATAAATGAAGAATTGCTAGAAATGTATTGTCCTTATAGTACAATTGCCGTACTACAACGTAGCCTAAAATATTATTCATTCCGTTCATTATGGAATTGAAACATAATGAAATTACAAACTGTCATGACAGTTATAGCTAGATAAATCATTTATTTAGGTTCATGGCTTCGTGTTTTATGTGTTTCCCAATTAAGTAGAGGTTTTTATTCATAAAACTGAATATATAAAATTGATATGCTCAATATAAATACTTTTTAGTTTTGGTGGAATTTTCTTTTCTATTTTTTAAGTGAAGATTTAATTTTTATTTATTTGCAGTTTATACTTTTTTTTACTTACTAAATATTTGATAAATATGATTATTTTAAATGAAAATGTGAATTAGCTCTAGAAGCAAATTAGCAATTCAACCTATCTCTGAATTAATTTTTTAAGATAAAATTTAAAATAATTATAATGTAGTAGATATAAAGATAATTTAGGGTCCTACTATTAACACACCCTATTTTACAAAAAACACACCCCTAATCAAAGTCTAATTATATTTTGTAGTATTAGAAATTGTGTTCAAGAACAATAATTACATGGTTACCATAATTATTTTACATTGGAAATTGGGTTTGGGTATGTGTGTTTAAGTATGGGTTATGGATTTTAGACTTTCTTTTTTTAATTATATCAACTATTTATCTTTATCTTTTTAAAACTAATCTATGAATTAAATTTTTATTTTTTATTTAAAATTAAATATTAATTTTCAATAATTTGTAGTGACTATAGAAAAACGTTAGCTTTCCGGATCACCATGTTTTATGGATAATATATGATACTTATAAAGTAAATTAATATTCTCTTATGTCACGTTTGGAAATTTATGGATAGCTGAGGTCATTTGATCAAGATTCTATGAATTTAGAGCATTTTTAAATGAAACTTATCCTATATGTTTTTAAAATAAAACTTGTCATATTACTTATTTAATTTTTATTTTTCATATTATAAAATATAAAATAAAAATTACAAATTACAAAATAAAAGTATTTATTAAATACAAAATAGTCATCCCTCATAATCAACAAAGTAGAAATTAGTGATTACTTTTTTTTATTTATTAAGGGTGTCAAAATAGATTGATGGGGTGTCTTAATAGACAATCCCGATAATTTACACACATACAATCAATGCTAGTATAATTTGTTTATGTGTATTAGTTATTATTAACTTTCCATTAAAATTAAGTTCATCTAACCCCAAAATGATATGTATCCTATAAAAGTTGTCGCAACCATTAATAGTAGGATTACAAGAAAGTATTTAATACATCTTTTGAAAATATAAAATACAAAGTTCATTAATGTGTAATATGACTTTATTATGAAACTTAGAGTGAATTGTTTTTTTTGAACGACACTTAGACTACACCTTTTATGTACACAGTGAGAGTTGAACCTATAATCAATAAGTCATGAGCAACATTATACTAACAATCTCTAATAACACTAGGGCCTAGGCTATAAGCTTTTGGATAACTTGGGGTGAATTAGTAGACACATGTTAAGAAAACCCCATTATAAAATTATAAAATATAACTATAAATCAAATTTTCGTGTATAAATTAACTTCTAAATTCTGATTTTCTTCAACGCCTTTGACAAGCATTGGTCAAAGTCAAAGGAAAACGAAAGCGCGTGACTATCTCAACACCGGATTAAACGCAGCCGTTTAGCGATTTCACCATTCCAAGGAAGAAGGTTCGTTAAGTTGCGTAAAAGCAGGGCCATTGATGAACAAATAGAAAAGATTCAACGAATCAACCACCGTGTCGGTGGAATCTCTCGATCAAATTATCACCGACAGAGGGCAAAATCACATGATTATCATACATTTTTAGGATTTGTTCAACTTCAAACGTCTGATCGATCGGAATGACGGAAGGAGGAAGTCGTCCGACGATGGATCTGATGCGATCAGAGCCAATGCAGTTAGCTCGAATCATTATCCCTATGGAATCTGCTCATCGAACCATTTCGTATCTCGGTGACCTAGGGCTTTTCCAGTTTAAAGATGTATGCTACTACACCTCTCTTTCCTATACATAATTACAATTTAGATGTTGATTTTATCCTTTTATTCTTCAAATTCATCTGCATTATGATTATTTCCGTTTTCCTTAATGTGTTTAAGTTAAGAAACTCGTCTAGCTTTTAATTATTCACTGAAGATATGTGATCTCGCATTTTCTGATATGCTGGTTGAATCATTTTGAGAAATGTAGTTTTAGCTTATTAGTGCTAATCAGAATACGATGATGCATAATCTACTATGCTACATATGTCTAATTTAAATGTATATTCTCATTGGTATTCATACATCAGATTTAATAAAAATTGAACATTTCACTTTTTGGAGATCTTAATCAGCTCTTACTCGTGTCTGGAGCTTCAGTTTGATTATCTTATTGTTCATTCTAATGAACAAGAACATGTTATGATCTATTATCGATTCCTCTTTCAATTGCTCAAGGGTAGAATCAGTGAATTAGTTTTATCTGATGAAATTGATCAGACACCTTTCATGATTTATTTCTGTATACATGCCATTGCTGCTAAGTACACTATCATATATAACTCAAACACTGCTTATAGCTGTAAGACTTAAATCATATAAATGTAATCAGGAATACATTGTTTCTGACCATATCATTTTCTTTATTTTTCTTCTTATTTGGATAGCTCAACTCAGGAAAGAGCCCATTCCAGAGGACATTTGCTGCTCAGGTTTGTCACTTTCATTGTAAACAATATGTGCCATACAACATAAATGACACACATCATTTCATCTTTCTGATATTTCAAGAGATGGCTCCAATGACAAACTTTTGTTTACTATTATTTATTAACAAATCAGTGATTCAACCTGTAAAATTTTCAAATATAGGTTAAAAGGTGTGGTGAGATGGCACGCAAGCTACGTTTTTTCAAGGATCAAATGTTGAAAGCTGGCCTTTTAGCCTCAACAAGGTCTTCATATGGCTCAGAATTTAATCTAGATGAAATAGAGGTAAGTCAATGACTTAAAAAACGATTCAATTATAACTTCTTTTGTTTTGTAAAATAAATTTGGGTGATGTTTAGGTCAAACTCGGAGAACTTGAAAATGAGCTGATAGAGATGAATGCAAACACTGAAAAATTACAGCGTGCCTATAATGAACTTCTGGAATATAAACTTGTCTTGCAGAAGGTAATAAATTAATTAATTAATTTAACTGAAATAAATGACAATGTATATATAAGTTGATCAATTTGTTTTTGTTACTTCAGGCTGGTGAGTTTTTCCATCATGCTCAAAGCAATGCTACAACTCAACAGAGAGAACTTGAAGAACATCGACTTGGTGAAGGATCAATGGACAGTCCTCTGTTATTAGAACAAGTACACTTCCATTCATTTATTAATATATATAGTGCTCCAATTTGGTGTGTTTTACTTTATATATATATCCTATTTTATTATGTGACAACATATCATATTTCTCAAATTTGTAGGAAATGACAACAGATTTTTCAAAACAAGTTAAATTAGGATTTGTAAGTGGTCTTGTTCCAAGAGATAAATCAATGGCATTTGAAAGGATTTTATTTCGTGCAACGAGGGGTAATGTTTTTTTAAAACAAAATGTTGTTCAAGAACGTGTCACCGATCCCGTGCAAGGAGACAGGGTAAATATATTTTAATATTTTTATTAAAATTAGGGACTATACATGTAATATTTTACAAATATTGGTTTAGTTTTGAATGTTGGTTATGGTATTATTATTATTTGCAGGTGGAGAAAAATGTATTTGTTGTGTTTTATTCTGGAGAAAGAGCAAAAAACAAGGTTTTGAAGATATGTGATGCTTTTGGAGCAAACCGATATCCGTTTACAGATGACTTAGGAAAACGATACCAAATGATTACAGAGGTATGTACATTACATTATTAAGAAATATCTAATTATATATAAAAACTGTGAACTTATATATAAAAACTGTGAAATTTTAGGTATCTGGAAAACTTTCAGAGCTAAAAACTACAATCGATGTTGGAACGTTGCACTGGAGCAGTGTAGTACAATCCATTGCTAATCAATTTGAACATTGGAACAATTTGGTAAGGCTTTCTAGAATCTTCTTTATTATCACTACAAATTATTTTATTTTTTAATTTATATATATTTTTGATTTCATTAATGAAGGTGAAAAAAGAAAAATCAATTTACCACATTTTGAATACTCTCAGTTTTGATGTGACAAAAAAGTGCCTTGTGGCAGAAGGCTGGTGTCCTGTTTTTGCTACAATTCAGGTATTTTCAATAAAGAATATTTCAACAATTAGAGGCCTTTGACCGACTGATATTCGGGTTGACTTTTTGTAGATCCAAAAGGCTTTGCAACGGGCAACAGATGACAGTAATTCACAGGTTGGAGCCATATTTGAGATTCTGCAAGCTAAAGAATCGCCACCTACTTATTTTCGCACAAATAAATTTACTTCTGCTTTTCAAGAAATTGTGGATGCTTATGGGTCAGTATTTCTCATTTATATATAATATATGTGAGTATTATTTATTTATATTTAAAGGGTAAATTGAATATAAGTTTATTACAGGGTGGCAAAGTATCAAGAAGCAAATCCTGGTTTATACACAGTTGTTACTTTTCCATTTTTATTTGCTGTCATGTTTGGGGATTGGGGACATGGTATATGCTTGTTTCTTGCAACCCTATTTCTTATTCTCAGGGAAAAGAAGTATTCTAGTCAGGTAATTTTTGTTGACCTTTTGACTTCACTTCATATCATATTTTGTTTTCTTTTTATTTATTTATTAATATTTATTTTTTGGGGAAACTAACAGAAACTAGGAGACATAATGGAAATGGCATTTGGTGGTCGTTATGTTATTATAATGATGTCAATTTTTTCAATTTACACTGGATTTATATATAACGAGTTTTTCTCAGTCCCATTTGAACTCTTTGGGCGTTCTGCCTATGATTGTCGTGATCCTTCCTGCAAGTAATCATCTTATTTTATTATTTTTATTTAATTTTTATGTAATACCTTTTTTGATATTTGACTTTGACTTTAGGGATGCTACTACTATTGGAATGATCAAAGTGAGGGACACCTACCCATTTGGTGTGGATCCTATCTGGCATGGGACACGCAGTGAATTACCATTTCTTAATTCACTCAAGATGAAAATGTCCATCTTAATTGGAGTAGCTCAGATGAATCTTGGAATTATCTTAAGTTACTTCAACGCAAAGTTCTTCAAAAATGAGATAAACATCTGGTAAAATAATATGTTTTTTCTTTTTAATTAAAAGAATGAGTAAATTACACAAATGGTCCTTTAGATTTGTACCATATTACATATTTGGTCCTTTAGTTTCATAAATTACACTGGTAGTCCTGATTTTCTGAAACTATTGACACGTTTGGTTCTTTACCTAATCAGGCGTTAACTTTTCCTGTCAAACAAACGGATTTTTATGGGTTTCAAATTGGTGAAGGGAAAGGGAAAATGACAGATTTACCCCTTCGTGCATCACACGTGACCATACTTACTTAACGTCTGTTTAGGTAAAGGATCAAACGTGTCAATTATTTCAGAAATAAGGACTACGAGTGTAATTTATGTAACTAAAGGACCAAATATGTGATATTGTACAAATCTAAAGGACCATTTGTCTAATTTACTCTAATTTTTTTTTTTTTAATTCTTTTGTAAGGTTTTAATGATGGATTATTTGTTTAGGTACCAATTTGTTCCCCAGATGATATTCTTGAACAGTTTGTTCGGTTACCTTTCTCTGCTGATCATTGTGAAATGGTGTAGTGGCTCTCAAGCTGATCTGTACCATGTTATGATATACATGTTCCTTAGTCCCACTGATGATTTAGGAGAGAATCAGCTTTTTTGGGGCCAGAAATATCTTCAGGTTTCATATTATTATTATTCTCGTAGAATAAATAAAATGATAAATTGATAAGTAAACTAATAACTGAAATCTGTTAACTGGTAGATATTACTACTATTGCTAGCACTTGTTGCAGTACCATGGATGTTGATCCCAAAGCCACTTCTATTAAAGAAACAACATGAACAAGTAAGTATTATCAAATTTATTATCTTTTTTAATTTTCTTTTATATTCCATTTTCCTTAATTAATTAATTATAATGTTTTTATTAGAGACACCAAGGTCAAGCGTATGCACTACTTCATAGCCTAGATGAGAATCTTGATGCAGATTTGGATTTGGATGATGACTCATCAGAAGCACATGGCGGACATGAGGAATTTGAGTTTAGTGAAGTTTTGGTGCATCAGTTAATACATACAATTGAGTTTGTTCTTGGTTCAGTTTCTAACACAGCTTCTTACCTACGTTTGTGGGCCCTAAGGTGACTCGCCAAACTCATATTACCTTAAAATAAATAATAATAATAATAAGCTTTATTATAAGATACTCATCACGAGCATTGCATGCTTCTAAACTCTTTATTGTACCTCATAAAATCACATAACTTTATTGCATAAGTGTCGTTAGCTGAGGTGGCAGTTTTGGCCCACTTTTATACGAATTGGTCAATTTGGGTTATGTATTTTTAATCTTAAAATCGTCTTATTTTAAAAATTAGATTATAGTTTAAATGATGTAATTTGACACTAGTTATATCTATGAAGCTCAATTTTTTTTTGGGTAGAAAGTGTTTCAAGTCAACCGATTGACACGTACAAAAATACCCATTATGGATCTAATTTTAGGCATCTCTAAATTGTCTAATATTTTTGCTAATGTTCAACATTTGAGTTTTTTAAATGCATAAAGCTATGTAGTTTTAATTCATAATTTGCCCTATATCTTTCTATTTAAAAAAAATTAAATTGTTCACTTAAACAATGTAACTCGCACACTAATTATTTATAAAAAATTTATTTTTTTGAACAAAAAGTGTTTCAGGTCAACCCAAATGATTGACTTTTTTTCTTCTTCTTTTGTTACCTACCAGTCTAGCACATTCAGAGCTTTCAAGTGTATTTTATGAAAAGGTCCTGCTTCTGGCTTGGGGGTAAGTTATTCCATTTTCCATTATAATTCTAAAACAATTATCTTAATTAAGAAATGTTGTATGAAATTAATGCAGATTCGACAACACGATTATACTTATAATTGGGATTATTGTATTCGTTTTTGCAACTGTTGGTGTGCTTCTTGTGATGGAAACCTTGAGTGCTTTCCTACATGCACTCAGGCTTCATTGGGTTGAATTCCAGAACAAGTTTTATCAAGGAGACGGTTACAAATTCATCCCATTTTCATTTGCTGTAGTTACTGAAGAAGAAGATTAATATTAATATGCAATTTTTGATCAAAGTTATCAATTATACAAGATCCATATTTTTAGATTCTTTTGTATGTATTTGTTTTTATATTACAACAATATATGTAGTGTGTTTGATTACTTGTTGTTTACTGTAATATTAAAGGAACAACTTATAAGTTGATATGAAACACATTTATTGAAAAACAAAAATTCTATCTTCTGCATCCCAAGCACTTTTATATTTGGTCGAAATACATTGTAGTACCATGAACTTGGTTGATTAGGTCTTCTACTACAATGAACAATGGTTGATTTAGTACCTCAATTCACCAATTTGATCTTGTTTTCTCACATGATTTGCTTCTAATATCAATATATTGAGATGAATGTATATTTTTTTAGTCCGTTAAAATCTCCAATGAAAGTAAATCAAGTCATTAGCACGATTAAATTAACGAGTCAGGATATTAAATCGATCATTTTGTCAAGTTCAGGGATATATTCAAAATTAGATATCCGGAGGACCGGATCTTCGGATATCTGAAATTTCAAATATCCGGATTTTGGATATCCAAGAGTGTGTTCAAAACCATCTCAATCCGGTAATCCAAAATCCGGATATCCGGATTTTGTATAAATATCCGCTACCCGAAAAAACAAATTATTCAACTAATTTCCGACATTTAAAATATTCTTCGGATATTCTGGATATTTCGAATATCAAATCGGACAACGAATCTGCCGTTTTACTGTGTTATTAGTTTAACCGGTCTAATCGATCTAAAAATGGATGTGTCATAATTAATATTAATATAATGATAATAACAGCCTTAATAGTTATGTTTTAAAAGCCGGTTCGATCCGGCTGGATATTGTGAAAACCGACGACCCGAATTGACCCGGTTCTTAATCTTTTTACTTCAAATGTATAAGAATGTACATATTTTAATACATGATGTACACATCTTTTATATAATTTTTTTTACATATTCTTACTTGACCCGGGTTGACCCGCTGGTTGAACAGGTTGACCCGTGACCCGGAAATCTTACCGAGCCGAGTAATAACCCGAGTTTTTTTTTTGAAAGGACTATCAATAAATTAAGGGTTTTGTTAATGACAGCCCTTAGAGCTGTCATTAAGAGTTAGTTATGTGTATAAATCGTTTTGTACTTTTAGTAGTGGGGTTGATTTCTAAAATGAAGGGGGCGGTTATTGATTATTGTACAAGTTTTTAATGCGTGTCTTGACGTCTTAGTGACAGCCCTTAGGGCTGTCATTATCATCTATATCTATATTAAATAAAAGCATTTTGAATCCATATTCTCTATATAATGCCACGTTAGATGATGAATCATATTCACAGGTCACCGTTTTATACGTTATCTCTTGCTGAATCATATACAGCTGTGCAGTTTATCACTTTTTTTTGCCCACGTGTTCGCCACCTGTACACACATTCATTCTACACATTCATTTTGAAAAGAAACCTGTGTAATCATGCACATACGGTTACCCCCTTCGTGCCGTGATTTAAGCCATGATTTAAGCCTTCTTCAACTTCTACCCAGCCATGGCCGTTTCATACCGAAAACTCTTCTTCGTGCGTCTGTTCCACCGCTGGTGTGCTCCGCCATCTGATTCACCGTCGTTTTGTACCGATGTGGCCTGCCCATCATATATTTAGTTCGAACTTCTGTCGTCGGCGTCTCCACCTCAATTGCCGACTTTTCGGTTACCCCCAATTGTAAATTAGTGTATGATTAACTAATTCGATACTGAATCGTACATAATCGACGGCCTAATTCTTTATATAAAGGTTTATAAACTGAATTTATTCAATTTTCGTGTGTATTATTACTGTACACACTCGATCATATTCATTCTAATTGTGAAGATTTCGATTTTTTTTAAGTTTTTTTTATATCGAATCGTATATCTTTCACAACTTCATGCTATAATTTAAGTAAGTCTTCCAGATTTGACTTTTTTTGGGTGCAAAATGAGAGTGGTGAGGAAATTTATTTAAAAAAATGGGATCCTCAAAGTCAATCTTTCCCGGATAACAGGTCTGGCATTATTTACTCTAAATCCATTTATATTGTATTTTAAATTTTTAATAGAAACGGCAATTCTAAATTTTGTTAATGCTGATAGTAATGTTCATTGGCTAAGGGAATACATTAAGCATGTCTATGTGGACAAAAGATATACTGATGAGAAGAGCTTTAACAAGTTCAGAAAGTGAAAGTGGTCATAATCTTGGAGGTATTGCAACCATGGGCCATACTAAACATGAGATGCAAAGTGATATTTTATCTATAATTTCTAAGTTCATTGATATTTTGTGCAAAAAACCCTTTTAGTAATTATATTTAAAATTTACTTTAAAAAAAAAAGTTGATGAAACTGTGTTTGTGGGTCAACCCGGATCAGTCTGACCCGGACCATACTTAAAGTTTACATGTTTCAATCTATATACTAATCTCAAATACAATATTTTTTTGCTCTATTTTGTAAATTTACATAATGCTAGCTGGAAATCAAAATGTAGCTGAAAATATATCTGGAAGATGAAGTACACCAACAACACAATACTGTATGTAGAACTTAGATAAATATCTAAGTGATTTGTACTTATGTAAAACTTATATTTGTGCTAGCTGATTTTGTATTATTCGAGGTAAAGTTAAATGATCATTATAGTTGATTTATGAAATCAAATGACTGACATTCTTTTACTATTTGCATAATATGTATAACTGGCAAACCATGCTAATTAATATGCTGATTGTTTGTATTTTTCTTATAATTGTATCTTTCAGGTACCGTGTAAGTAAAAAAGAATAAAGCTTTCAATGCATAAGCAAATTGGAGAGGTTCATTACATAAGCAATTGGAGAAATTCCACTTAGTCACGGTCCTCATGTATGTATTGTTACTCCAAGATAGTATTCATTGGTGAGAAGAATAACAAATAATTTGTTTAAATTTTGTAGGTGGCAGGTTTGACCTGTTTACTTGTGAATGGGTTGAATTCCCTGGGTCAAACGGGTAAAGTAATAAGAAACCGGTTTAAATAAGCAAAATGGTTGACCGGTTTGAAAGTTGCCCACATCATATTTTACTGCACAAAAACCTCCTATATCATTCTATTCAAATAAAAATATTATTTTTGAAAATTTTAATTTTTTGAAATCGTTTTGACAAAATTATTAACAATGAAAAATTAAATGTTTTGGACAAAATGTATTTAGGGTCAACCTGACCCCTACAAAAAATTGCTCATTTTGAACTGAACCTTACTAAACCCATTACCCATCTATCATAATTTAAAAGGTACAAAATTATATCATAATTTACATGAAGTGATGGTAACTGCTACTATGGGCCATAGTTTATTTTCGGGTACAACAAGTCGATTTAAACTTCCCTGCAATTGAATGGGCACGCTTTTCTCCCCAAATGGGCAAGGCTGCAAATTATCGTTAGAGTCTGCAATCGAAGACAGCTCATCGTATTATGACAAAAAGTAAGTTTACCTAATTATGTTCATTGATTATAAATGAACGATTAAAATTGCATACTAAAGGTGAAATCTTGAAGGGTTAATAATCATCAAATGGACTTACATATTACAGTAAATTAATGAGCTACTATCGACTTTGAATATTTAATAAAATGCTAAATTCTCATCATCTCACACTTTTACATAGGGGAAACACACATAGTTTTGGTATCAAGAGATGTACTTAGCTCATAATTGTTTCATGCTGATGGAGGTTATATGTCTCCTGTAAATGATGCATACAAGAAAAAGGTTATATGTCCTTATACGGCTAAATATGCTTCAATTGGTACATCAAGTTTTGGGTTATTAGTTGAATATATATATGCATCAGATCAGATGATGTTAATTAATTCATCTAAAACCTATGTAAGGGCTCCAATTTTTACAGGTTATATTCTGTATTGGATATTTAATTTTATAATTATAGATATAAGGTGCTTTAGAAGTGTTTAAAATGAATGCATATGTGGTAGGAAAAGAGGTAGTGGTTAGCATTTATTTTTTAGCTCACAAGTTTATTTGCATGTTAGTACTTAGTATTTTTTTTTCTTAGCTTATATTGCATCCATTTGCTGCAGTTTTAGCCCAAATACCGTACACATGAGAAGATGTGTTGAGTTACATTGTCATGGTAGTTATGTTTGCTTGAATTTAGAAATTGTAGAATTTGATGGCTTAAATGTTTCTTCTCAATGCCAATTTATAATATCTATTTTCTTTCTTTTTTTTATACTTTTTTATGTTACCGTTTACTAAGTTTTCGCACTTCTTATTTTTAGAATTTATTTATATTAGGAGAAACTAATTGACCAGATCTAATAGATGCAGCACTTTTAAGACCGGGTCGTTTCGGTAGTCTACTTTATGTTTTCTACTACTAACTCATCTCATAGTTACCATTCAAGGCCAGATGCCCTTATTTTCAGAAACCTCTGTATTTTTCCCCACTTATTTTCAGAAACCTCTGTATTTTTACCCCACTGGAAAAACAGTTGATGGTGGTGGTTTTCCCCACTGGAAAAACAGTTGATGGTGGTGGTAGTGAATCTGGTAAAGCACCATTGATTAAAAGATCTTATGACCCTAATCAAGGCCAAATATTTTTTTATGTGATCAAATCGGTTTAGTGAACCAAGAACCTGCACTTTTTTCAACCACAACTGAAGTAGAAGCTGACATCTGCACATGTAGGTGTTATCTACAAAATCTCTTTCTCTTAGTTCGGGAAGTTTATGAAATTTAAGTTATTTGTATAGTACAATACAGTTGACTGGAATAAGAAATATTTATAAAAAAATTCTATAAGCCGTCCGTGATTTATCACGGGTTATAGGCTAGTTTTCCATAAATTAAAACTAGCGAGAAGATAGAAAAAATAACAAATTACAAAAAGTTTATGGGATTTTTCATCCAGTCTATCCAAATAACTTTAAACTTAACATTACGATTGCAAATCCAATGGAAAGAGTATTTTTTTTAATAAGATCAAGAATACAATCTTTACGCATTTCCTTGTCTTCAAAAATAAGAGCATTTTGAAATCTCTAAATCATCCAACTAGGAGTAAGAATCACTGCTTCAATGACCATCTTATGTTTAGCAATGCCTCCACTTGTGTCAACCCAAACCAACAAATGTCAGACGTCTTCAAACATCTTCATTTAACACCCAAATATGTTTCTAACCCGGGTTTTAAAACATTGCCGGGTATGGCAGGGTTATACACGACGTTAAAGAACAATATTTGCCACACCCCCTTCTTCATTTAACACTCCTTTCGCCAAGCCTACAATGGTGGTTATTGAATTTTAAACATAAATAATCAACTTTTGAGAAATAAATAAACTTCACGAAATAACTAAACAACGGCTAACGTTCTTATAAACGTTTTATAATTATAATTAGCACTTTCACATTAAATATTATTTGTAATGTTAATATTGTTAAATACTTAATAACATTAACACTTTTTACTATTATTATTATCATTATTATTATTATTATTATTATTATTATTATTATTATTATTATTATTATTATTATTATTATTATTATTATTATTATTATTTATTGCTACCAAAACTATATTTTTGTCACCCTGATTATAAAAACTCAAAATTACATATGAAAAGAATTCACATACCAAAGGGCCATTAGTCTAGCGGTAAAGGTATTTGTCAAATTTGAGGGTCAAGTCCCACAGTAAACATAGATAAATTCGGAGTAGATTAAAATTACCGTTCAAGAAAAAAAGAATTCACATAGATAAACGCTTCATAATCCGCTACAACACACAAATTTATTCTCCTTGTCAATAATAAGTATAGTCGCTACCGCGCTTCGCAGCGATATTTCAAAATTTGGTATTTTAAAATGTTGATTTTTATCTATGAAAGTTGTTTTAAGATAAATTATGATATTGATTAAAAAAGTATCATATAGGACATGTTTAGTAAAGCTTATTAAGATATTATTTCAAGTGTAGTTGGAGTCATGTTTCGTTACAAATTCTTATTATTCATTTAGATAGTTTCATAACTTACAAATATTAAAATACTCACAAAATATATTTTACTCTCTTAGTAATTAGTATTTGAATATATCAAAATTTTAAAAAATACAACATCTGAAGTATCGTAATATGATGGGCTTGGTTACATGGTAGGATTATAGGTCATAGTAAATAAAAAATAAAAAATAGTAAATAAAAAGAATAAAAGGTCATAGTAGAATTTGAACCTTAGTGGGCTTGGATGCATAAGTGATATGGGTTTGCCTTAGGCCACTTTGGCATGACATAATTATTGTTATTAATTTCAAAGAGCTGGTGTGTATATATATATATATATATATATATATATATATATATATATATATATATATATATATATATATATATATATATATATATATATATATATATATATATATAGAAAGCGGTTCATGCGAGAACCTCTATTTTTGCGAGAACTGCGAGAACTAATCATGGTCTTCGGATTATGTGATCAATGGTTAAGATAAACGATGTCACTTTCGTAAATAAATGAAAACATAAGGATTTAAAGTAAGGAAGCAAAGGATAAAATGGTCCATAAATTTCAATTAAATATGGCAAAGAGTGAAAATCGGAATTTAATTTAAACACACATACTTGTGTGTGTTTCAGTCGTTTACTTTATTTTTCTCCATTTAATTCTTATCTCACACACACTTGTGTGTGGGTTTTATTTTTTCTCTCATTTGAAGAAGCTCCAGCGAATTCAAGGCTGCCCACCGCCACCCTCACCACATTCACGGTGGTCGACGGTACGACCAACGCCTGCCCTCACCAGATCCACCACGATCACTAACATTCGCCGCCACCATATTCACTGTTCATTCATATCTAGGGTTTTCAGATCCGCCGCCGCCCGCCCCGCAACCGCTTGATCCTTCGTCGCCTGATCAGCCATTTCAGGTTTGTAGATCTAATATTTGTCTATTTTACATTCAAACGCAGCTTGACAAGGACTTCCGTTTTCTTCCACCACGATTATGTATCTATCCCTGTTTTGTTGAGATCTTTGGACTTGAGGGAAAGAACTGACAAGATGCATTTAAAGTGTTTGACAAAATGTCTCTGACAGATTTATGCAACTGTTTATGTAAGTATAGAAATTTATGTTCATCAATATATGTTTTGTAGCAAGATTTGATATAAATTTTAAGATTTGTTCATCAGTGGGGTATTCCAAGATTTGTACATCAATAGATTTTATGTTTTATAGCAAGATTTGATATAAATTTCTATTCATCAGTATAATTCCGTTTTTTGTTCATCAATGGACTTTTAATATTTGAGAATCAAATATTCAAGCTAACATTTTATATCGTTTTTTTTTGTTGCAGATGACATTAAATTAATTATTCTAAGGTTTCAGTTCATAGTTTGTAACTTTGTTCATTCGTTCATTATTGAATTGATACATTTTATATTGTTCTTGTTCATCGGTTTGTAATTTCAAATTTGTATCAGTCTAAGGTTTCAGTTCATAGTTTGTAACTTTGTTCATTCGTTCATCATTGAATACATTAAATAAGGTTAATAAAATTCCTTGTCAGACTTGTTCATTATGTATATTGTAGATTTGTTCATTAGTAAATCTGTAAATTTTGCAAATTGAACACATTATTATTATGCTGAACATGTTAAATATAATAAAAAAAATATTAGTTATTTTTAGGCGTTCATCAATGAACACATACGAATTGCGAAAAAAATTACAACTTACAAAATTCGGATCCTAAAAAATAGGATTGAGGTTAAAATTGAATTAATTTAATTAAGGAAACTGGATTTAATAAAAAGATTTTAGTGTTAAAAAGACTAAAATACCCTTTAGATTAAAAAATGTAATTAAGCAAAATGATTGGCTAGAAAGTGGTTCTCGCAGTTCTCGCAATTTTAGTGGTTCTCGCATGAACCGCTCTATATATATATATATATATATATATATATATATATATATATATATATATATATATATATATATATATATATATAGAAGTGGGATCGAGTGAGTATTCTTTTTCCGGTGAGGACTGCGAGGATAAATCTAAGCATTTAATCCATAAAAATTAATGGCTGGGATTGAATGTGAAGAAGATAAATAATGGTTGAAGTTTGGGGGGTTTTGTGTAAAGTTTACCAAAATAATAGGGGGAAAAAGAAAATTTAGAGGGTTAAAATAGTCATTTGCATACACTTTCTCTCTCCTAGTGCCACATGTCAAGCCTTGATTTGATGGGTTTTTTTTACCCACACCTTTGTTTTTCGGTCATAACTTTTTTTTTTCTTTGTAAAAAAAAAACTAAAAATGCCAAAGTTCTTAAAATTAAATTATCTACAAAATGAGTATAGTCATGAAATTTTAAAAAAAAAACCCGGATAAAATATTGGGTCATTTTGTTAAATTTGGATCATTTTGTTAATTTTGGATCAATGTCATAATTTTGGATCATTTTGTTATTTTTGGATCATTGTTAATCTTGCATAAACATAATTTTGTATAAATAATTAGTCAAATAATATATCATATATAATTTTGGATCATTTTGTTCATTAATGGTCATTTTATTTACTTTGTACTATTGTTAATTTTTGGATCATTTTGTTACTTATGGATCTTTGTCAATTTTGGATCATTTTTTTTTTCAAATTTTCATGACTATACTCATTTTGTAGAAAATTTAATTTTAAAATTTTTGACATTTTTAGATTTTTTATTTTACAAATAAAAAAAAAGTTATGGGCGAAAAACAAAGGGTGGGGGAAAAACCCACTTCCAATTATAAGTGGACAAGTGGCAAAAGGAGGAAAGAGGAGTTTCGAAAATGACCTTTATGCCCTTTTGAAGATGAGTGGACGAAAATTGTCCTCGCAGTCCTCACCGGGAAAAGATTCCTCACCGGATCCGGACCCTATATATATATATATATATATATATATATATATATA